>JADKXX010007263.1:0-141500 GCA_017310255.1 Butorides virescens | reverse complement strand
CTACTAATACTCATACAATACCTTCCTCTGCCATTTGTCCCTACTTATAAAGTTATTTCAAAGGATTTCACCAGTTAAAGACCAGCAGTGCATGAAGAAAAATAATAAAAAAAAGCCACTAGTATTTTATTTTTGCTTTGAAATTCTTGAAAAAAGCATAACTTAGTCCCACATAACAGCTGTTTCATATTGTAGATTTAACTGCTAAGAATTTATTGACTAGTATGTCTCATTTAAACTTTTGGGTTTTTTTTTTAATCTCCAGCTAAAACAATAATGGACTGCATTAGAAAATGGTGGATGTTTTTCTTAAATTCATACCATGAAAGGAATTTTATGGTTCATCGTTTGCAATGTTTCAAGTAAAATATTAAAAGCATGTGTTTGTTTAATGTCCAGTTTCATTTCCTATATGGATAAGTATTTCAGGTGCTCTTGTCATCTGTGTGGCTAATTGTAATCAGTTTCTTTTTCAAGGTTGGAATGAGTTTTGGGCAATATATTTGGAGAACATATTTGGAAAAAGGGCTTTCAAATGAGCAATTCTATAATAGCTGACATGATAATCTTTCTCTTCTTGATAGCTGTGGGATACATTTAGTCTTCATTTTTTTTCCTGAAGTATTAAGGATTAAGACAAGACACAAGATGGTTAAAGTTTTGATATATGTCTCTAAACCTTTGCCCTAAATTAATCTTCAAAAAGACAACCAAAAGGGGGTTTTATTTTATTAGAAAATTAACTAGAATAATAAATATATTTTGAAACAGAGGCCACTCAAAGTAATTATGTAAGATAGAATAGAGATAAAAGGGACATGTAAGGAAACATCTCGATGTACACTGTTGTCCTTCCAGACTGGGACCTTCATTCACATACAGTTTTTATCAGCTCAGTAGCTCCTCAGGTTCCTACAGACTTTGCCATCACAAACATCGATTGTGCTGTAAGCACCCTGTGCTCCTCATATGCTTGATAAATATTCACTCCCTGCTTCCTCCTCTTTCTGCCCTTCCCTAAAATCTGGAAAGTCTTTTTCCTGACCTTGCTCAGTCATTACCAAAGGCAGACTCAATCTCATGTTCTCTCCAGTACACATTCAGTTGTAATGCTTTTAAGCGAAGATAGCATATAAAATGGGAGCAAACAGATAAATCATGTTATATTAATCACAAAGGATAAAATTTGTCTTTTTACAAAAGACAACGTTAAACAGAGGTTTGTACCATCACTCTAGGCACCTCAAAGTAAAAAAAAATGATTAACTGAAACTTAAGATAAAAATGCTAAAGTAAAGGGCTTCTGGACATCATGAGCACAGGACTAAGTTCAGAGGTACATCAGGCTCAAGGCCCTGAAGGACCTTGACCACTAATGTTTTCCAAGGTTGAAAATTTTATTATCACACTTGGCCTAGCCACCCTCATTACAAATTTTTCTTCTCTGTATAGTCAATCAGAATTTCTTCTGCATCTATTGTTCCTTGCCCTTTTGTGTGTACCTGTAAGAAAACTCTGGCTTTGTCTTCATGTTCTGGAAAGCAACAATACATTCCCTCTCTGTCATCTCCAGTCTAAAGAAACCCTTTTCCTTCAATGTCTCCTTGTGTGTCTTGTGCTCCAGCCTCTCTAAGTGGCAGTCTTACAGACTCTTTCCAATTTGTTGGCACTGCTCTGGCCTAAATCTTACTAGGAAAACTAGGAGAACAGCTTGCAGAAATGAAATGGAGTAACATCTGCCTCTAGCTCTGATATAAAAATATAAACACTTCTCTTAACAGAACAGAGCTACCATCAAAGTACTTGAAAATTAACTCCCTAGAAATTTATTTTGAGAAATTTCTTAAATACAGATGTGTAAGCACATATTTAACCACTTACCCATATTTAACCACTAGTGACTAATCATCCTGAGAATAGGATCTGATTGATCCCTTTCTTCCAATCTTAGATAGGTTAAGAAGTCAAAAATAATTTTTTAGTTTCCTAACCTCAGAAGAAATTATTCTATAACACATTTTCTATCAATCTGAATGTCATTTGTATGTATAATTCAGAAAATTTTGCATTCAAGTGTATAACACATAGGAAGTTTTGGGGAGCTTTTACTGAAATTTAACCTTTCAGTTAAACAACTGATACATTATAATTGAACATTAGAGGAAAAAATCTCAACACATGTTCCATGGTAGAAATTTGACTTCTATTTTATAAATTAACAGGGTAAAATAAAAAGATCCTTAATGAAAAAAAATATGAAGTGTGGCTAATGATGACATGCTGAAGCTACTACGAAAGTTCTCAGTTACATTATATAACAGTAGGAAAGTGTATATTGACTGCATGAATGCTGTCAACTGGTCAGAAAAGCTGAGAAAATCTATTATCAGCTTCTGTTGGAAAGGTATTCCTATGAAAAGTTATACCCCTGAAGCAGCAGGTGAAGGCCCTCTTGAGAAAGGACACTCATCCTCTAAAGAAGGCCAACTTTTTGTTTACATGTCATCTTTGGAAATGACTCAGCCATTTTGTACTAACTGCTATGTGCTACAGAACTAGTGCTGCTGAAATTAATGAATTTAATTTCAGAGAAAGTCATAAGTGAAAGGACTGATGTACACTAACTTTTCTGCCTGCTAGATGTATATTATCTGCCTACTACAAAGTCACAAACTACAATCTTAACGACAGCTTTTCTCCCCTTCTTCAACCTAAGTAGAGATTAGCACCTTGAGTTTCTCACTGACTTTTGACTATGAGCTATGAAGTAATTCTGTATTTCTCAGACAAAATATTCCTCAGCTTAACTCTGCAGTGAAACAATACTGAAATGCATCAACTCCAATTTTTATTTTTATTTGTTATTTTTCCATGTAAAATCAAGTTCTTAGGGAAAGGAAATGTATTAACAGACACTCACTCCAGAGTGAGCAGCAGTATTCTCTAAAAGATAAATATAGAGGAACCCTAGAGGAAAAAAAAAAAAAGGGTCACACTATACCATTGTAAAGATTTTTAAATAAATTCCTTATATAAGGCTAATTTTTGTTACAGATTTATGGTCTAGGGGGTTTATGTTACAACAATTTTGCAATATTATAATATTTTTTATTTTTACAGCATTTTTAGATTCTGTTATGACTGTAAATATTGTTAAATAGCTGTTAGTCTCAAAAAGCTACGTACTTTTTCCTGTTAAAAAAGGTATGGGCATAAACATTTTAACTTTTCTTCATGAAGTGTTCAAAAGGCACAAAGGTATACTTAATTCCTTTAGAAATTATGACGTCTTAGAAATATGCAGATGGTACTGTGTCTGTTGCTCTTGTTTGTCTGCCTCCTGGCATGTTTTATGTGGAAATATCCCTCTTAAAAATCTAGACTATATCCCTAAATCCACTGTAACATAAAACAGGAAAACAAATACAGCTATAAATTGATTAACACTGTAAAATGTAAGAAGTGCACCTTGAGTACTGCTTTAAAGTGATATAAAAACTGGATTTTATATCCTTCTGAAGAGAAAAATAATTAAAAATATTCCAAAAAAACCAGACGGCTAAAGTTACGTGGAACTGAGTTTTTTCTTTCTGTATTGCAGCATGAACATAGTGTGACAAGACAGAACACCCCACAACAGCCGTGCAAGTAGAGATTTCAGTCGGTGGCTCAGCACTGCTACATGAGCACGTGAGCGGTGAGGAGAGCAACGTGTGTGTCAGATATGGCTGGCATCACAAAAGCACAGTGCTCTGCACACAGTTTGTAAACAGATTTTTCCTGTCATGTTGGAAATGAGTTATCAGAGCAAGATAGCTACTAATATTCTTTGGTGCGCTTACAGATGACAGATGTCTACTATTCTAGTTCCAGGAACTATGCGTTTATTTCTCACAAAAGGAGGAAAGAGCAGGGAAATGTGTATTAGGCCAAGCACTTGGCCTACTATTAAGCTAGTTTTCAGTTATTTTCTTATTGCTATTAAATCGAATTCTACACATAAATTTAAGCACAATAAAATAAGGAATGTGAAGGTAGGCAGTGCTTTTTTTTCTCACTTTGCACGACTAGACAAGTTTCTTTTTTAGCATAAGCTGTCCTAACTTGTAAATTATTCTGAAAGATCTTCCATGATAAACAAGATTACAGATCAACAAACAAAAGAGTCATCTATTTTGCCAGTCCCAATATATTTTTTATGAACTTTGCTTGGATGCAGATCCCTTTTACAGACATTGAGAAAAGTGTGAATGAGATCGTCATGTTACAGTTATTTAATGCTTTTTCTGGAAAATTAAAAAAAATAAAACAAATACACCTTCAAAAGTCTTGAAAAGAATAGATTAACTCAAGGGAAAAACTCTGCATGCATAGAAGTTGGGAGATCTTTTACTATATTTTTTAACATTGAGAAATAAGTTGAATACTAGCAAATTATTATTACTTATGAAGCACCCAAGATCTATAAAAACATTCATATTTCCATCTAAATATATTTTTAATAGTTTAGATTGAATCTACAGAAGATTTCATTCTCCTGTTTTTTTTCATGCTACACTTCTATGAGCAACCTGTGGTTGCAGTGGAACAAATCTTTGACCTGTCCTACATAATTATAATGAGTTCTATAGAAGGAAGGAGCGTGTTGTTTTCATTATACTTCTGATAATACATTGAAGTGTACTTATATGTGTATGGAGAGGGAGAAGCTGACGGTGAAAAGAATAGCTTAGATCATTTGAGAAGAAACAATTTGTTACCTTTGTCCTTATTTAAAAATATACTGTATGCTACTCACAGGATTTTCAGTTCTTTAGAGTTTAAACAATGTATTCTTGTCTGTGAGAATACAAAAAAAGGAAATAATTATATTCCAATTCTAATTTAGTGACTTTTGTCGCTGTGTATTTGTATTGCTTAACAGTATTTATTAACTTGTAATAAAATTACAAGTGAGATAAAAGCTGGTAGAAGAAAATCACTTGAGAAAAATAGTTTGTGCAATGTAAGGATTATTCAAAATATGAAGCTTTTTAAAGGTATTTTTTGCTTGTTTGTTTTACTTTCCAGTGTTAAAACCTAGGCTTTGTTTTCCTTTGAAGGTGAAAGAGCTCTTCTCCAGTTTTAGCTTGGATTTTGGCTTGTGGTTTTGTCTTTTTTTTTTTTTTTTTTTTTTTTTTAAACTCATACTGGATGGCATAATTATCACCTTATTAATCTGAACTAAATTTTGAAAACCTATGTAATGGGAAAACAATTAGGTGAGCATTAATAAAAGAACTGATTATAGAAATGCAAGATAAAATACAGAATTCATTTTTACAATGTGACAACAGTAATTTTAATGAAATGCCTTTAGCCTGGCTCTAAGGGAGACAAGCTTCTGTTTTTGTCAGGTCTAGCAGGACTAGTGAGAAAGCTTAGTAGTTTGTGTCCATGCTGAAGAACCCAAATGTCCCCTGACTCTCAGAGACTTTGAAAATGCAACAACTTCTGGAGATTGTTCTGTTCTCCAGCCTTTTTTTCCATGTTTTGCACTGGTGTTTTTATTTTTTTCCCTCCTATTAGCTGCTGTATTATGCCTTAAACATCTGTTTTGGTTTCTCAATAGCATAAGAGCACCAGGCAGCACAAGGGACTTAACCATCTAGGACCCACACTTAGTAATTAAGCTGTCAGTGCAGCATGATTTCTGAAGCAGTAATAATGTCACAGAGATGTATTTCTTTCTAGTTACAGAATAACACTTTACAATATATGTGGGTGTTTACATATATATATATAAACACACATATATATAGGTAGATCTAAGAGAAAAAGAGAGAGAGAGAGGTTATATATGTTTATAGATATCTATATATGTGTGTATATATACCACAATGCATATCACTTTATTTGTATATATAGCACTATATTCTGCACAAATTTGTTAACTATGATCAAACATCTTTCAAATATAGGTATCTGTTGTCTTTTGTAAAACAATATTATCACAAGGTAAAACTTACCCTTTCAGATAAAATAAATCCTTGAGTATATCTGTCCAGCTTCAACTGATGAGAAAATTCTATGTGCCAGGAAAAAAAAAAAACAACCAACAGATAATTATCATGAGGGTGCTACCTGTAAGCACTGCTAAATGAAATCTGGGCCACATCTGCCCTGCTCACAATTAAGGTATGTGTGGGAAAGAAATAAAGCATAGAGAAGTGGTAACAGCTTCACATCCTTTTAACACACTTGGGGCAGAGGCGAGAATGTGATAGTAAAACAGATAACAAATGCTAATTGATTTTAGATATGAAAAAAGTCAGAGAGGTCGTCCTGGGTGGACATGACCGAGGAGGCAATTGGCAGCTCATGGAAACTTTTTAAATTAGAAAGCAGTAAATAGTGAAAACAATGGGCCCTGAGGTAGGGGAAACATATCCAGGGATGTTCAAGACCATGGCAAAGGGGGAAACCAGGGTCGGTAAAAGCCAGGCCACCTGCCAGGACTAGGACACATTGGCTGTTACTCCAAGGGTACAGTGCCCATCACAGACAGGCGGGAGCTTAATTGGTGTGAGTGTGTATCCTGTACAAAATCCTGGATCCTGTACATGCTGTAGAACAGAACTTTAGGAAAGAGATCCCTATCTGCCTTCTATATACATCCCATCTAATAAATAAATAATTTTTTATGCCACTGACTGGTGTGATTCTGATTTTACAGCTACCTCACCCTACATTCTCCCATGGCAAAAATTCATACAGCTTATCCTCCCATCATCTTTTATGATAATTGAACAGTTATCAACAGTTCGATGCAGTTGATATGCAATTATCCTCTTCTAAATCAGCTTGCCTTTTTATTCTCCCCAAAACAGCAAGGTGCAACTAGAAAACTTCACTGGGAATTATCTCAGGTCTTTTTCCTTCATCTAATTTGGAAATAAAAAAGGATATTTTCTCTTACTTTTATTTTTTTTTCCTAACAGGGAAATGTAAAGATTTATATGTAACCATTTCTGTATCTTTGTTTTCAAACCTTAATAAGGTTTTGTTTAAAACTCACTTCTCTCTCGTTAAAAAGATCCTGACTTTCTCAAAGTAGGTTAAATGGAATTATTAACCCATAGATCCCAAGTACAAAATACAAGTTTAAAGAGGTCACCTACTGGTGATCCATTCCATACCTCAATCCCACCTTTGGCTTATAGATGGAGAATTACTTACTTTTGTTCCACCATTTCAGTTTATTCTAGTTTTTTTTCAAGATTGTGATGTTCCCAAACCTTATTTTTGCTTTGAGGGTAAAACATACTAAAAAGTATTCAAGAAAACACCCTCACATTTTACTGATTTGTGGCCAAGAATGACATACTTTGATCCAAATATTTTATTTCAAAAGGGAGTTCATCGTGAAATGTTTGATGTGAAACAGAAAAAACAACATCGTCTTTTGTTTAGTGTTATATAATTTTCCTAATATTTTCTTACTGTACTAGATATTTTGCAAGGTTGCATTCTAAATTTGATAGCAGTGAATGTATTATCAGACAATGCACTGTAGCTTTTAGCACTCCTTTGTGAGTTCACATATGTGAATTTCAGCTTATTTTATATATATATAAGAATTCTTCATTTGACCAAAATCAGATATCTGCTTTGGGCAAACTGCATAACTTGCCAAATTCCTTTACGAAATCTCAACTATAACTTAATTAAGCCTAGCAGAGCTTAGAAATCTAGCTACCATAAACATATATCATTTTAGACATATGCAAAAATGAATTCTACACTATGAAACAGAATCTGGGCCTTGATGTGTTTCTTTGAAAAGTTTTCCTTCTGTAAACTGGGAATGTTCACTCTTATTTACCTCAAAACCACTTTCTGTTATGATAATGTGGAGTAATCTTGTTAAAAGATTGTGATATATTGTTATTGCAAGCAATAACATGACTCAAGTGAAAAACTTATGGAAAACATAAGAAGTGCATGCATACTGCAACATGATTATAATGGGCATCTCTGAAAAACTTTATTATGCGTTGATGCTGAGGACAGTTGTTATCCTCCAGAAGTTACTAGAAGACATTACTTTGAAGCAAAAATAAACTTAAGGTATAAACTGAGATTTGTATTATGAAAAGATGACCCAGGTCCATTGCTGTTAAATAATATCTTTTTTTTTTTTTTCCAGTATCACAGAATTTAAATTTTCTTGTTGGAGAAACAGATGCTAGTGAGAAAATAATTACATGGTTGTGTTTTTTTTTTTTCCTTTGTCTTTTTTCTGCCAGGCTTAGAGATCACTCATGTTTAAAGTATCTTTTACAGGCTTGGAAAAATCTGTGTCATACAAAAAGATGCAAACAAGAATATTAATTTTAAAATACAGAGGACAAAAAATATGAAATAATATTTGTTATAATAATCTGAGTGTTTATAGACAAAAGACAAAAATATTTTCATAAATTAGGATGATTCTCCTCCAGATTTTATGAAAACCATATATAAACCTAGACACTGAAATAAATTGATTTTTCAGTTGTAGAATGATGATGAGTTTATTACCAAATACGTTAAAGTATTAATCTAATGACGTTCCAAAAAAAATCCCAAAACAATGGAGTTATACAGCAACAAGCATTTTTCAGATGAGTGCAGTCTTATCTGACGAATAAAAGAGCAATAATGAAAGGCTTTGTCAATTTTTTTGACATGGTGTAAATCATGGTTTCAGTCACATAAGTAAGACTGTCTCTTAATTCCATTGTGGCATTTCATACAGTAAGATGATGAAGAATATCAAGAGAAATGTAGCTTTTTCTAAACATTATTGGCTGAAACTTTAACATTTAAACACAATATGGAGATTTTGAGAGAATGAACTTTAAGTGGGTTTTAGATGAAGTTACTGTTTATGAAGCAGATCTCCTTAGTAACATTTGAAAACGGTATGCTTTTGCTCATTGTTTCCTACAATGTATCTGTGAACTTTTCAGTCACTCTGCTACATTGTTCATGTGAAAACAATATATTTGTCATTGTCCAAACAGATAAATCTAATTTCTTGAGTGCTTACTGCAAAGTACACTTTATTTTTAAATTCTTAGCTATCAAATACATTTCTATATTGTTTATTAAATACATCAACCTAAGCTACTGATGTATTAGAATTAATGTTTACAAAACCAAATATAATGCTCTTAAAGGGACTGTTTTCAACCTTGGATATGTTTACATGATCTCTAAAGTCTTCCACTTCAAAGGCTAAATGAGTTCTTTGTAATGGAATATTAAGACAGGCAAATCATTTCATTATCTGGCTATTACATCAACACATCAGGATTCCTTCTGAATGCAGCCTGTTGATATTCCCCTGTCTTCTTTCCAGCTGGCAGTTTCTGGCACTTCACTGAATTTTACAGTTCATAGTAACCTCAACAGTAGAGTCCATTCATAATCTCACACTTTGAAAGTCTTTCATACAGTGTAGGCCTAAATGCCATACATGCAAACAAATTGTCTCGGACTAGGGTTCCAATAATATTTTTGGCTATTCATTAAAGGGATTTTAAAATGTCATGCATTTTGCAATGCTTATTATACGTTCAATTTTTTTCTTATTTACAGTATATAAATCCAACCATACATTCTATTTAGAATTATTTTTTTAAAGGTATCATTGGGCATAAATGTGTGGTGTAAAATCTCCATGCTTGATCCTACATATATTTCTAAGCATGCTTAATTTCTCACCATTTTTCTTCTTTTCTTTCCTTTGTTCAGAAGACACAATGCATGTTCTGTTATCTTCCAAACTTCAAAATGTGGAATTTGGCTTGTGGCTGTTCAAATTCTATCTGAGCTAGGATATATGTCCTGCTTTGTGGTGACACTTGGCAAAACATATAAAATGAAAGCCTGACCTGGCCATGCCCCTCTTTCACTGACAGATTCCCAGAGGCAGGACATCTCTGAGCAACAACTTCTTTTTAAGCCAGGTTTCTCATTTGTTCTGGGTGCCAAGGTTAGGTTCTTGAAGAAGATTCATCCAAACAATTCTCTTGAATGTCTTCCCTGAAGGCTGTCTCTTGTAGCATCAGTTTTTAAGAGTCGGGGTTGATGAACTCTGCATTTTGAAAAGGAATTATGTCATTAATCATAATGGAAATATAGGGATGAGTTGTCATGAATGGTGCTTTTTGTTTTATTTTTGGCTTTTTTTTCCCCCAATTATTAAAACAATCTTTTAGCAAATACCCATCTTTCTTTTGATGGGTATTGTTAATAGTCAGTGCAATATCTCCTGATAAGATCGGAGTTTTGAAAAGAGTAAGGAAATTACTGGAAAACAACCAACAGATTTCTGGATTGGGTCTTTACTGGGAACATGCACCTCTAAAGTACCTGTGTTTTCATTTGATATTCATTTTGATAATTACCATTCAGAGTTAGAAATATGAAGACTGGCAAAGGCATTAAAAAAATAGAAGATACAAGAGGAATTTGTATACTATAATGAGATTAGAGTTTTAACACAAAAGACATACTAATAGCAAAAATACTGAGTGTGACTATTAGATACAGATATGTAGAAGTGGAAGAGCACAGCATGAAAGAGGAAATTACTATGACCATAGTCCCATAATCTCATCATTTAGTGAGATGTCTGTGTTGTTAGGTTCTGCTTTTTATGCCAGCTCATTAATTCTTCCCTGAAGAACATTTTTCCCAATATTCATTCCTCTCTTTCTTAGCATTCTGCTACATGATTTAGGAAAAAAAAACCAAATCAAAACAAAACACCCAACATTTCCTAGGATGAGAAATCTTTAAAACACTCTTTATTATTATCTTCAGAAAAGAGTAACCCTTACATCTTTAGTGTAATCCAGTGTATGGAATTAAGAAAATATTTTCCTTTCAAACTCCTTATTTGCTAGAGATTCAGAGAATCACAGAATGGTTGAGGCTGGAACCAGTTGCACAGGACTATGTCCAGAGAGATTTTTAATATCTTCAAGGATAGAGACTCCACAAGCTACCTAGGCAAACTGTTCTAGTGCTTGGTCACTGTTGTGGTTTAACCCGGCTGGCAACTGAGCACCACACAGCCACTCACTCCCCCCACAATGGGACGGGGGAGAGAATCAGAGGAGCAAAAGTGAGAAAACCCGTGGGTTGAGATAAAGACAGTTTAATAGGGAAAGCAAAAGCTGCGCATGCAAGCAAAGCAAAGCAAGGAATTCAATCACCACTTCCCATGGACAGCCATCCTCAGGAAAGCAGGGCTCCATCATGCATAACAGTTACTTGGGAAGACAGACGTCATCACTCTGAATGTCCCCCCCTTCCTTCTTCCCCCAGCTTATATACTGAGCATGACGTCATATGGTATGGAATAGCCTTTTGGTCAGTTTGGGTCAGCTGTCCTGGCTGTGTCTCCTCCCAGCTTCTTGTGCACCTGGCAGAGCTGAGAGATGAGAAGTCCTTGGCCAGTCTAAGCACTACCCAGCAACAACCAAACAAAACAAACCAAAGCATCACATTCTTCTAGTACTAAATCCAAAACACAGCATTATACCAGCTACTAGGAACAAAATTGTCTCTGTCCCAGCTGAAACCAGGACAGTCACCCTCACAGTAAGAAAGTATTTCCTCATGCTCAGACAGACCCTCTTGTGTTTCAGTTTGTGCCCATTTCCTCTGTTCCTGTCACTGGGCACCACTGGAAAGAGCCTGGCTCCATCCTCTTTACACCCTACCCCCAGACATTTGTATGAAATGGTAAGACCACTTGCGACTTCTCCAGGCTAAACAATCCTAGTCTTTCCTAATATTCTTCTTTGTGGCCCTTCATTGGGTTCTCTCCAGTATGTCCGTGTCTGGTTTCTACTAAGGAGCCCAGAACGGGACACAGGACTTGATGTGTGGCCTCACCAGTGCTGAATAGAGAGAAGGGTCACCTCTCTCAACATGCTGGCAATACTTTATATAATGAAGCTGAGGATACCATTAGCCTTTTTTTGCAGCAAGGGCATGCTGGTGGCTGATGTTCAACCTGGTGTCAACAGGAGTCCCAGGTCCTTTTCTGTCAAGCTTTTTTCCAGCTGGACATCCCCCAGCATGTATTAGTTCATGGGGTTGTTCCTTCACAGATGGAGGATTTTGCACTTCCTTGTGTTGAATTTCTTGAGGTTCCTGTCAGTCCATTTCTCCAGCCTGTCCAAGTCCCTCTGGGTGGCAGCATTCTGGTATATAAGCCACTCCTCCTGGTTTGGTATCATGTGTGAACTTGCTGAGGGTACATTCTGCCCCATCATTCAGATGATGGGCCTTCTGGGCCAAACAATTCAACCAATTTACAATCCACCTCACCGTCTGCTCATCCAGCCCACACATCACAGAATCACAGAATGGCAAGGGTTGGAAGGGACCTCGGGAGATCATCTAGTCCAACCCCCCTGCTAAAGCAGGTTCTCCTACAGCATGCTAGACAGGACTTCATCCAGGCGGGCTTTGAATATCTCCAGAGAAGGAGACTCCACAACCCCCCTGGGAAGCCTGTTCCAGGGCTCCATCACCCTCAGAGTAAAGAAGTTTTTTCTCATATTCAACTGAAACCTCTTATGTCTCAGTTTGTACCCACTGCCCCTTTTACTGTCGCTGGACACCACTGCAAAGAGCCTGGCTCCGTCCTCATGACTTCCAACCTTAAAATATTTGTATGTGTTGATGAGGTCCCCTCTCAGTCTTCTCTTCCTCAGGCTGAACAAGCCCAACTCTCTCAGCCTTTCCTCGTAGGGGAGATGCTCCAGTCCCTTAATCATCCTAGTTGCTCTCCTCTGGACTCTTTCTAGGAGCTCCTCATCTTTCTTGAACTGCGGAGCCCAGAACTGGACACACTCCAGGTGGGGTCTCACCAGGGCAGAGTAGAGGGGGAGGACAACCTCCCTCGACCTGCTGGCCACACTCTTAATGCACCCCAGAACAACAGCTTGTCTATGAAGATCTTGCAGGACATGGTGTCAAAGGCCTTATGGAAGTCCAGGTAAACAACATTCACTGCTCTCCTTTCATCTACCAGGCCAGTCATTTCATCAGAGAAGTTTATAACATTGCTTAAGCATGACTTCTCCTTGGTGAAGCCATGCAGACTACTCTTGATGATTATATCATTCATGCACGTGGAAATAGTTTCCAGAATTAGCTGCTCCTTCAGCCCTTCATGATCTGGGTAAACTGCTTCTCTTCCTCTATCCCTGTTCTGTCAAACAGGGCTGAGAGTTCTTCCCTGTTATGCTCATACAAAATGACAATAACAAACATTTAAAAAGTCAGTTATGAGTCATTCACGTAACTCCAGAAAGGCACACTATGTTGGGAAATAGCATGCAATGCAAAATGGTGTAGATATACCTGAGGATAAGTCCTAAGTAAGCTAACATAAGAACCATGGCATGTGCAGTTGTATTGATTTGGTACTTCATTTGAGTTAATTATCCCTAGTATAACTGATAGAGTTGTTTGCTGTTCTGCTTTTGGAATTACGGAGGGCTTTTATGGTGCTATATTCTAATGTATGGACATACCATTTATGCAGAATTGATTGAATGTTGCACTGAGATGAGTGCATCTTCAGCTGCAGACTAGCCATGTCCACTTGAGACAGAACTTTTCCCTGCATCTTCTGTGAATTTTTTATGGTGCCCCATGAGTATAAGATCTCATAATTTTGTATTTTTTATGGCTTGTCTTTGTTATACTTTTGCTTATATTTTTTGTGTGTATATGTCAAAGGCATATGTGTGGTATGTCAAAGGCAACAAGAAAAGCTTCTATAAATAAAGAGAAGAAAAAAGGAAGAGTAGGAAAAATGTGGACCCATTGCTCAATGAGACAGGGAACCTGGTTACACAGGACATAGAAAAGGTATTGACTATATTCTTTGCCTCAATCTTTACTAGCAAGACTGTCCTTCAGAAATGTCAGATCTCAAAGACCAGGGGCAAAAGCTGTAGCAAACCATCACAGAATCACAGAATGGTTGGGGTTGGAAGGCACCTCTGGAGATCATCTAGTCCAACACCCCTGCTAAAGCAGGCTCACCTAGAGCAGGTTACACAGGATCACATCCAGGAAGGTTTTGAATATCTCTAGAGAAGGACACTCTACAGCTTCTCTAGCAACCTGTTCCAGTGTCCCATCTCCCTCAAAGTAAAGAATTTTTTTCCCATATTCAGATGGAACTTCCTGTGTTTTGCTTTGCACTTGTTGCCCCTCACCTTGTTGCTGGGCACCACTGAGAAGAGTCTGAACCCATTCTCCTGACACCTGCCCTTAAGATATTTGTAAATGTTTATAAAATCCCCTCTCAGTTTCCTCCAGACTAAACAGACCCAGTTCTCTCAGCCTTTCCTCTTAAGAGAGATAATCCAGTCTCCTAACCATCTTCGTAGCTCTCTGCTGGAGGGGTCTCTCCAGCAGTTCCTTGTCTGTCTTGTACTGGGGAGCCCAGAACTGGACACAGTACTCCAGATGTGGCCTCACCAGGGCAGAGCAGAGGGGGAGGATAACCTCCCTCCACCTGCTGGCCACACTCTTCCTAGTGTACCCAAGGATACCATTGGCCTTTTTGTCCACAAGGACACATTGGACTTGTTGTCCACCAGGACTCCCAGGTTCTTCTCTGCACAGCTGCTTTCCAGCAGGTCAGCCCATAACCTGTACTGGTGCATGGGGTTATTCCTCCGTAGGTGCAGGACCCTACACTTGCCTTTGTTGAACTTTGTTAGGTTCCTCTCTGCCCAACTGTCCACCCTGTCTAGGTCTTGTTGAATGGCAGCACAGACTTCTGGTGTATCAGCTACTCCTCCCAGTTTTTTATCATCCTCAAACTTCCTAAAGGTGCACTCTGTCCCTTCATCCAAGCCATTGATGAGTAAGTTGAACAAGACTGGACCCAGTACAGAGACCTGGGGAACACCGCTAGCTACAGGCCTCCAACTAGACTCTGCGGTGCTGATCATAACCCTCTGAGGCCTGACATTCAGCCAGTTCTTAATCCATCTCACCAACCACTCATCTAACCTACACTTCCCGAGCTTCCCTATGAGGATATTATGGGAGATGATAGTGTCAAAAGCCTTGCTGAAATCAAGGTAGACAACATCCACTGCTCTCCCTTCATCTAGGCAGACAGTCATGCCATCATAGAATGCTATCAGGTTAGTCAAACATGATTTCCCCTTGGTGAATCCACATTGACTTTTCCTGATAACCTTCTTTTCCTCCACATGCTTAGAGATTACGTACAGAATGACCTGTTCCATCACCGTTCCAGAGATGGAGGTGAGGCTGACTGGCCTATAGTTTTCTGGGTCCTCCTTCTTCCCTTTTTTGAGGTTTGGAGTGACATTGGCTTTCTTCTACTCCTCAGGCATGTCTCCTGTTCTCCATGACCTTTCAAAGATGATGGAGAGTGGCTTAGCAATAACATGTGGTAGCTCAATAATCTTTGATTAACCATAGTGATTGGAGGAAGTACCCAAAGACTGGAGGAAAGCGAATGTCACCCACATCTTCAAGGGCAAGAAGGAGGATCTGGGAAACTACATGCCAGTCAGCCCTAGCTTCATCTCTGGGAAGTTTTCCAGCTAATCCAAGGAACCACTTCCAAGCACATGAATGACAAGAAAATCATCAGCTGTAGTCATCTGGCTTCACCAAGGGGAATTTGTGCTCGGCCAACTTAATAAATTTCTATGATGAAGACTCCAGTTGCTATGCCTTTATTGGTTGTGATGCTTCACAAAATGCAGAAAAGTTTTAAGTGGGTAAACACAGCCTAATTCTTCATCACCCTGTGTCTGGTCTAATCATGTATGTTTGACCCAAGTACAGCCTAACAAACGTATTTGAATAGAGGAGGCTAGACCACTTTCACAAAATGTATGTTGAAGCACATAATAACCCTGTCTATAAAAGACTGTCATGATCAGACCCAGAACTGGTGTAAAAATACATGCAACAACTGGCTGAAATTCCTTTCATGTTCTACAAACGTGATGTTTTCTTTCAAAGCTGTCAGTTGGAAACATAACTCGTATAGCCTCATAAGTCAAACTGTTTCAAGATTTGTATGATTTCTATTTTCTCATTGCCTCATTTTGATCAGTCAGCAGCAGCCAAATAAAAGCCAGTTTCCTTCAAGAAGGAGTGTCAGGGGTCTGAAGGGTGGTTCAATGTCAGCTAAAATGTGCTTTTTATTTGTCTATCGTTTTTTTCCATATTTATTCATTTTCATTATTAATATTTGCTGATAGTGACCAAATAGCTCATAGCTATACAACTTTTCCTTTTTTTTTTTTTTTTTTACACTTGCAAGCAGAAATAAAGTGGAAAGAGGAAATGATGTTGTGGATGCATGCATCTGTATGACAGATCAAAATGTTGATGGCCAAGTTGACTGGTTCGCAAACTGTCATAGTTTATTTGTTATACATCAATAACGTCAAGAAGCTTTCTTTATGAAAGGTACTGTTTTTGAAATAACCTTTAATGGCCTTATTTTATAAATGCATTATGTACAATGAATTTCCAATGAAAACTATTATCAGCATTTTTAACCATTTTATGTTTTGTTATTACAGAATCATAGAATCATTTAGGTTGGAAAAGACTTTTTTTTTTTTTAAGATCAATGCTTATGGTTTGTTTTGTTGTTTTTTTTCAATCCCATTGTTAAATGAAAAGTATTACCTTTAAAGAAAAAAGGAATTCAAGAAGCTTTACAGATTTGACAAAAATTCAACTATATTGCAGCTGACTCTGCTTTCTGAGTAAATGGAAATATCACAGTCACATATCAGATCACACCTCTTAATGCCTTTTATGTGTTAAATGAAAGTTGTGCTCTTACTATCATTTATTCTTTATTTATATAATTAGTCTTACTTCCAAAATGTAAAGAAGAAGCTTCTTCTAAGTTCATGGCTTAGAGAGAGAGACTGAACATTTTTAATCTCAGCATGAGGTCCATGTCCAATCTAAGGTCACATTTTAATGAGGGTTTTTTTTTTCACAGACCATTCCTTTTTTGTGAATAGTCTACATAAGATCAGAAGCATACTTTCTCTAGCAACAAATCCTTATCACTGACCAGCAGAAGAACTTACATGGTAACTTTTGGATTCTGCCTTGGTTCACTCCACAAGAAACCTATAGCCAGAAGAGAAAATAACTGGGGGGGGGGATGGAGGGGGGAGGGAGACAAAGAAAAAAAAACCTTACCAACCCCTCCCCAAATTTGTGCAAGTATAGTGATTAAAACATATAAATGACTCGTTGTCATGTTACAAAGCAATATATGTTCAAGCAGAGGTTATTCAACCTGATGATAGAAGTATGATATAGAGAATTTAAACTGCTCACTGCTATGCAATCCTCTTTTTACAATCATTCTTCTTTAAATCCTATGCTATAGTTTACTTTTTTATTGCCAGTCTCACCTCTGATGTTATCTGTCCTCTCTTAAACATAAACCCAAAATAACACGAGTATGAATAACACAATTCAAAACAATAAATTTATTTCTGATAAGATATGAATGTTAAAATGCCTAACATATGTTTATTTAAAAGTAATTTCCATTTCCTGTTGCCTCTCTTCTCCTTTTCTGGAGCTTTATTGACAGCTTTTTATATTTCTACATCTTCACTACCTATTCATTTTATAGATTTCATTTAAAAGCCACTCACCTTTAGTGAGACAAGATGCTGTTGTTATGTACCCTGCTCTTCTCTGTATCTGTGAAGCGATGACAGGACATGATGTGTTTTGCATTTGTAAAATCCACTCATCATTGGAAATCCAAACACCTGATAGAGAAATCTCTTTATTTTCTCTTCCAGAGTGTGACTGAACGTTATGTTCTTCACCTGTACTAACATATATCCATACTAACTCTCAAAAATCTTGTGAATAATTTTAAATTCTTCTTTACTCTGACTTTACAGTAGCTAGGTCTACTTTAGTTTTATACTACTGCCTGACACTCTAGGTTGTCAGCTCCTTCTAAATAAAAAGTGAGAGCAGTGATAAATATTAAATTGATGTCTTGAAATGAACATTTCTCACATTCTAACCTAAACATTCTCTTGGAGTAGATTTCCCAATATTTTATTTTATCAAAACAATTAGCTGAAACTCAAGTATTACTCAACTATTTTACCCTCATACGTGATACTAGAAAACAATCTGTTGTCAAAGGAGATGTAATATAAAGAAGGCATTTGTGATTTCATTTTAAACCAACATATTAAAAATACTTTGAAATTATGGTTATGTCATCAGATAAAGACACAGTTTAATCATTTGATCTGCAAAACTACAATTGTATCCGTACTCTCACCATCTTATACTTAGGTTAATAAAATGTTGATTTCTTTAGTAATGAAAAATGCAATCTTACACTGCTTATCCATAATTCTATTGCAAAGATAATTTTCATGGTCCTTTGCTTGGCTCTGAACCAAATTTAGATATTACAATCAAGTGCTGGGGGAGGGGTGGGGATAAGAGAAGAAAGAAAGAATATTAGAGAGAGAAAGGAAGGAAGGAAGGCAAGAAGGAAAGGGGGGAGGGGGAGGGATAGAGGGAGAGGATGAAACTACAGTAAAGTAACAGAATAATATAGCATCTAAGCTACTTTTTTTTTTTTTTTTTTTTCTGGGACTGCTGGACCTTGATTCACCCTGAAGTCATTGAAGAAGCAGGTAGACAACTTATAGAAGTTCAGTCACCATGATGGTATAGGGAGGCAGAATCCTGAGCCCCAGCTATCAGAACTAGCCACTGATGTCTAAGACTCTAAGGTCACTAAGATAAGCACTGCTAGTACATGGCCTGATTATATCCCATAATATTGTCTTCACTCAAATATGACTTAAAATATAAAGTTACTTTCAAAGGCCTAAGATGTCCTTATATATTGTGTGTCCTTCACAACTAAGAAAACAACCCCTTTTTAGTGGTCCTGCCTCCACTTCTTACTAGATTTTCAAATAATTGTGTTCCCATTTTCTCTGCACATTTCAAGCTCTAGCAGAAACAAGGTGTTTAGGTCATACAGCAATGAAAGTGAAGAGTATGAGACACAGTTACTATGTGACTAATGATGTACAGATGCACCACATTTTAGGACTCTAGCTTTTGGAGGACGAACCTAAACTCAGTGTCCAAGTTCTCTAGATTTCAATGGACAAGAAATCCAGCAATGTATGGACAACTAAAATGTCTCCAAATGGAACAGCAGACTACTTCTGTTTTATGTGTACCTGCCTCATCCTCTTGCACTACATATAACATGTCTCAGCAAATGGGAGAGCCTGATGATAAATACTACTAAAACTCACAGTACCTGTAACACTTGCCCAAAATAAACTCTTAGTGAAATTCAAGACTGTTTTGTGAGTCAGCTCTGCTGACTTCACTTCACTTCCCTCCTTCATTACTGACTGCAAAGTAGTCTAGCTACAAAAAAGGAATAAGATCAGGTTCAGTTTTCTTCAGCTTTGAAGTTGTCACTATATTCTATATATCTGACATCCTTAAGATTTAAAGTTATTTATTTAAAAATAATAAATAAAGATAAAACATAGCAATGTATGGCTGATACAGCAGTTAGTTGAGGTGAATGAGGATGCATGAGTATGTATCATATGCTGGGGATAGGAGTGCCAACTGTCTTGTCTTTGAGCATCTGATTCTATCATAAAAGTGCTAGTAACACATTTACGGAGATATTTTCATTGGTTTGGCATCTGAATTAATTATCCTTTTGTCTTATATTTTCTTATCTCTTCTAAATAGGGAAGGACTGCTATAAAGAGTAATTTAGTTCTCGAGTATAAACTGGTACTCTGAATTTCTGCTTGGAGGTCTATTTGTCTGTATTGCATAGGGAACACAGGAACTTAAGTTCCACATCAGAATTCTTTTCTTAACCCACAAGGCACACAAGCAGTACCTTTCATCCCTTCCAATTCACAAAACACTTCTGTGCTCTTGAGGAGATTAATCATGGGTACATGGAGGCTTGGATGTGGGCTTCCAGGCCTTATGCTTCAGGGAGGCCCTCAGGCAAATCCCTGGCTTAGACTACATTTTACTTTCTACAATGCATGACAGAAGTTATATTCATACTCCTGGGAACCTCAGAGAAGTTGGTTCTTCAGTCTTTCATTCCTTATACATCTATGTATGTTATGCATATACATATATATTATGGAATTTTCCTTTCTGTGAATTATATTATAATTAAGCTGTTGTAGACAAAAATGTTTCATCTTCACTAAAGTCACTTTTACTAAATCAGGAATCCTTCGTCCATTCCTCCCTGTCTACAAACGATGGTTTATAGTAAAGAGGTCATATATGTCTGCATTGGTGCTTTTGAGGGAAATAAACAAACTTTTTTTTTCTTTTGGTAGAAATGAAAGTGATTTCACACAAAACCAAATTTCCCTAAAATTCTTAGATTGCTTAAATCTACTTCATATTCATACTAAGAAAATAAACAGAAGGGTTTGGGTTGTATTTTTCTTTAAAAAAGTACTGGTTGTTTTCATCTTTCAGCAACTTTGATCTGTGTCTCTGTAAGTGAGATTTGTATAAATCTGATGGAGTAGAATGAATAACTGGGCCCAACAGTCCATGACTGTAAAGTTTTATCCACCATATTGTTGCAGATTTCAAGATGTGCAAGTAGTGTAAATCAGCACTGATTTGGTGCTCAGTTTATTTATCTAAATTATTTTAAATTGTATTTCATATGATTTTTTAAGTGAAATTCTAAAAAAAACCTAAGGAAAAAAAAATACTCTGAAAGGAGTGTGGCTGCAAATACTGCCAGTGGCATATTTGTCTTTGACCTGACTATTTAGACTAATGATATATAAAAAAAAAAAAAATCTCTGAAAAGCAAGAAAAGTCAGAATAAAACTGACCAAAACTGGATAGTCTTTGCAAACTCCCTGGATTGAAATTAACCATTTCAGGCTAGTAAAAATACAGTAGCTATACTTTCATGAGAAGCTAGAGCTCATAAGGTAGGCTTACGTGTACGCTAAAAGGAGCAAACATTAAGGAAGAAGCCACATCTTATAAACCAGAAAACTGATTAGCTAAGATTGGGATTACAAGGCATATAAGATTTATTTTGGGGGCAGCTGAACTTGTTGCTTAGTTATATTTAAATAGTTTTAAATTTTTGTTTATTATTTTTTATTGAAAAAAAATTCTGAGATATATTTTAAAATAAAAGCATTCACCTTTTCCATTCAAAGAAGATAAATAGTGGCTTCTATTTTATTTTAAAACCTTTTTTTTTTTCTAGTTGAGAGCTTGCAAAAAAGTTTATGATTTGTTCAATAGATTCTGATGAAATATAAGTTTGTTATAAAAATGTTTGGACAAATATCTGGTGTCTTGCTTCAGGTATATTTTAAAATAGATTTAGAAATGCAATTGAGTCTTCAGGTTTTCATCCACTTTTAGAAGTAAAGAGGTGTCAGCTGTCTGGGTCCTGCTGGCTGTCCCAAATAAGGTAAGTTGAAGTCTATAATTAATAAAGCATCTTAGTGGCTGGTTGAGGGAAGTCTTGAAAGGATATTGCCATAGAATTATTTAAATTAAGGTTCAATTTTTGAGTTAATCTGATTAACTAATGAGGAAGTCAACTCATACTACAAAGCCAGGTAAAATAAATTTAATGAAGTCTCTGTAAAAGAGCATCTAAAATCAAAACCTTCTACCATTTTAGAATTCTGAAAGAGAAAGAGAATAAAAACTGATTTGAGGAGAAACTGAGGAAATTGGTGAAACATATCACATTTAACCTCATTTATGAGTAACAAGTTGAAAGACAAGCTATTATGAAGCATCAGTCCAGAAATTACATTAGACTCATAACAACACAACACTGAAAAAGATATTAATACTTTATTTATAAATAAAAATCATAGGCAATGTACTTTGTTATATTATCAATACACATGAGCACAGTATAACCATGTAAAAAAACAAAGCTTAAATTTTAAAGGTTTTGGGTACTGTTTTTCCTTCTATACCAGCAAATTCTCTTCAGTGTGCATAAAGCTCACCCATGCCATGGGAGAGGGAATCTGAGGAAGGGATGGGAGGGAATGGGTTGGACCTCAATAGGGATTAATGATTAGTGAAAAGCTAGCATTTTATTCTTCAGATATGCAAAACATTACTTTCTTCTTTATTACTCTGCCATACAGATGTTAATCAAATAATAAAAATCTGAAGAAAGTCCGTCTCAAATTAAAATCAAGAAAACCTTTTATTTTACTGGTTTTTAAATCCAGATTAGACATATATGACTTATAGCTCTGAAGTCTTGGATGAACTGACGTCAGAAAAGATGTTATAGCTACCTTACCTTTACCAAATTCTATTGTGAAGGATTTCAAGAATAACATAGTTTTGTAAATCCACTCTTGGACTGAAACCTTTCAGATTCTCTTTCCAGAATCGGAAATTATTTCTGTTACAAAGTTTTTCACCAAAACTTCATTATTATTTTTTTCCCAATGAAAACTGGTAATAACATTAAAAAATTCTGATACAAATTCTCACCACTATTCTAAGAAATCTTTGGTTTGAAACGGACAGTTTGGAATCTTCCTTAATTTTTATATGTCAGTTTCCAGCAGAGTAGCAAAGTAACTCCCTTTATTAGGAATAAACAATGACAGGCTTTGTCTCCATTCCTTTTCACTTACACCTTATTAATAACTGAAAAGAATTTACTGAGGGAAAACACAACTCAAAGAAGTGATCTGTATGATTTGTTCAGAACATGATGGTGTTTGAGGACATTCACATCAGATTAGTGAATTCCTTAATCTTGTTTCCATTCTTGTTGGATGTCTTTCCCCCTTTCTTAGAAGTCTGATGAGGCATAGCTGTCAGGTGGACTGAAGACTGCAGAAAAGAAGAAAAATAAATCAGTTAGCTAATTTATCAGTCTCACAAAGGGCTTTGAAGCACAGACAGAAGTATTGAATAGAACTGAACATTTAATGTGAAAACACTAGAAAGTGATTAGTGCCCTGGAGACCTGAATTTCTCTGAAAACAAGTTTCTAAAGCATGTGCAACTTTGAGGGGGAGTTTTTTGGTATTTTGCTTTTCTAGTGTATAATTCTATTTTTAGAGAAGAGAAAAATAAGCCTGGAAATCACAAATGGGCAAATTATTGCAGGTCACAGAGTCTTAACAGACGGACACATCATCCAGTCATTCATAAATCATATGGAACTGTTGATGAGGCTTGACGCCCCCCTCATCACTGGATCCACTTAACCCTCAGTTGCTGCAGGAGAACATTCTACTTGAAGTTCTCCCCCTCCTCCACTTCTCTAAACTTCGTAGTGGTAGCTAAATTCTTTTCATTCAGGATCTAATTCAGTGACATTCTCTAAACAATTTAATAAAAAAGTTGTGAAACCACAATAATTTTCAGATTCATCAGCCTTCCATACAGTGAGCTTGGAAGATACCCTCAAAAATGGTGGTAATATGTATGCCCTTCAGAGTATGCAATACTCTGTTTAGCTGTGTTCACTTATTGCTTTACCACAAAGAATCCTTCATACAGAAAACCAGGGTAATTCAGAATATGCTGTGCTTACGGCCTCTCTGAAGCAGCTATCAAAATAATGTAGACCTAGTTAGGTAAGTGCTGAACAAGATGAGTTGGTGTGGTTAACACTTGTCTGCAAGAAGATGAGGAGCTAAGCATCAAAAAAAAAAAAAAAAAAAAAAAGACAGAGTAGTCTGTTGGTAACAAAAACAGCTGAAATGTTTCTAGCTGTCAACATACCTAATTCAGTTGGATAGTTTGAAAAATGTGTCATTACAGTGTTTATCAGTGATATTACAAAAGGTTCCTTTTGGTTTTCCAGTCTGAGGAGCCAGGATATGTTGTCTCCTAAAACATTCCAATAGTGTATATCTTTTTTTTCTTTTTTTTTTTCCCCACAAAGGGGAAAAATACAGCCACTAACAAATTAACTGATTTGTAATTTTCCCTCTTATTAAAGCCAAATAAAATACAGATTTTGAAAAATATTTAGTTCCTTAGGATAATTCTACAAATATGCTTATCTGTGGAAATTAAAGCCAGATTGCACCAGTTTTTAGTTGCTCTAACTTATTTTCTTTGTATTAACTCAAACAGGTATTAAGTAATGGTACTATATTTGAAATGTAAAAAAGTATTGGACATAGGCAGGGATGGATTTAATTTATATCACCTTAAACGAGCATAATAGAACTAGAACAAATTTCACTTTCTTCTAGAGATAGTCTCCCAACTTGCTTGAGGATTACAATTACTGAAAGTGATAAATTTGGTTCAAGTGTGACCTGCATGAATATAAAGCCAGGAAATAATGAATTTAAATTCACTACATTTCACATATATGCTTCAGGATGTGAAAAATAACAATGGCTAATGAATTACCACTGTTATCTTCATTTGGAAGATGACCACTGGGGAAAAAAAAAAAAACCCTTTCAGGAATTTGTGCATAGATAAACAGTCTGGGGTTTGATTTATAGGAATTTGGTCAAAGAAAAGTATGAGTTATATTAATAGCAATGCCTTTCCTGTTTACAAAATGTCTTTTACTGCTATTTCCAAATGTACATGTTTTAAACTCTGAAGCAGATGTTACTTGGTATTGTAAGGGAGATCAACTTGTCACTGTAGATGTCTACATTTAGGTCCAGAAGTCTAAGGACTTTTTCTAGACTTTTTAAAAAATAATATTCTTTGTGTCCCCTTTGATCTGTATTTCCCACCAGTTTTTTATACTAACGTAAAATATACCATCATAGCAACTTTTTAGTAGCTTGGAAATCTCCATGTGAACAAAAGGCCCAGTACAAGTACCATGTGTTTTTAAACATAGTTCTTTGTTACTTTTTCATCCTGCTTTTTTTTCATAAACATAGAGACTCAGAATACCTATTAAAGACCTTTGTTTGACATTTTTAGAATTTAGCAATAATTTTACCTTGATTTATAGTTCTGCCTAACTCCAGCTTTCTGGTTAATGCAACAGTTAGAAGACAGGAGAACTAAAGTTTCCAGAAAAGTTCTCTTGCTTTGTTTTTATCCAACAACACCAATATGCAATTGATATCCAAAAGATGGGCATATGTCTAACCATATTCTGCTTTATCAGGAGTGCATCATCTTTAGGGGATGGCAAGGCCAGCTTGAACCTGAGTGCTTGTAAAGTACAGAAAGATATTCTGGAGTTATAACTAGCTGTTTTCTGAAATAATCATTTCAGTGTGCAGGGGCAGCCAGAAAAGCAATGAGGTGCTCAGAATGAACAGGATAGATACTGAGATGAAGACAAAAAATATTATTTGCTACCAAATAAAACACCAGCATCCTGAAAACTGTGTTTAGTTTTATTCTCTCCATATCAAGAACTTTGTGATGGAGGTAAAGTATGAAGAAGGACAGCTACACAATGATAATCAAGATGTAGTAGTTGTCTTAGGAGGAAGGTTTAAAAAAGCTGGAACTCTTGGAGAAGAGCAGGCTTAGAAGGAATATGGCTAAGATTTACAAAATCATGAAAACGGTAGCTAAACTGAGCATGAACTTCATTAAGGGGCACTCAGTGAAATTTGAAGGACATCAGTCTCAGATATATAAAGGGTTTTTTTTAAAAAACAGCAGTTAGAGAAAATCAGAAACACACTGCAGAAAAAAAGTGTGAAGGTAAAAAAAGGGCTATGAAAAAGATACATCCAAAAAGGGATTAACCATCTTCCCGGAGGACAGCTTCAAAAACAGATTCCAGGAGGATTGTACTGGGCTTATGTGGCAAGGTTTTCGTAGCAGTGGGGCTGAAGGGGTGGTGACTGTGAGAAGAGATCAGGAGCTGCCCCTGTGTGTAACAAACACAGTGCCAGCTGGCTCCCACTGTTGGGAAAGCCGAGCCAATCAGCAACTCTGGCGGCACCTCTGTGATAAAGTATTTAAGAAAGGGTAAAAAATACTGGGCTGCAGCTATGTGAGCGAGGAGTCAGAAAAATGTAAGAGGAAAAACCCTGCAGACACCAAGGTCAGTGAAGAAGGAAGGGGAGGAGGCGCTCCGGACACTGGAGCAGAGATTCCCCTGCAGTCCATGGAGAAGATGATAGTGAAGTAGGCTGTCCCCTGCCTTTGGAAAGGACCACACCAAAGCAGATATACACCCTGAAGTGCAGAAGGTGGATGTGACCTGAAGGAAGCTGCAGCCCATGGAGAGCCCATGCAGGAGCATGTTTTCTGGCAGGAACTAAAATCTCTGGGAGCAGTTCCTGAAGGACTTTATCCCATGAGAAGGACTCCATGCTGGAGCAGAGCAGCAACATGAGGAGAAAGGAGGAATATAAATGAAGCATTATGAATTGACCACAACCCCATTCTCCATCCCCTTGTACTGCTTGGGTATGGTGAGGAGGTAGAAGAGTCAGGAGTGAAGTTGATCCTGGGAAGAAGAGAGGGGTGGGGAAGAAGGTGGTTTTAGTTTTGTTCTTATTTTCTTATCTTACTCTCTTTTTAACTGGTAATAAATTAAATTAATCTTCCCTGAGTCAATTAATTTTTTTTCTGTGACCAATTGGTGAGTGATCTCCTTGTCTTTATCTTGACTGACGAGCTCTTTCATCTTATTTTCTCTGCCTGTCTTGATGAGGAGGAACAGTGAGACAGCAGCTTGAATGGGCACCTGGAAGCCAGCCAAGGTTAAACTACCACAAGGACTATGCAGGGATATAATGTGTAATACCCCTATTACAAGAATTCTGGATAGTGGAGAAATGCAAAGGGGATGGACCAAGCAATTATCTTGGCTCATGTTCTTTTCCTTAATAGCTTCTACCTTTGTCACTGTCTGAGACAGCATATTTAGCTAGATAGACTGACCCAGACTGTCTGACCCAGCAGGCCATTTCCTATGTTCTGATATCCTGATGGAACTGAAGAAGTAATGGTAGGAACACTGGATTTTTTCCAGTGTTTTTACTCCCTTTAAAGAATTGCTAGTTATGAAATGAAGCTGTGTTGTGCACGTATGGCATGAGGTCAGAAAGATACAAATACTGACAAAGATTAGATGTTGATTTAGATAAATAGAAAAAAAACACATAGTCAGAACTTACTTTTCTGGGAGTGGTTTCAGTATGATGAATATAAGACCTTGCAAACCTGTGCAGTTTATTAACAATTCCTGGTATCAGATGTCAGGAGGTACCATCAGTCATTATTTCAAATATTACCTTACCTGAACAAAGTGGCATAAACCTTTGGCCTGCTTGACTTGGAATTAAATGAAGTGAGACTCACAGGGAAAGGTAATTGATTGATATAAGTGAGAAAAATAGATAAAACTTTGGACACCAAAGGATTTTATGGCTCTACAAGAGAGTTTAAGTGGACTTCATTGTCTGCTCTTTTCATACTATCACCTACTTCGCCACATGATCTCTTGTCATGACATATAATCTCAGGAACCACAGCTCCATCTCTCTATTTATGAACGGGGTACATTTATTTATAAGAGCCACAGTAGTATTCCAACATTTCTATGACGTGAACAAACAATGAGCAAATCAGAAGAAAAATTAACACATTCGTTTCACTTTTTTCCTCCTTAATGGCAGGGTGGGACCTTGGTAGGATATTAGTGCTATGAAAACTTTAGATCTTTTTTTATATATCTTTAATGGGTGCAATATTAGGGACAATAGTTCAGAATGCTCACAAGCTGTGATAAAGTTCAGACCTGGATTTTGCATCATAATCAATGGGAATTTAGAAATTCCCTTCTGGTTCTTGTAAAAATGTCCGATCAAAGAACAGCGAATTGTACTGGTATAGACAATGTATTATGACTTTTAATACAAAGTTTAAAGACATGTTTTATCTTTCAAAACCAAACTTGAAGAAAATATCACATGATTTTGTTACAAAAATCAATAACAGATGATCTCAAATCTATTACCTGTGTAATCTCACCTCATAGGCTCAGATTCACCAGTTGCCACCAACAGCAATTCACTTGCTCCTCAATGCCTTTGTCAACACAGATGTGGTGCTAAGAAAAGCAAGTACTGAATGTTTTACTATGTTGATTTTCTTTCATATTGTAAACATCCTTCTCTAAATGAAAATGGATTTGAACACCCACTCATCCAGGTTTGGTTTATCAACAAAACCAGCAAACAAGCAAACAAACAAAATGCATGCTGAGATAGTAAAATCCAGATGAATCTTTGAAATGTTTGGCTGCTCAGATTTCTTGTATAATCAAGAGAATGTTTCTTGTACATCAGCCTCAGGTTACAAGCCACATTGTTATCTTTGTATGTCATCAGGAACTACTTAGTTGTTTTCCTAGAAGAAAAAAATAACAAAAAAACCCCTCAAAATCCCAACAACCCCAATCCCTCCCCCCTCCCTCAACCCCCTAACAATCAGAAAATTAAGACAAATAAGGACATAATGTTCTATGGATACCACAAAAAAAGATCAATGAGTTCCCCTTCATAGGAGAATACAGTAATTGCAGGTTAGGTTTATTACTGTTTTTGCAAAGGAAAATCAGGTTGTTAGATACTGGAAGTCAGATACTGTAGGTCAGATTGATATATGTGAGAAATAAGAGTGGCTGCAGCCTTGACAAGGGTCATGACGTGTGAAAAACAGACTCCACAATCCGTAAGATTGTAAAGTAGGTATGTTTATTCAGCGCTGGGCAGCACGGGGTGGTAGTCCCACCAAAGTCGTGCGCACCACAACACGGCAGCTTGTACGTTTATATGTAGCAAAGTGTTACATATACATGAAGTTTCCCAATACACCTATACGTAGGCATAACCTGCCCCCGCTTCGTATTAAAATTAGTTTCAAGATGTCATTTCCAGAAGTCCCTCCCAGCTGCGCAGGCTCAGTGATTTGAGTCGGTGGTCTTCAGGGGTCATTTACTTCATCCACTCCTCTTCTTCACCTTGTCCTTTTCGTGAACTCCAGCTTCCACACCCCTTATTCCACTGTCAGAACAACACAGCCGGTACCAACCGGCTCCCCATCCTTGGCTATCCTCATATCGACAAAGTGCCAGACACTTTGTTCTCCTACAGGCCTTCCAAGGCCTACAACAAAGATGGGCCATCTCTACTAATCTCTCCTCTTCCACATTCCCTACAGTGTTAGTTTCTTATCTGTAGTTTACTTCATATGATTAGGAAGTTAATCTAAAACACAATGCTAGCAATTTAAGATGGATCTACAGCTGGCTTCACAAAGGTCCTTTTTTTAACCCTTTAGCCTCCCTTCAGTGGGAAGGAAATTGAGCAATGCTATCATGTCATATGAGATGGAGCTCTGTCCCTGTGTCATGTGTGGTGATGGAAGTATGACCTCATCAGATCCTTTCATGTCTCTTAAGGCTAGACCTGTGAAGAATCATGTGACTCTGGACAACAATATCATTTACCTTCTATATGGTACTTACAGGTGATTGTCTTGATATTTGTTCTGGTACATTTTAAAAGCAGATCTAGGTCCTCATCTGCACATCACTTATCCTTAAAGCATACTAATTTTTCACAGTATTAAAGAAAAAAATCCATAATAAATACACAGACTTAAATAAAAGTTAAAAATAATGCTGCCTTCATTTTTTTCCTTTCATTTTTCTTTATATTCTAGAGTTTAGTGTGACTTGATGATCCCACAGCACAGAGTAAAGAATCAAAAAAACCCATTTGCTTCATAGTTTAATTTGCATAGTACATTATATAATAGATATTTTAGAAATACAACAGTTTTCAGGAGGGCTTAACATGAGAGCTTTACAGCATCTCCAGAACACTGAAAAATAATGTAAAACAATTTATATTAAAATCAGCAAAGGATGAAAAATGTTTCTAAGTTTGGTTCAGCTATGCATAGAAAAATGGATATGTTTTTTGAAATGTATCCAAACACAACTTCTTAATTTATGAATTGAACTATAAATTCCAAAAACAGTGTCTCATAAGACTCGCATTTCCAACAGTAGTTTCAGCACACTTGGAAGTCTGACAGTACTTTCCTTCCCTATCATATCTTATTGTTTCTGTTCTGAATCATGAACAAATCCAGATAGTGCAGATAAATACACATACTGGGAGGCAAGAAGTAAGAAGATAGTAGGCATTCTTAAGCTCTTTGACATAAAAAATGTTCCAAGGAGTTAGATCCCAAAGGAACCTTGAACTGGTGAAATCAGATATTATGGTCATGAGAAAAAATATACAATATGACCTTTGCTTTGTCCACTTTCTTCTCTTTTCACTTTCTGGTTCCCATAAGGAGCACAACAGTTTCCTTTGTTTGTATTAGCTGAAGACAATTACTTTTCATCAAAGTGTCACTAATTTGCCTGTTGCCAACAAATTACAAGGTTTGAACTGGTTTGCAGATTGCTCTCAATCATTTTGCACCTTCCTACTAAACTTATTGGGGTCTAATGGAGACCAAAGTGCCAGGTTTTGTATGGCATGGACATTGCTAACATGCTTTTAAGGGTAACAGTCTGCCTACAAGCCAGTGTGTCTCATTTGGCCTATCACTAAGAAACACTCGGTAGCCTTATGTTATATAGTTAAATAGTTTTTGTGCTTAGTAGTCTGTGACTGATTTTCCTTCCATTTATTTTTCTAAGTTTTTCTTGAATTTACAATGCTGCTGTAAGGTCCTCTGACTAGAAACTCCACAGTGAAATTACAGGTTGTACAAAGAAGACCCTTTTCTTCATTGTTCCTCCCTCCCTCCTTCTCTGCCCTCCTGATAATTTAATTTGAAAACCTCTAGGTTTTGCTGAGGGATAAAAAATAATGTTCACTCATGCTCATGATATTGGTGCATATCCCAAGGCTGAAACCCCAAAATAATAAGCATCCACCAGTACAATTGCATACCAGTTCTATATTGCAGTTAAATTCTGGGGATTATGCTGAAGAAAACTGCGAAGTATCCTTAATGAAGATACAGAACTTTAATGCAAATCTCTTCCTTACGGCATCATTCCAGTTATTTATTTTCTAAAGGTACTGGCAAAGAGTTATTATATAATTTCTTTTAAAATTTATTCAGCTGAAGAAGAATCTGAAAGAGGGATCAGAATGAGGAACTCTCAGAAAAAGCCAGAAATATTTAATGTCAAAAGTTCTAAATTTTATGAGGGTTCTACAGTGCCTGAGATATTTATGGTGATTATTTTCAATCCATATACCTCAAACTTTATTTCACAAAGTCCTAAACTCATTGATTCTACCAGAAGGCATGATTAATCAAGCGAAAGTGGAAAATAGTCAATCCATAAGGAAACTCAAAATGTTTAAAAAACTTACTAATAGAAATATTTTTTAAGAAATAGAATAAATAACTAGTGAATAGCAACAGAGTCCAAGGGTGAATTGAAAATTTTAAAATTCTGGAGAAAATATATGTTATACAGCTTTAGTAATATAGGATAAACAGGACAAAGGTTTATAGTCATTCCCCCCCCCCCCTTTTTAAATTAAAAATCTTATTAAAAATTTGCTTGTCTGTGTAATATAATTTAACTTAATATCTCATAGTTTTTGCAAATAAAAAGCCAATAAAAAGTGAGATAGTCTTATGTACATAGACTGTATTTTATTCTGAATAGATGCTCCAACACTGATGTATTTGGTACCAAAAACATTACTAATGAAAAAAATAATATTTTGGGATTCATGAAATTTTCTGGGATAGGAATCTGAGATAAACTATTTACAAACATTAAGGATATTTAAAATTATTCCATGTGTATATAGGAGAGAAAACCCGTATATCTTGCTGATTTCTATTTAATTTGGAAATTTAAAATTCACAACATTTATAATCCTGAGAAATTAGGGAATTAAAAATCTGAAAGTTTGCATTTGGTAAGTAACTTTGAGCTAACATGGACGGTGACATTTATCTAAATCAGGTGCAGATATTTGTACTAAACAGTTCACGCTAATCTCCTTTTAAAGACAATGAAAAGAAACCATTTTTAGGGTGCAGTTCATGTAACCCTTAGGTGGACTTCTGTATTTTCTCAAATTAACTGGACCCTAAAAATGCTCTTTTCTCTTCCACTGTCTATAAAAGGAGACTAAATTATCTACTTCAGCCATAAATATCTGTACTGGAGACCTTTAAGAAGGATGATTCCTATCAGCAAGCCCTCCCTAGACTGATTAGTTATGCAGTCATTACTCTTAATTTATCCAGTGTGTGTCAATTAAATCTATACTTTCAAGACTAGTATTAATCCCAAATAATCAAATATTCAGATTTACTTTAAATTGCACTGCATTCATAAAAAAAGAATTGTTCAGTACCACTAGTATTAAGTATAGGTCTAGCATCAGATCACTAATATATTTTGGTTTATATTCATACAGACAATCAGAAACTATAAATCTGAACAGAGTTGTTTTTGGTTGAAAAGTATAACAGATATTGGAAGTTTAATGTCTTATCATAAATGTAGGGAACTTGTTGACCAAGAAAGCATATCCTGCATTCCTATTTGAAATGTCATCACTTAACTGTGATTGCAATGCTCCGCTGTACAAAAAAATCAGTAAATTCAGTGAATGGTACAAATTCAGCCTTGTTTTAGTGGATTCTGTTAACTCACTCTTTTCATATTGGTTGACATATTCTTCTTTTCTCTCCCCAAAAAACCCTGTAAATTGCTGTCTTCGCTTTCACCATTTGATATTTTTTTCCTCTGGAATGGACTGCTTTATCAGAGGTTTGCTATGTATACTCCTTCAGAAAGTCAACCCAAAAATATAATATTTAAGATGAAATAAAATTAATCATCTCAACCTTTTCCATCAGCACATGGCTTATATGGTAATTTATGTTCATGTCTGAAACGAACCAGGTCCTCAGCTGATACAATTTAGAGTTACACTTTGAGGTACATTGAACACCATTTGAAGATTTGGTTTATCGTTTTTAATGGAGGAGTGAACAAAGTATACAACAAACTTCTGAAGACTTTTAAATGCCACAGGGAGTGCAGAGAACTTGCATTTCCTCTAGAACTATTTATTATGGGTGCACTCCAACATCATCAACATCAGTCTTGTCATATGACAAGTTACAAGAAGACTGAATGCAAGCAAACTGTAAATAAAATTTTTCCTGACAAAGTGAAAGTTCTTTCTCTACTTTGCCCATCAACGCTTTCAGAATAAAGCATAAATGAATTAATGTTTAAAGGTGAATTCAGAAGATGATTCAATATGTGAAAATACTTGTGTATAAATTGTTTCTAAGAAATTTTATTTGACTTTTCTGGCCTTTAGATAACTAAATTTTTTCCTTTTGTGCTAGTATAATAGATAACATGAGCTTGAGTGCGGCTACCAATGAATATGTTTCTATGACAGCTATGCAGGTAAGCATAGTGCCTTACTGTTAAAATCTGAAAAAAAAAAAAAAAGTTAGAACCTTTGATATCCACTGCATCATGTTTATGATGTATGATGCAGTTATGTTCAGTAAAAACTTCACTATTGATGAACTTCTCTACTATGGTGAGAACTACATCTCTGGTTCATTAAAGTATCTTCAGTGTAATATACTTTTAAAAACATTAATTAATAAATGAACTCCATGGCTGCTAAGATGAAAATTTGCTAAATAACATCTTCCTCTCTCCATCCTTCTTTGCAAGGTATAAAATCCTCACATAGGATATATTAGTCTTCTGGGAAAAGGCAAAATAGACTACACAGCAGGCAGTGCTGATGACCTAACGCAACATCGCTTTCAAGGAATTACGTCTTCAGTACCATTGTTACAGGTTTTCTGTAAAAGTGATATTCTTTCCAGATTTACCTTTTGAACAGAGTAAGAACCAATGACATCTCTGGCACTAATATGCATAACATACTGAATTATCTCTGTGAAAATAATTCTCAGTCATGCATTATATTAAATTTGAATGTGTTCATTCATACTGAATGGTCTGCTGAGGCTTTTTTTTCCTCTGCATTCAGACCATAAGCCCAGGAACTTTCTTATGTTTCTGTAGTCTGTCTTAGGTGACAATAATAGTTCTTGAAGAAAAAAATAACTTATACATGAGAGCAGAAATGAAGACATATTTCTTTCTCTTACTAATAATACAACTGAGGAATAACTGGCTTTTATGCAAAAAATTAATTTACTTAACAAGCCTTTTTTGCATTCTTTGGTTAATCTCTATATTTACTTTATACACTTAAAGCAACAGCTAATGTAAAAAACCTTTTCTTGTAGTTAAGCTTTGGCTGGTGGAAAAAGAAGATTACCTGTACATTATTCTGTTCTTACTATTCTTACAGCTAAGTGAGTACTAAGAACTGCCATAAGAGCTAGATTTGCTAGGCTTCCAAAAATACATTAAAGTGAATAGTTAAATGTGGAGAGGAAGTATAGAAATTAACTGATGCTCATCTCTTGAGCAATGGACAAGTGGACTGACAATGAAGTGTTTTGTCTTCTGAGTTTTTACGTAATTAAAATAACTCTCAGCCCTAAGAATATATGTATTTCCATCTGCTTTATTACTAAATGTGCAATAAATAACTTTAGAAACCTGCACCCTGGTGTAACACTACAAGTATCCATATTCTTTTTACTTACTAAGCATCTAGAGTTAAAATGATTTCCACAATGTTTGCTAAATTAAGAAAGTCCAGCATATTTCTGACTTGACTTCTGAAGGTGAACAAAGGGAAAATACCAGGCAAAGGATAAACAGCCTAAGGAACTGAAACATAATGACTAAAACTGAGTATGCCTAATGATGATAGAAGGATTAGAGAACACATATTATGTAGCAAATAGTGACGTCTGCAAGTGTTTAGAATAATGAGCTGGTTTATTACATTGCTTTTTAGTTAAAGGCCAAAATTGAAAGTGTAAATGGAGCAGGAGCACAGTTTTCTTGTAGTATGAAACTTCTCAGTCTTCCGTGTGGATCACTGAGTGTTTTCCTAGAATTCTTGGACCAGTTCTGCACCAACGTTCATCCAACTCCTAAGTTAGTCAGAAGTTTCCTGAATATCTATTTCAGGGTAAGTGAAGGAAGGAACACTTTCTGTGGCACACTAACTGAGACGCCAAATGGAATGTAAGAAGGTCAGATTTACTTCATTTTGGACAACACTGAGTAGGAATTAAATGCCTGATTATCAGAAAGGAGAAAGAAAACCTAACTCTTGATGTACTTTGTTCACCTTCTTTACCTCTAAAAGATTCCAGTAATTAATTTCAGTGAATTTTTTTTTTTTTCACTGAGCAAGTATTGTTAGCTAAACATGTAAAGGTCCATTTCAAGAAGTTTAAATTATGGCACTTAGAATCTATTTTTAAGATGAAGAATTAATGTACAATTTAGAAAAAAACATATACTGGAAATCAGCTGTCAGGTTTCAAGTATTTTATAAAGCTTTATTTAGCCTTGGCTATCTAGCATAATGCAGTTTGAGATGGCAATCTGATCCACTACCTTTCCTTTGGGATACAGCTACTTTCTAAACTGGAAATTACAGACCATGTTGGCAGCGTAGTTGGATTTGATGCTTTTCTACATTATTGCAGAGGATAAAGTAGGTCATCCATAATAGTTTACAGTAACAAAGCACAGGAAAGAAAGCATTGATTGTCCAGCTGCCTCAGCAGCAACACTTCATCCTGTTGTTTCAAGAGGGCCAGGTTTGAGTGTTCCCTCTATTGGCTGAGAAACAGGACTATGTTATTGTCAAGCTCAGCTGTTGACAACTCCATTCACTTTAAAGGGGAGAAGATGGGAAGAAAACAGGGAAGAAAAGCATGATCTTCCAAATAAAAAGTAATTTTCTACTATATTTCAGAGGAAGAAGAAGCAATAATGCTTCTAAAATTTGGCATATTTTAATGTTACATTTTATAAAATAAATATGAGCAAGTTTTTGAAATGAGACACGTTTCATTATTCGCAACCGGTGACAATGTATTTTCAATGTCATGCTGTAAAAATATGCCACATTTTAAATGTATTATCGATTTAACACAACATTAAACATATTTCTTTTGTAGCATGGATGGAAGCATGCAACATGGAAGAAAGTTGAGAACAGATGGAAATGTAACACCACGCTACTTTATCAATCTGGCCTGTAATACACAAGAAATTGGTAGCAATGTAGCTGACAAACACAATTTGCTTTACAAACAGAATTTTGAAGTTTAGTGAAGATTTAGCATGTCATTTAGACACAGCCCAAAGGAATAAGTGTTGCAGAATTTCACTGTCCTGGGTCAGTATCCTGCAGGTTTCTGCCTGGAAGGGAGAGTTATTTTCCAGACTCCAAAAGTGTACAGCTGGTTGGTAAACAGAGAGGTCAGAATCATAGTTGTCATTTTCATTCCTCATATGTCTATATGCATTCAGGAGTAGGGTGTACAGTATAAAAAGGAGATATATAGCTACTAGGGGCTGGATTCAGCTCCCTAAATATAGGCATCTGTAAACATTTGTGATGCCCTTGGGTATTCTACATGACTCACAGACATTTCTCCATAAGGACATGGGATCCCTGTAAATCTTATATCGTATCTGGCCATCCTGTACACCTGTGTCAGACATCTCAGTCATCGTAACACTCATATTCAGGCTACTGGATGTAGCCCTGGGTGTCTTAAGAGTGAGATGAATGGCTCTCTAAGTTCCTTAAACTGTACTGAACAGCTTGTCACTGGGTATATGAGTAATTTAGGCACCTCACTGACATGTAGACACCTATCTGTCTGTCTATCTATTCATCTATCTATCTATCACCTATATTTTTTTCTGCAGTTGAATACCTCCCATAAATTCAAGTGTCTGAACCCATTATTTCAATCCTATCTAGTGATATGGGATTTTTGTTTGTACTTCCCTGCTATATTATCTTTGTACTTCACTAAAAACTCAATTCATATGCCTACAGTCAAACATTTATTGACATTTAAGATGGCTTAAGGCATTTCACATGGCCTACATGTGAACCTGAGCAGACTAGAGATCCTGTGTCATATCTGTAAGATGTTTCAATTGGTTTTATACACTTCAGTGTGGGGAACTGACTTGAGCTTGTCTGACTATGAATAAAAGTTGGTTAGACATTTATCTGATCTGCAACATCCTGTGTTATGAATAAAAACTACCTGTTAATCTAAAGACTGTTGCAAATAAAGGGTAAAGGCTTTACCTTTTGAATGTACGGAATAAAACCACATTAAATGTTCCGTAATTCATACACAGCTATGTTGTTATTAAGAGATTAACACAGTTTTACATAAAAAGACATAAAGACTTTGTAGTTAATATTTATAATGCAAAGCATACTTGGATAGACGTATGAGAGCATGTATAATACATATTCTTTAAAAAAATCCAAACTGTTTTTTCTAGCTTTTTTTTTTAAATATTCATATGCAAGTGCATGTTTGAACAAGCAGACTTCTTATGGTTCCAACATATATATCTTGATTTTTTTTTATTCCTAAAGTTTTGTAAGGTCCTCTACAACAAAATGCTACTGTTTGTGAGTTCTTCAATTTAATTCCTCTTCAAGTATCTGGATTGTGTTTCAGAAGCAGGGAGTTCCTTCTAACTCACTGGCAGCAGCCACTAGGCAAAAACTTAATTATGTAAGTAAGTTTGGCATCTGGAACTGATTTCACCTGAATCAAAGCATAATCAGAAAGCATTCTTGTATAAGACACATCTCTGGATGTTTTTTACCTCTACACAGCATGATGGGAAATACTAAGTCTGATTTTGAACACCGTTATTCTTGGAGTGGGAGAAAAAACACAAGAGTTGAACCAAAATTCTAGGTGGCTGAAGTCCTTCATTTACATGTGCAGGCTAAGCTATATGGGGTTTGAGTTCAACAGGAAAAAAAAAAAAATGCTGGAATCCAGAGAGATCACCCACTGCAAATACCTGGGAAAATTTAAGCCAGTAAAGTAAAGATGGGTTCCATTCAAATGCCATAATATGCATGCTCAGTGCCTTTGGAGATATTCTGTAGTAAGTAAGTTCTCTGTATAGGGTCAATGCAATATTCAGCTGATAGGCTGATAAGGTTGATAAGATATTCTGTATCTTGTATAGAATGTGGAGATAGCTGTCCTCTTTTAGATTGGCAGCTGAAGGCCAAGCAGGAGTTCAAGCCAAAGTAATTAATACTTGAATTTTATCACACTCTATAGAATACAGAGAGAAAACAAAACAAAACAAATCAAAACAAACAACACTCTTTCTTGATTTCAACTGAAATTATTAGTAAATTAGGGAAGTGACCCACAAAACTAGACAACGCAATGTCAATATTGCATGTAGCCAGGCGATATCATGCTGAAAATCAGCACAATGCTATCAGAAGTTTATTAAGCCATAAGCTATTAGGTAACCTTAGGTGACATGAAACAGGTTCCATTTCTATATAGGATTTACTGCTTGTGAAATTGAGCACAACAAAAGCCTCCAAGCTGTTGTTTATAATGCAACAGTTGGAGGAAGGCAGGCTTTATATACCTGTCCCTGGAAAACAGACAGTGATATTAGTCATTCTGTTAGTGAATAACCTAGCAACCATATTTCTTAACATAGCTGCAGAAAACGTGAACAGTTTGAGTGACTAAAAAGTACTCCACACCTCGGATGAAGTCCTAGCTCCATTCCTATGAATAGGAATTTGTCATTGATTTCCCTTGGAGTCATCAGTGTATACAAGTTCATTGGATATAACTTCTTCCATACAAATTGTATATTGGACATTTTAAAATTTTTTACCTTTTTAACTATAGCAGAACAAAGAGGAAGAAATTAACAAAACTATGTAGAATTAAAAGATAAACTAGTCATAAGAATTTTAAGCATCATTATAAGGTTTGTGGAGTTATTTCAAAGGCCTTAAAAGCAGAGAATTTTCCCAGACCAAAACTGAGAAGTAATTCTGAAAGGATAGATAAACCCATCTGAGATGAAGAAAAGAAACAAGGAAATCTAAGTGCAAAAGTAAATGGTTAAATAGATCAGGACAGGAGATAAAACAGGCAATGTTTTATTGCTGAATAAAAGAGGATCAAAGTAATAATAGTTGTTTGATCACTCATAATTCTTGATTTGTCTTTGCCCTAGAAAAATCTGCTGTAGGGGGAAGTAGACATAAACCAAATGAAGTCAAAAGTTTCCGTGTGACTTGATTAGGTCTAACACTTATTTTTGCAAATGTTTTATAGTATTTGGGCCTTATATGGGACTACACACCTACAGAGTTGGGGGGGAAAAAAAAGGAAAAATTGTTTTATGCTGTGGAGAGATCTTTGCAAATGACAGAACTGGTGTCTAGCAAAATATTTAGAGTATTGCAAAAAAGTAATGTCTCCTCCTTTACCTGTCCATTGGTCTTATTACCAAGGTCTTACTGGCATTATGGGTAATAAATTATTATGCTCAGCAATCTTGGTTTATTTCTTCTGAAACAATGGGTGTCTTTGTTCTTTCAATGATCAAGAAGAATGTAGAAACTAAAAAAAAAAAAAGTAGAATTAATCTATAAGATATTCAGGAGTTGTGCGTTTATGTCTTTGAAATTGTGGATGATACTAAGAATCCTTCCTTTTTTTTACTGTCTTAGATGTCAGAAGTGTCATAAATATCAAGTTAAGGGGAAAAAAAAAGTATGAATTAATAATATATATCCATTTAAAGGGGGCTTGAGGGAACAGGACTGGTTTTGACAGAAGCTAAGTAAGACTGAAGCTGCCTGGGGCTCTTTGCTTAGCTTCAGTCAGATCCCTTGAAGCAAACTAACCAGAGTCATATATATTCTTACATACCTAACTTTGTGCTTGATTTGCCATGGTTCGGCAGTATTCAAGGGGAAAAAAATACAGTCCAAAAATGACTTGCATATGATTTCTGAAGATAATTTGAGTGTCTTCTCCTACTTGTGGCAGACTACTTTAAATGACACTCACATTTTTTCCCCAGGTTCTCATATTCCTGTATCTATCTCTTTCTACAAGATTTGCAATATGTCATTGATTTATACATGACTGAATATTTATCAAACCTCTTGCATGATTCCTCCCTTAGGAGCTCCTATCTCATGATCCTTTAAAAGAAAGCAAAGTTCATCCACATGATCATCTACTCTTACTCACTAGCTGAGAAACCATTAGACTCATAGAAACCCGCAGTTTTCCACTGGGTTGTCATGTAGGCATTGCAAAGGAATCTTTTTTTCTGCCAATTTGTAGTTACATATATAGCAGTAAAAGAAGTCAGGACTAGAAACTTTCCTCCATATCATTTAGTTTACAATTATAGCTGTTGAGTGCAATACAATCCAAATATAAGTTCATCTTATTTTAGTCTATCCTTGCTTTTGATACTCTACGATAATTTTAGGAGTGTGATTGTCCTCTGTTCTCACTGCAGGAAGATTTATTATTATTATTACTTTCTGTATGAAGGGTCACTTAGAGTCTGTTACTGAAACACATCATATATTTTTATCACTGATATTAAGTGGAAAAGCACAAAACAGTACCAGCACGTTTTTCTCAATGGCCAAGCTTGGAGGAAATAATTTGTTCTCTTATCATCCCCATCTGTCACATTCTCAACATTTCAGTCTCATCTTTCTTAGTTATGTCATCCCCATTGAGTTCAGCTGTAATGAGCAGCAGTAAAGGAAACAGAAATAGGAAATATTTGTAAACTTTAATTGTTTTGGAAGACTAAACTGATGAAAAACTTGTCTGTGAAAGTTCAAATTTAGGCTACAATGATTTTGGACCTGAAAATGCTTTATCCATATTTTTCATAGATCACTTTACAGGGCTTTAAACCCTTGAAGCAGACACAAAATTGTCTAGAAAGCAAATACATATATACTAAGGTTCTTGTGACAGTTGTCTTAGTTAAAAGGTCAGTAGACAGTAACTGTATTTGCTTTTTGGTAATTTTGCCTTGCTGTAAAGATATATGCAGACCCTCAGCTTCAATATTCTGTGACTGTCTATAATGAGTTTGTACCTGCAACATTTATTTCAAAGTCAATTTTGGAAAGAGTAAGTGAAAATAAACTCATACTATTGAAGCAGTAGGATTAAGATTTGTATTGTAGACACCTACATATCGGTGAATACATGCGACATGTCATTTAGCACTACTTGAGATGTCACATGACTTCTAAGACATCTGCACAGAGCTGACAAGTATGACCTATGGTAGACCTATGCTGTTGTAGAACATCAACTATAAACATCATGTCTTTGCGCATCTAAAGTAACATCACATGCCATACATACAAATATCTGAATCAACCTTGACTATCTTGGCTAGGGCAAGATTTAGCTGTCCACCAATAAATGTCTAGTACAATTTTACATTCCCTTAGCCATCCCATCTACTGGATCTCACATGTTACAAGTCCCTTCTCTGTCATATCTGCCAGCTCCATGTTACTGTTTTGAATAACCTATTGATTATCAAAATAATAATATTTGGCATCTCAAATGGTATAAAATTTGAGTGTCTGGACAATTTAATTAAATATAGAGTCTGGAGAGGCTTTCCGCTCCCTCTAATATATGTTATATATTTTGTCAGCTGACTGGAGACAGCAATTAGTTACCTAAACATATATGCCTTCCACCTCTCCTAACACAGTAGGGCATTCTTCCTGAACTCCAGCTGACATTTCAGAACACAAATTTGTCACAAGCTAATTTTGTATTTACCAGTCTTGTGTGGATGCCTTGGATATCCTGTGGCATCCTACCCTTAGGCTACAGTAAGTGTATATGAGTGAAAACCTGAAGTGAGCACCAGTTATCTGTTAATTGTAGACACTTAGTTCGTCTATAAACACCTACATTTGAGACACCTCTATGTAAGTGTCTACATCTGAATCTGGATCCCCGTACTTCTGCTGCTGGATGCAGAAATCCAGAAACAACTGGATTTTACCTCTGATACCTCGGAGTGACTTGGCAAGGCAGTTAAAAATCATGGTTCAAGAATTCATCAATAACAGGAGAGCACTGTTAATCTAAAATGCTCAGAAGGCAGCTCTACATTGTACATTGCATAGACACACCAAGTTTTCTCAGCTTAGAGTGATGCTGCAATGTTCACATGGCACAGTAGAGTAATATTCAGAATTGCTGGTTTATACCTGAAAGTAGTACAGTAATGGGGGCAAGGCACTGAAGCTCATAATCCCAGCATTTGAGAGGAATTTTGGCTTTGCTCTCTTCAACTTTAGGATTACATCTGGGAGATCTATCTTAGGAGTCACTGTCTAAGTTCTTACATATCTCTTACAGATGGACAAAGTGAAGCACAGGAATGTGCTGCTTAAAATAATGTTCTCTAATTTTACAGTATTATTGGAAATCTCAGTCAAGTTTAAATCCAACAGTGAAAATATTCTTGTATCATATAGACAAGTATGTATTTCAGCTCAGACTGGTTTGGTTTGGGTTTTTTTTGAAAGTGTGAAAGTGTGTAAGTAAAGACTATTTATTATGCTTTGATCTTATGGTGAAGTAAAATGTGTTAGTTATCTGTGTATTTTCTCTTCTTCCTCTATTCACTATGTCTTTGTAATGACTTATAGACAAAATTACTGTTTACAGAACAAATAGTAATAAAAATAATGCAGGACTACAACTTAGTCTTTGAGGTGAAACTGTTGATGGTATTTCCAATATTTTCAAAATATATAAGGAGAAATAAAAATAGAAGGTAAGTGTCACGATCCACTATTGGGTTGAACAATTTGGCAGAGGTTAAACCCCCTTGCTTTTCAACTGACCTCAGATAATTCTGGGAGGTTGGGGGCGGCTGGGCTTAACTTCTGATTAACTCCAATGTTTTATCGTGACTAGGTTCCTTTTACATTCTCGGGAACAGAATTGAGACGCAAAACGGAGTCAAGTGCCAAGTCACTTTATTTGGCCAACAACAAATGTGCGAGAGAAAAGCAGAGAAAAAGAGGAAAAGTGAGAAAGGGAAAGAGAGGGGGAGAAACAAATGGCACGGGAGTGTTGCAATAGCTACCACCACGGGTCTATATCCTGTCCGTGCGGCCTGAGCGATCCACGCGGTCCGTGCGGCTGGCGCGGCCTGATGTATCTTCGAACCTGGTGGAGGGTAGATGTTCCTGAATGCTCTCCCCATGGTATCTGCTGGTTCCCCTTTCATAGGGTTGTCGTTTTGCATAGTCAATGACTGTTTTGCATACCCACACCTCCCACTCGGCAGTGGGGCGCATGCCCAGTACCGTCACTAGAGTCTGCACGAAAGTTCTAGGGGGTCCGAGCCCCCTCCCCATTGTCAGTCGACTCTGGGCCCGGGCGCATGCGCAGAGGATGTGTACTCCAAGATAATAGGACACACACTCCTGTGGGGTGGGACTTAATGGGCTGAAAATGCCCCACTCAATTGCCGTGGTGATTAAACTTTGGTAGTTAAGCTTGCCTGTCACCAATGTTGAGACAAGTTTCTAGTCCCTTACAGTAAGCAGTCTCACACAAAAAAAAATAATCATAGTATTGAGATCCCAAACTGTTGTTCTCCATACTGTGATTATTTAATAAAGTATATTTATATTATATAATATTTAAATTAGAAGAGATCATTTAGTAGCAAATTATACCTTCATATATTCCTGAGAAACTAAATATTGTTGAGGAGCTATGATTTGACTAAACAAATCTAGCATTCTCTTTATGGGATCTGCCTAAACCTTAAAATTGAAGTGATTTTTATTTTAACTCTTCAGAACATAACTAAACAATATGGTCCAATACGTCTCATTTTGTTAAGGGATGCAGTGTCATGCAGGGTTTTGTGCACTACCTATGCAGGAGGGCAAAACCACTTTGTTGGATCCTGTGAAATTCATAAGGCTTTTTATGACTTGAAAAGCTGCTTTTCATCTGCATCACACTCTGTTGCTTGCATTGAAGGTTTGAAAACTTTCAAAGTCTCTTTATATTAAAAGCAGTTCCAACTTCCAAATGCTTACGTATCTGAAAAGATCCTCCTGAAAAAAATCGTCCTGTTTGTTAAAGGAAAAGCCAGTTTCAAATACTTAAATCTAGCATTTCTGGAATGTTTTTCATCACCCATGAAGAAGACATAACCTAATATTAATCTTTGTATATACTATTATCATGCAAATTCTTACTAAAGAAACATTTGTATCAAAAAGTTCGAATTTCTGTAGTGTTCACATAGTGTATTTTCTACTAGACAATTGGTTTTATAGGACCAGCCCCTTTTTTCAGTTCAATATTTTTACCATAATACTTCTAATCATATGTTGAAGCTATGTCATCACTAAGATTAATACTTTTCTAGTAAAGAGAATTTTTATTCTTTGTATTCTTACTTTTTCATTAGTTTCATATCAGGGAAAATAAAAAAAAAAAAGCCTTATGTGCTTTATACATCAGAATTACTTAGGCATATGGTAACCATAACTCCTGGAAATGATGTGGTATTCTCCACATGAAGCTTATCTATCTTTGAGACTATAGAAATTCTACTACATTTTTCATTTATATTGAGGCTGGTTTTGTGTAATTTCTGTGTTCATAGGTGGCTTTGTTGTTACTTGTCGTATCTATCTAGTGTTCACTAATTAGAACAAAACCAGATTATCTAGAGGTTTTCCCAGGTCAGACAGAAAATAATTTGGAAACTGTATGTAAAATACTATATTTCTGTCTATTCTGCCACTGTAAGTCTTTCGCATATTCTAAAACATTCCTTTAACTTTGAAGGATGTTTTCTTTCTCTTTTTTTTTTTCTTTTTTTTTTTTTTTATTTGGGGTGGTTTAAATGAATATATAATAAAAATGATTTTTTTTTAACAGCTCTTTTTCTTGGATACTTGGGGGTTTCTAGGTAATAGTTATCATATCTTTATAAACATACTTTTTCATGTACTTATGGCTGAGTGAATGTCACCTGAAGGCCAAGGCATGGTGATACCTGATTTTCTAACTCAAAAGGCAGGACTAATGTAGTAAATGCCATCTGAATATAATCATTAAATCCATCTGGAAGAATAAAGAACTGAAAACCAACACACACACACACACACAAAAGAAAAGCAATAAAAATTAAGATCACTTTATTGTTTCAAGCTCAAAGGCCCAATCTACCTGTTTCCAAGCCCAGAAGGAAGTTCCCTCCTTCAATTCACACAAAATTGCCTGCACATAAGGTGCCTATGTAGGACACACATATATGCCTCTATGTAGTGTGCAATTTACTGCTAGATCCTAAAAGCACTCAGCATATTCATGCAGAGCTTTTTGCAGATGGGTCCCAAACTCCTCTGGATATGTTTCAAATTTGCTGATGATGATCTGTGTTATAAGATGTAGTCACTTACTTTTCAAACTGGGAAACTCAGGTCTAGTTGTTTCTATATGTGATATCAACAGAAAATGGGACCCTGCAAAGACCTTACTGATGTTTTAATGCCTATGCATCAAAGCAGAATACAAAGGTAAATGTTTGCTGTTCTTAGTGCTCAAGGACGTTTTGCTGTCAGATGGTTAAAAAGTTGTCTAATGTTGGTTATTAGAAGACGTGGTCTCTAGAGAGTGCCTGAATCCCTGTTTCTTTCCGCACCTGAATCAGATTTGCAAGACTGTATTGAAGGGGGGCTAAAGGGTTAACAAAAGGACCTTTGTGAAGCCAACTGTAGATCCATCTTAAATTGCTAGCATTGTGTTTTAGATTAACTTACTAATCATATGAAGTAAACTACAGATAAGAAACTAACACTGCAGGGAATGTGGAAGAGGAGAGATTAGTAGGAGATGGCCCATCTTTGTTGTAGGCCTTGGAAGGCCTGTAGGAGAACAAAGTGTCTGGCACTTTGTCGATATGAGGATAGCCAAGGATGGGGAGCCGGTTGGTACCGGCTGTGTTGTTCTGACAGTGGAATAAGGGGTGTGGAAGCTGGAGTTCACGAAAAGGACAAGGTGAAGAAGAGGAGTGGATGAAGTAAATGACCCCTGAAGACCACCGACTCAAATCACTGAGCCTGCGCAGCTGGGAGGGACTTCTGGAAATGACATCTTGAAACTAATTTTAATACGAAGCGGGGGCAGGTTATGCCTATGTATAGGTGTATTGGGAAACTTCATGTATATGTAACACTTTGCTACATATAAACGTACAAGCTGCCGTGTTGTGGTGCGCACGACTTTGGTGGGACTACCACCCCGTGCTGCCCAGCGCTGAATAAACATACCTACTTTACAATCTTACAGATTGTGGAGTCTGTTTTCCGCACGTCAGTATCTTTTGCACTGTATTCTTTTGCACTTTCACATACTATTTCTTTGAAAGAACTGATTACAAGTTGTTACTTCCTGTCTTTCATTTAGCAGCCCAGAAATTAGAAACCTTGACCAAGGACTTGAGAACTGGATTGCAGAATCATTTAAGCATGTCTTAATTCAGCATTATAACATGTATCACTCTGGTGAGTACATTAATGCCATAGTGAAAACAGAGTTTCATCCTGTGCTTATGAATTCTGTTTTAATATTTGTTTTGTGGTTTCTTTGCTGTGGTGGTGGTGGGAGAGGGACGTATTTTTCTTTTAAAAACAGTTACTCCTTAGTGTAAAATGCATAAATAGTCCTGGAAACTGGAATCAGAAGCGAGGATACTCCCTTCATATCAGTCTAGTAATAATTGCTGTACAGACTCATGCTCTTTCTCTGGCCTTCTCTATTCTGATTTATTTACTAATAAGGGCTTCAAAGGGTAAGTAGGTCTGCTTTTCCCCAGGTCCTTTTACCACACTTTCTCCCAAAGTATTTTTCCCAGAAATCATACATTTGTGTTTGAGTTCTGTCAGACTGGGAACTGTAATACCGCTGATGAGCTATACAAGTGCTTCAGTAAGTTTATGTAAATGACACTGGCAACATCACTGTAAGTATACATTACATGCCCATAAATTTTATAATTAGATTAAGTTTTCTTGAAAGAGATTCTTGTAAATATTTGTCATATACCTGCTTTTGTGAGCAGTGTCATTCATTCAGGGCTGGCATTACTGACGTCCTGGCTTCCTCAGGGAGAAATAGTAGGACAGCACAGTGAAAAGCTTGCCGGTATACAATTTTATTTTCTGCTTCCCCCATGGTTTTAGAACTGCACATTTTGAACTACTTTCATAATTTCAGACACTTGGAGTGGCATTCATCTCACCTAGCATTAACTATTGCATAGACATCTGTACCAGATCAGGTTGGCCAGAATTCCTTTATAATTAATAGAAAAATAAAGGACTTCCTTGAACTTAATTAATCCAAATTATTTTACAGATCTATTTTAAGATGACGAGAATCACTCAGATATGCATGCCTACATATATCCCACTCTTGTTCACTCATGTTGTGAGTTCTCCTAAGTACTTATTTTTTTTTCTGCGTGTCAGAAGCTCAGTGGGGTTAACTCATCACAACCTAAGATAAGCCAACTGAGATATGAATCAGATTTCTGTATCCTGTTTGTGACAACCTCACAGGGGCTTCAGATGCATGGCCAGCAGTCCTGGCACCATCTGGTCTGACTATTTCCACTGCTAATTTGAAATGATGGGTGTCTGACTGGTGTCTATGACAGCATAGGTGGTATCAGAAACAAATAATGGTTAACACTGGACTTTTTCTGGTAGATTAAACTTCTTGCTTTAAAATACATCTAATGCCACTAGAATTGTTTTGTTGAAGTGATGCAAGTCAGCAGCTTACTCTATGAAGTTAGGCACCCTCGTAGCTGTTATTGTGATTGTAAAGCTGTTAACTACCTAGGGCTTTTACTTCCTGCAATCAGTCTTAAGGTATTACACAGTTTATGAGGGAAGGATAACAATAGGCAGTATGTGATCAGGGTAGTAAATAGGTAAAATATTTCTTGGTCCCAGAGGCTTGGATGTTAGAGATCTTGAGCAGGCAAGATGGGAAAATAAAATGAATTTAGAAATAGAAGAAGCATTTGACTGCTATCTATTATTGTGATCTGGGAGTACCAAGCCTTGAACGCAGACAGAGCTCTCAACCACTGATCACTGATGACCCTGTATATCTGTCTTCTCACTTTCATTTTTAATTTGAAATCTTTTGTGTTAAGAGGCGTACAAATACATTGCAGATTATGATGAGCAAATAACCTTTTATTTGTGTCCATGACATTTTGCTTGCTGGGATTAAAAAAAATGCCTTTGATAGAATTACTGGTAACTGTAAATAAACCACTGTGCTATTCTTCAGTTTCTCGAAATACCAGCTAACATGCAGCTACTGAGCTTTTACCTCCTATCATTAATTGAATATCATAATGTGACACTTGGGTCAGTTGCTATTTTAGACTATGTGAGAAGTCTCATGCCAAAAGTGGCAGCTTGAATGTGAAAAAATATTTTCTTCTGCAAGTAATTGTGCTGTTTTCTGGTGACAGTTGTATACTCAAATGGATCTGGAAGTCACTCAAAGGACTTGATTACAAGTGAGAGGTAATGTCAAGAGACACCTTACTTGGCAAAATACTGTGGACATCAATATTCAAGATAATGATAAAAGACAATTTTCCTTGTGAAAGCTGTATTTGTCTAGCAATAATAATTTGTCCACTCTTTTCTGTAACAGTACTGCCAATACGGTATTTATCATATCTATTATTGATTATATTTGTAGAGAAGGATTAATATTTGTCTATTATCCATTATAAAATCAGCTGTTGCTTTGTATCACCACAAATATAGCTAGTATATTTCCTGGAGCATGATTACTGATTAAAGTACCCCTTTTTATCCTGTACTTCTACAGTCCCTTGTAAATACAAACAAAAGCACTATTATGCATGTCTATTCTAATGTATATCTGAGTCATTTACCCATTACTGAAAACTATACATAAAATGTCAAGATACCTGGGATGGGGAGAGGAACCTTAAGTGGGTATATGGGTAAAAATGATAAATCATCTGAAGAGCACAAAGATAGACTGAGAGAACAGTTACATCTGAAAGCTCAGCAGAATATTCCAACAGACTATGACAGCCAAAATTATGTTAATATTATCTCAATAGTATTTTTTAATTGTAGGATAAAAACAATAGGATATTAGTAGGATATCAGTAAGCAAGTTTATGTCTTATTCAAGAGGTTCTAATTTTTCAGAGTATTGGGACCTTGAAAAATATTCTTCAGCAGTATTACTCTGAGTTCACTGTGTTATTTTGCTCTTTCCTGGATGTTTGCTGCTAGATGCTGCCAGAGGTAGACCTTGGTGGAATTTTGTCTGGTTTTATTTGTAATTCATATGGACCAGACTCCTGAAGATGTCAGTTCTACAGCACGATGTTCCATCAGAAACATAAGAAAAGGGCAAACACCAGTTCCATCACTTTCCTCCACAGTATTACCAAAACCATCTAACCTCTGAAAGGAATCAATTTCTAAAACAATGAACAATGATTCACAGAATTGTTTTTGATATTTTTGACCTAGTTTTTGAGTATCCGGTTCCTTATACCAAGAAAAACACAGCCTGCCAGATGGCAAAATAAAATAAACTATGACAACAACAATAAATCCAGCACACACTAATTATATCTGTATCAATTTTAAAATCAGGTCATCTATCCAAATTGAAAAGGCATTCTCAGCAGCTTGTATCAGCAGTTATAAAGTCTTGGCACTGCTATACTGAAACTAAAGCTGAAAAAGACTGAACTTAACAGAAAACATCAAAGAAACCAACATGAAAATGAATGAAAACAACAGTATGGTGAGAAATTACAGTTTAAACTGAGGAACAGATTTCAGTCTCTGTTGGAAGTGGAAGAAGGTGAGACATAGTGTGGACTTGAAGAAAAGACTGTGATTGCTAACTAGTAGTGTGAGTCAACCTGTATCTTTCACAGTTGGATACTGACATGGATTAAGAACTAGAGAAGCCAAGAAATGAGGTAGTGAGAGGAAAAAAAAAAAAAAAACCAAACCACAAACAAACCCAACAAAACACTGAAAGGAGAATCCCTAAATTCTAATTCCAGTAAAACTGTAGGAAATAAAATTGTAAGGAGAGACAGCAAAACAAAAGATAAGTACCAAATCAGAGAAATCATTAAAAAGGAAAAATAAAAGGAGGATCATTATTAACAAACCAAAACTAACTTTTGTATTAGAAATATTAAAAAAATGTATCAAGTTACTAATTATCTTTGTGGAAATTTGTGAAAATAAAATAGGCCAACCAGAAGGAAGTTTGGTAAAAGGACTACAACTATGTTAGAACAGATGGGCAGAGCACTTTAAACATCTTCAGCCTGCCTTATCTTGTCTCAGCACTGGATTTAAGTGAAACATGAACTAGAAAAATCTCATATTAACAAGGATGCTATAAAGATATCTAAAAAAGAATCTGAAGTCAAGATACTCAAAAACAAGGTGACTGGAAACAATCAGATCACAGTGAACAGCCTGAAAGCATCTTCTACTTTTTGTCACTACCGAATGGTACATGAAAAAAGGGCTTGAATAACAAGCTTGGACACAGGGAGCTGTGACCCTCTTACCCAGTAACTATCATACTGTTAGTGCTAGCAACAGGCCATGGGCTTTGTACAAACTCTGTGAGGCCTCAGGACTAAGCCTAGCTTACTTTTCTGTGTCTGGGCTTACTTTGGTGTCGGCTGGAACTTTGTGTTACCTTGTTTGGCTGCAAAAAGAATTGCCTAACAACCAGGTGGTTATTACGAAACTTGTTTTGGTATAGCTTTGTGTGTGCAATGATGTCCCATTGCTACATTTTTTTTTATGTGTCTATAACCAACATATAGAAACAGAAGCAGTTATTCTGTGTAAAATAATCTCTCCACAGCCCCAGAATTAAAAGGCAACATGCAGAAGTGCAGACGGTTACAGAAATGTAATCTTGGAAGCTGAGTAAAGCCCCTTTTTAGTGGTAACAGAATTAACAAAAGAACAAGTATCCAAAGTATGTAAAACACAAAATATATAGCAAATACCTAGAGAGTGAAGAATTGTGTACCAATTAATAAAAAACAAGGTATGAGGGATGTTAGAAAATGTATAGTAGTAACCTCAAATGGACTTATGGCAAGAAGCACTCCCCCATAACATCATGCTCTCCTGAGAAAGAACTGAATGCTGACAACTCTGTGTAACACATCCTCACACAGACTAAGGACATCAGCCTTACACTCACAGAGGCAATGGGTGAGCATAACAGCAGAAAGAATGGATAGATACTGGGAATGTGAGCACAGCAATTCTAACCGCATTGTCAATGAGAGACAGGGCTTGGGGGATTTGGGTGGGCTTGTGTTTGGGTTTTGGTTTTTTTTTTTCCCAATTTTATTTCCATTACTTAATTTTCTCTAATTATAATATCTGGATTAAAGACAGTTAAACTGTTAAGATTTCAGGTAGACTGACTATTAATTCTTGACTTTGAGTATAAGATATATTTCTTTGGTACACATAAATTTGATAAGCTGCAGTGCCGTAAACTGATGGAAAATGCACACAGACAAAGTAGTAATTCGGATGCAATGTGTCAAAAACATAAACACAATAGGATCAGATGTGAAACATTAAAATTACCTAGGCTTTCCTGATTAGATTATACTACAAAGCTAAGCCTTTGAACATTTCTTCAGTAGTAGAGACTGATGGTAATAATTCTGATAAACATATTAAAACATTTACACAATGAAGAAAAACTCTATCAGAAAAAAAGCAGCAACCTAAAACATCTGTGTGGGCAAGAACTTATAGAGAATTGAAATAGGTCAGCTGCATCATTAGTAGGTATTGAAGTCACTGAGTTAATGCCTAACAGAAAGACCATTCTCGCTGCTACCTTTCTGACCTCAGTTCTGTGAGAGGTGCAGAAAACCAGCTTCTATTTTTACTGTCTTTCTCTCCAGATTTTTTTTTTCCCCTTTATTTTGGGAAGAGAGAAAGCAGAACCTTTGGCAAAATATTTTTCTTTCAGTGTCCAGTTAGTTACCAGAAATGAAAAATCAGTACTAGTACTGTACTAGGTTTGGATGCTATAGAGGTAATTTTCTTTATAGTAGCTCATATGGTGCTATGTTTCAGATTTATGACCAAAACACTGTTGCTAATACAGGGATGTTTTAGCTGTTGCTGAGCAGTGCTTACACATCATCAAGGCCTTTTCTGCTGCTCACATTGTCCCACCAGTGAATAGGCTGGGGGTGCACAAGAAGCTGTGAAGGGACACAGCTGGGACAGCTGACCCCAACAGACCAAAGGGCTATTCCAGACCATATGACACGGTGTTCAGCTTGTAAGATAGGGAAAAGAAGGAAGGGGGGATATTCAGAGTTATGGCCTTTGTCTTCCCAAGTAGCCGTTATGCATGATGGAGCCCTGCTTTCCTGGAGATGGCTAAACACCTGCCTGCCCATGGGAAGTGGTGAATGAATGCCTTCTTTTTCTTTGCTCGCACATGTAGCTTTTTCTCTACCTATTAAACTGTCTTTATGTCAGCCCATGAGTTTTCACATTTTTGCCCATCCAATTCTCTCACCATCCCACTGTGGGGGAGAGAGCAAGCAGCTGTGTGGTGCTGAGCTGCCTACTGGTGTTAAATTAGAACAGCTCAATGCTTGTGGGCAACATGCATTGCTTGTGGCTACACGCTTTCATTTTTGTTGTGATAGCTACATACCATTCTTCTCCACTGGGAGCTGAAAGGTAAGTGTTAAATTATACTGAATTCCACATATAGCATTTGACAATATTCAATTTTTAACTTTTAACAACACCCCCACCCCCGCAATTAGCCTTGAACTGTTCACCTAAAAAAAACCCCCAAACTTTAAAAAATACTCCTGTTGTTATTTGGTCTCCCTTTAGTTATCCTTCTCAATAACACTATGTACTGTGAGATAGAAATTCTGGAACTGTGTCAAGCTTCAATCAACTTCATACATAAGAAGAACACAAATCCTTCATAAGTGCTAAGCTCTTTTAACCACTTGGGCGTTTTCTTCATGCTTATCTCTGAGAATTTAAAGCATTATAGTATCATGTTCAGATGGAAGTTTGGAAGAAATTATGATGTTACTTAAGTAGAAAGAGTCAATAGACTCCTTCTCCTCTTCATATTACAAACACCTTTTGTACTATACACCTGATCTTGTGACTTATTAGCCATTGAGAAACCCAAATAATTTTTGTGAGGTAAATATTTGCTAAGCGAGTATGAATTGCATAAGCATCAGTTCACCTGGCAATAAGTGTACATTAAAATATACTTTTACTGAGTTTGTATTTGCTAACTTACTCCTTTTCAATCGTGTTAAAGGGCTAGGAGAACTTTTATGTTTAAATGTTGAAAGTGGAGAATAGAATCTAAATTTCATGTCCAGGTTCTTCTATTCAGGTTCATCTATTGCTTATAGAAACAGCTAGGTGCTTCAAAAAGTATCCTCACTGATGAACCACTAAGAGACTGTGCACAGAATACACCAGTTTATCTAAACTATAGAATAGAAGAGATTAGGGCTGACATGGTATAGCTCATGTCAATTGAATTCCTTCTCTTCATTTCCCAAAACATTATGGCCTTATCCATACCAACTGTTGAGAATAATCCCTGGCCCATATTATGTTTCCAGTACCATGATGTTGTCTGAGAGAGTGGACACAGGCCAAGACTATACAAAGGGTTATGTTAAATTTAAGCAGTATAAAATTATTTCATGCTGATGCTCAAGCCTAGCCGAACAGCTCTTCCTTTTTAATTTAGAGAGCTTGGGAAGCTGGAATAAATTCCAGAGATTGTATCAGTTAGGGTTTTTTTTTATCTGTAACCCACCTATGGCTGTCTCATACCATTTGAGATGCCTTAGGGTGCATTGTCTGTTACCCTGGTGCCACATGAATAAGGTCTCCAATGGGCTCTATGTCAGATTTGCAACAGTCATACCTGTTAGATGTCTCAACTATCTCCATGCTTGGGTAGATGAATTAAGCCTCTTATTTCTATTGACTGTGGTGGGAAACTGAATATCTAACTCATGAGTAGACAGTATCATGTAGGCACTTAACATTTAGATGTCTAACCACAAACTGAATTCCAAACAAGATTTTAATTCCTTTTCAGCCAAGTCATTCAAACCCATATATCTTGTGAAACTTCTCCTTCCAACACTTACTAATCTTGATATTGTTATAGTTTTTCAGTCATTTGGAACCTACAGTGCTGACAGAATTGTTTGTGCATGTGCAATTTATTAATTTATTAACTTTGTAATATAGACTTTAATGAACTGTTTATACTTTTATTTTTCTATTTATGAGAGATATAAAGACAGCGATTTAATGATCACTTTTGACTATGGATAGTTGTTCTACTCATTCAATTTGAAATCTCACAATTTATTCAGTGTACATTTTGTGAACACTGCTATGAAGAGAGAATTACAGACTAATGTACCACCAAAATACTTGTTGTCTACAAGTATTAACTCACAACACTGGTATGAGAAAAATAATGTTGTCCCCTTTTTATAAAGGAAGAACTGAAGCACTAATATTTAAGGTCAAGCTATCTTCCAGTTTTGAATGATCAATCAAAAATTGCATGCTCTGATGGTTTCTGGAGCACATAGTATTATGTATTAAATCTGTGTAGAACCTCATTCCTTCAAATCTTAGCTTCCATTAATTTTTCAGTTACAGCTATAAGTATTCAGCAGTTGTGTAGCTCATACCAATAAATCAACTGATGGATTCAGGAAATGAGAAATGCCTTATTAAGATCTTCTCAAATCTCTTTTAAATAAATTAATTTCTATAAAATAGTACAAAGTACCTGAACTGGGACAGAAGTGGAATTTAGATATTTAAATCCCCCAAACATCTCAGAATACCCATTATACAAGGTTTCACAAATTTCTAAGAAGCTACTAAGGAACTGAAAGGTCGACTAAAAGTCTCAGAAATGCCTAAAGGTAAACACTGTGTTTATTCATGGAAAACTTAGAGTTACAGTGTATTTTCTGTTTTGGTTTGGTTTGGGTTTGGGTTTTTTTCAAAATAGATTAGAAATTAATGCAATTTTTTTAAGGTAGGTAAACCTGGAATCTTAGTCCTTTTCCTGGGCCCACAGCTCTTAATTTTTGGAACAGTGTCCTAATTACCCAGTCTATGAATGTGGATAGAATTTAGGTGCCTTCTCACTGAAATATGGCAGCAGAGGCACTCTCTCCACAACAGGGAGTTTCTGAGAGTGCATGAGTTTATCTACATTTACATTTTGCTTTCACATCATCTGATACAGATTTCACAACTCTATATTACAAAACCCTTATTTTGTTTCTCAGGTATCACTTTTTCTCATCTGTAGGCATAGAAAGAGAAACTGAATATAAAATTAAATAATTAGTATGATTATGACATAGCAGATGTCTAGAACAAGAAGCAGAAAGACTAAGACAATATAGAAATAAGAGCTCCAATGACATAATTTAAGAAATGCTCCATTCTGGTATTTTAATTTGTGTTCATAAAAAATATATATTCTACCAGTTTGGCATGTGGTACAAAATGAACTCTGAAAAAGGAAGGTGGGGTCCATCCTTCCATACAGTTCTAAAAGATTCATTAAATCAAGAGGAAGCATAATTTAGTTGTTTTCTGTAATAGTTTAGCTATGAGGGTGTCCAGAGCCACAGAAGTGTTGGTTAATTGCCATGTCAGTAAAGGAATGAGGCAGAAAAGGAAGATCTTTTAAAGAAAATTGTAAATAAATAAATTGATTAGAAATCAAATATTCCTTTATACAAAGCTTCACTAAGGTTTCTGTACAGTAAACCTTGTTCTGATACATATGATAGACCTCCCTAACAACAGAGGAAACTGTGCATGATTAAACACTGTGATATTAGAATCATAGAATCACCTCAGTTGGAAAAGACCTTTAAGATCATCGAGTCCAACATTTATCTTAACCCTGCCATCCCACCACTAAACCATGCCCCTAAGCACCTCATCTGTCCTTATTTTAAATATCTCCAGGGATGAGGACTCGACCACCTCCCTGGGCAGCCCATTCCAGAGACTGACAACCCTCTCGGTGAAGAAGTTTTTCCTAATGGCTAGCCTAAACCTGACCTGGCGCAACTTCGAACCATTCCCCCTCGTCCTATCATCTGTTACCAGGGAGAAGAGACCAAGCCCCACCTCACTACAGCCTCCTTTCAGGTAGTTGTAGAGGGCGATCAGGTCTCCCTTCAGCCTTCTCTTCTCCAGGCTAAACAACCCCAGTTCCCTCAGCCATTCCTCGTATGACTTGTGTTCCAGACCCCTCACCAGCTTGGTTGCTCTCCTCTGGACATGTTCCAGCAATGCAACATCTTTCCTGTAGTGAGGGGCCCAAAACTGAACACAGTATTCAAGGTGCAGCCTCACCAGCACTGAGTACAGGGGCACGATCACTTCCCTGCTCCTGCTGGTCACACAAATCCTGATACAAGCCAGGATGCCATTGGCCTTCTTGGCCACCTGGGCACACTGCTGGCTCATATTCAGCCGGCTGTCAACCAGTACCCCCAGGTCTTTTTCCACCAGGCAGCTTTCCAGCCACTCATCCCCAAGCCTGTAGCGCTGCATGGGGTTGTTGTGACCAAAGTGCAGGACCCAGCACTTGGCCTCATTGAACCTCATACAGTTGGCCTCGGCCCATCGATCCAGAGATTTTGTTCCAGAAGAGACACATACCTTTATCCTTAATAAGATACTAACTTTGTATTTTTAGGAAATAAAATTGTCTTTCTTTCACTTGGTTGGTAAAGCATACTAAGGGGTGATACCAAAGCTAATACTCAAAATGATGAAAGCTGATTTGCTTCCCTGTAGGATTGAAATGTGACCTCCTTTGCAGCAAGGTCTTAAACTACAAAATATTTGTTCACGCAGAAAACCTGGAAGTGCTTTAAAATTAATTGTGTTAGTGTAAATAGCTCTTAATGGTGGTCTTAATGGTGTTAAAATTTATTTTAAGTAGTGAGAAGAAGAGTTTATTAATTCTGCAAGTAACATGAGTAAACATAGATAGGTCTGGGACTAAAGTAAATTATGCCCATCAGTTAATTAGGCCTTTGGAGACATCAGGAACTTTTATACTTTGAAACACTAAAAACAGATTCCTGGAAGATAAAAATGAGATATTACAAAATAATACCAAAAAGTATAATCGTTTTATCTAGATCCCTAAGGCCTCAAAATATGATATTATTAGTTTTAATTCAGATAGTCACTGAGATTTGTCTACACATTGTACATGTATAAACTTTTAAACAGAAAAACAATTTTGTATAGAATGTGGAAGTGAACATTGAAAAAAACATTACTCTAGGGAAAGGGACTTTGTATTGTGCTTTAACATCATAAATTTGCATAAGGCTTAGTATGAAATCTTTTACCAGCATAATTAACAAGAACATAGGGTCCTTTAATAATTATTTATTACTCCTTAAAAAGAGGTTGTAATTTCTTACTCATCTCATGTCTGCATTTATAAATTAATTTGTTAATTTTTATAGCTCATTCTGAGGATGAAAAACCCAATAAATGAAGAATCTTACAAGCTGTAGCTGCATACACATGCATTTTTTCAACATACTTTCTGGTGTCAGGTCCCAGCTAAGTCTTTTCCTATGGCATTCCCCTGACTTGGATGTTAGCATTAACAAAGCATATCAATATAAGGACATATAGTTTATTTGTCTAGCTTCTTTTATTGAAAATAGTAAAATTCTATATACATAAATTACATTGACATTACAATAAATGTGGTATTATTATGAGAATTGCTATTTCATTAAAATAGTTCAGAATACATAAAACCATTTTCTTTCAGAATTTCTTTGCTCTCTGTTGTTTATGAGAAATTGATGTGAGTACTGAATATGTTAGGATCCAAATACATATATCCACTGCATAAGTCTATTATCTATATAACCGACTGCACACATACAGATCTAATTTTTATCTTTTTTGGTGTGTTGAGTAAATGAGTAGAACTGATTTTTTTTATTTCTTCAAATGTGTGTTACAAGTAATATAAATAAAACACATAATAGATGTAATTCTGACTCTAATTTCAGAGGCACTAGTTGACGAGTTTGCCCATTCAGAGAAAAGAGAGAGAAGAAAGGACTACTATGTAGAGTTGCACTGGGAGTTTGCATATCTCTGTTTACATTTGTTAAAGTTTTGAGAAATAGAGAAGGAAATACAGTCATATAGAACAAAGCAGGGAACAAAAACCCAATGAAAAAAAAAAAAAGAAAGGACAGGTTTTCTTTCTGCAGCTCATGGGAGCATGACATTATTTGCAATAGAAGGAACAGATCCTATGGCTCAGGAAAGCAGAAACTTTTTTTACAGCTGACCTAAATTTCACTACAGATACTGTGATGGAGAGAGAAAGGATATGTTAGAGTCACATTGATATGTCAATTGGACAAAAGACACATAAAGAGCTTCAAGTGCTAAGATTAATTGTGAATAGCCTAATAATAAAAGTTTCATAAAATATGTTTTTGTCAACTTTTCAACAGGAAAAAAGATAAATAAACTCTTAGAATATAAATAATTTTGGGTTGGAGACTTGAAAAGATTAATTACTGCAGGAATCCAGGTCCATTGTAAATTTATTTAACTTGGAATTGCAGCATTTCTGAGATTCCTGAGATGCTAATACCTGTAAAGTGTTGCTCACAAATAAAACTGAAGAGTGATTTCTGTTCACTTTAACTGTGGTTATTATAAAATATATATTTCCACTTATAAGGAATTCTTCAGATGAGAAAGGGATTATGATTTTTATTCAAAGTTATGGCAGAATAGTCAGCAAATATTTTGGTGTCATACCACTGACTTACCTTCTTTTTTTTTTTCTTTTTTTTTTTTTTTTCTTCTCAGAAATTTTGGATTAGAGACACCAAGGATAAACTTTCATGTGTTTGGTTCTTATGTTGTCTTTGACAAATTTCAAAGAGTTTTGCATCTCAGATGGACAGTACAGGTAAGCTATGAGAGACATCTCATTGCTTTGGGTAGGAGTATCTCTGAAGAACAAACAAGATGAAAGCAGGAGCAAGGTAGTAGACAAGTTGTATGTTCCTGTTCTCAGCTCAGACTTTAAAGGAGGATTGTGCTTGCCTGAAACACGATCCCTTTTGAAAGTTGCCACAGGAAGGTTCTGCATCTCCCTTACCTGAGAATATACTTAAATAGAATTGTTTACGCTTTAGTAATTTCACAGAATTTTCTTGCCCTTGGAGTTTTGTCACTTTCTTAAGTTTATGTTGGTTCACATCTTCAAGATTAAGCCTTTTGTTAAGGTATAGCTCTGTGATGGTTTATTTTTGTTTGTTTGCGTGTTTCGTTGTTTTTTTTTTTAATTTTAAAGGTGAAACTGCTTTGGGTTTCTGTTTTTACTCAGGAAGAGTAGTAGTTTTTTGAAAGAAAAATAGATATTTACATTTTCTAAAACACAGAATTTTAGGACTAGCTTACTAAATGTTTATTTTCACATGCACCTTTATTCATAGCTCAAAAAATCTTTAGTATTAAATGTGCAAAAAACCCAAATCTGAGCCTTTAAGATAGTAAACATTCATGATAATGGGGAAAAAATAAAAAAAAAAAAAGAAGAAAAAACATTCTGAGTCCATGAACTACAGAATAGATAAATCCTACATGGATACATCAGTGTACTTCAAGATGGAGTATTGTTTCATTGACATACTGATCCTGGAAGCTACTTCTTGCATATCTATCTTACATTGCTCTTATGGTATAGCATATGTGTATGGTTAGAAAATATTTCTACATTGGAGATTTTTCAGTCTGAATAGAAAACTATGAAAGATGGAAGAGATGAAAAACAAATTTTTTATTTTTTTTTTGGGTGGGGGGGAATTGAAACTTAGACTAAATGACTGGCAAAGGTTCCAGAGAAATGTGTTGAGGTCTAGAAATAAACTGTCTCCTGAATGTCAGTTCAGTACTTCTCAACAAAATCGTTAAGTATGAAGAGTATGAAGGCAATCCAAAAAAAGGCAAGTGATTTAAAGCTAAGACAAACAGTGTAATGGTAAAATAATTGGGAAGATATATCATAACAGCAATCCTGTTACTGAATCTCCAAAGAAAGCATGTTGTATCACTGGAAATACAATTAATTCATTCACGAGAGGCAAGAGATGAGTAGCATCAGGGTAAAGAGAGAGATAAAAACCTCTCAGTATAAAACGTAGTTCAACACCAAAGCTATCCCAGCATCTATATTTGGTAAAGTGTTCTTTTAACTATATAATGAATCTGGCCTAGATTTTTTTTAATTTTTATTTTTATTATGCTGATCTAAGCCTATATTATGTCAATCAAATTCAGCATTGATACAACAGATAACAGTACCTTGCTTTAAAGTGCTTAACTGGTGACATTTAAGTAATATATTTCAGAAAATAATACTATAGGACTGATTTGCATTGTTCTACACACGATAAATCTTAAAGAGCTAGATTTCATTTGTGGGATATAACTCTTCAGTCTTCTCATTAAATTCAGATTAATCAATATTGTCACCTTGTATATAAAGAAGAAACAGAGTTATCAGGTATAGTAAAGAGGGAAATATTTTTAATAGACCCATAACAATTAAAAGACCTGTACTGTCAGAGTCATGACGTATGATGTTATTTTTCAAAGCGAGGAAACACTAGTAGCTGCAGAATTAAAAAAATGTAGCTGCAGAATTAAAAAGTATCTAATAACAGCATTAGAAATAGCACAAATTCTGAACTATTCATTAAGCCAATAGAAAGACATCAAAAATAAATCATTTCAGGTGCAATAACAAGGCGAACCCAAATTAACTGTCCTTTCTCAGGAAATCCTAGCTGTTCATACATTTTTCTTTCTGTATCTCTGAATAAAATGCATATTATTGTGATTACACTACAGAGATACAGCTAGCCTTTATTGCCCTTTCTCTCTCACACTTCCTATACTCAGCAGCTGTGAAAGCAGCTTCAACTCTGAAGTGATGCTGAAAAAGAAAAGCAGGTTCAGGGTACTCATGTCTGATCACACAGCCTTTTTTTTTGTTTCTCCGAGGTAGGACTGTGAGCAAGAGGAGTCAGCTTGCCATATAACACTTTGTCCCAGAGGAGCAGGAGAGAATTTAGGTCCTGATTCACTGGCCTCTGAAATGACTTGTCATCATTTCACTGATCCTGGTAGGTGCAGGACTGAATCTTTTAATTATGGTCCATCAGACAGAGAAGAAAATTAAAAAGGCAGAATTTTTGTCTTGGCTAATGGCCAACGTGGACTGTTGGCAATATAAAAACCTAGGCACCTGCTCTTATGGACTGTTTTTCAATGTATTATGGCCTGCCTTGGATTACCGCTGTAGGCATCCAATTAAAATCCTCAGTTAAAGGGTTAGAGGCCTTACCTGGGATGGCAGAAAACCACTTTGGTCATAAAATTACAGTGCATAAACTCCATAGCTGAGGATTCAGGGCTGAAACGGGGTAATAGGTAAAAGAACCAGAGGGCAGGAACATCTTTATAGTAGCATGCAAATCTTTTACAGTGTAAATAGATTAGGCTCTGCTTTCCTGTGGAACTATGCAATCTACACATCTGAATGTAGATCTCCAGCTACGCTACTCCTTAACGTATGTTTAAGTTTAGGTTTAGGAAGCCTGATCTTTACAAATCTATTGTATTTTTATGCTAGATGTATCTCCTAATAAGAAAAGTGCATCTATCCTGGTGAGTGCAAAAGGCAGGCAATCACAAGTACTTCAGTAATTAACTTTAATGATTCAATTTCTTATGATATTTCATGTATTCTTTACATAAATTATTTAGAGATAATATTTTAATTATCCTCGATAAAAATACATTTCTAAGTATGTACGACACTAGCCTTGCCAGACAAGGAATTTCATGCTGCAGTGCCTGATTTAGCCTCACCTGAAGGAGAAGACAAGAGTAACCTAAAGCCATGAAATTCAGCTGAGCACCCAGACTCATAACCTTCCTTTTGTCTATAAAATACCAGTACTGATAAGGCTGTGCTGTCATTGCCTGCTGCCACCATCATTCTGTGCATAGGGAAAGTAGTACATATTGCATGCACTATGTATGCTTCCCTTTGCTTCTGGCAATCAAATCTTTCACTTTGTCAATGATTTTAATAGATAACTGTTCCTGTTCCTCATGGAATCTCTATCTCATTGAAATGGTCTGCCTGTTTCCTTTCTCAATAGAAAATGTGTCACATATGTCTCAAACACTAAGTGGGACAGCATTTAGTCTTGTTACAGTCTCTTGATGAGAATAACCTTCTCAGAAGGATGAAATGGCAAATGAAGAGGAAATGATGTAGCTCTCTTCTCCCAGCACTCATTTGTATCTTTTAGTGAATTAGTCAGCCTTTTGACAAATCTCTTTGTGTGTAGCTGGAACTGCGAAAGCCGTATTTATGGCTGTGTATAAATAATAGTAATGCCACTAGCACACTTTTTTCCTGAAATTTTGCTGATGTCTCTTTTCAGTTGAATCTATGCTACTCACTGTTGGTATTGACATCTTTTTAACTGTGTATGGAATTCAGTAACTATTGTTTTCATGAAATCTGAGATTCAAACCAGATTTTTTCAGTGGTTATCTGGTAAATCATATCACTTATATTTATGTAATGTTGGTCTGGAATATATTTTACTCTATTTTGCAGTGATAATTTACAAATATTTAAAACTCTCAAGTGGCAATCATATTCCTTTCCCAGGGAATATAATTCTATAAGAATTTTATAGAACAAAATCTTACACTTTTTTAAAAAAAATATGATTTTTTTAAAAAAATCATTTAGGATATTATAACTCTTTCAAAGTGAGCAAAACTTAACTTAAAAGGATTTTTTTTCCCCTAAAAATAACTTTAAAATTTACTGTAAATACTTAAGTGCTTGTAAAACCTCATCCCTATTTCTTTTTAATTAATGGGTCTTCTGCAAGCAAATAATGAATGTGTGTGCAACCTTTTGTCAAAGTCAATCTCTAAGTAAATTAGACATCAATTAAAATTCAGTATAGTCTGAGTTTTCAAATTTCAAATTTGCATAGTTTGAATAACAGTTGCTTAAAGTGAAAGCATAGCCTGAAATATCCTTATGTAAATGGCTCAAAGCATTGCAAGTCACAGAAAAAACATTTAAAAAAAAATAGTCAGGGTGGTTATTTCTTGAATACCATGCTTAATTTTAATCATTTTCTCTATTCTCAGGTATATTTTGAACATTGGAAAGGTCTCTGAATGTACTTTGGAGAGAAGAACAAGGAAACCAATTAAAGAGATAGCTCTTAAAATTTTAGAAATCAATCTATGGAAGTGGCTATTTCTCCATTAAGAGAGGGAGCCCAGAGAACAAGTTTTCCTAGACCTTTATCAGAGGCAATCCTGGCTAAAAAGGTAAGATTACACTTGATTATGTATTCCAAATGAGTAGCAGCATATATCAAAATCAAAGTTGGTATGTGGCATATGTGATATGTCATGAAGAGGTGTTTATCGATTGATAATTGATTGATTTATAGATAGATAGATAGATAGATAGATGTATTGTTTGCATGGAAGGGTTTGTGGGTTTATTTGGTGTGACTCAGTGCACAGAGCCAACATAGAATCATAGAATCATAGAATGTTCTGGGTTGGAAGGGACCCCTAGAGGTCATCTAGTCCAAACCCCCTGCAGTCAGCAGGGACACTGCTAACTAGATCAGGTTGCTCAGAGCCCCATCCAACCTGGCCTTGAATGTGTCCAGGGATGGGGCCTCCACTACCTCTCTGGGCAACCCGTTCCAGTGTTTCACCACCCTCATTGTAAAGAATTTCTTCCTTATATCCAGTCTAAACCTACCCTACATATATAGTAGTATGTTCTGCAGTGCAACAGACATGATTCGGCAGAGAGAAATGGTTGTTGCCAAAGACCTATTGTCAACACTGTGCAGGTTCTGAAGGCTTACTTATGATGAATTCTAAGCTGGTCACATGGACTGGACCATATTTCCTCTGAACTAAAACTCTAATGTAGAGACTTGTAGAGCACACCGGATGAGAGCCTCACATCTACTACTGACCTCCTGGGCGACCTTATCTGAGTCATTTTATGCCCTTATGCTTCCTTTTATCTCTCTAAAACAGGGGTAAGAATACAGGGGGGGGGAGGGGAGCTATTACAAATATTACAAGCTCTCTGTTGGTAATCATAGCTGAAGAGTGGAATGGTAATATTATCCATGTGTAGGAGAAAAAACTGCAAACCAGCAACAGATTTTTCCTCATCTCTGGTTTAATTTTTCAGCGGTAACACAGGTAGAAGTATATTAGTAATGAATCTCTCAAGTCTAGCATTTGTTGAAAGCTGTTCCATGTGGGAGAAGAGTGCCTTAATCATTGCCCCTACCTTTGCTATTCATCCTTATGAGAATAAATCAAAGGTTTCTACTATTTAATAAAGAGAAGAAAATCAACAGAGAGATGAAGAGCAGAAGTTCAGACTTTATCAGGAGGAAGTTCTTCTTGGATCCCTTGACTGGGCAACTTGTTCTCTTGTTCTTCCCTCCTCTGCTTGAGAGACAAAGATCTCATTCTGTATATAATCTTATTCAAATTAATCGATTCAAATTAGTGGGAAGACTCATGGCTCTGGCCCCTGATTATAAGGGCTACGGGATCACAGGCTTTGGAAGATCAGTCTTTTTTTTTTTCTTGAATGTGTTGGTTCCTCTGCAGTGCTGCCATAGAGCTCATGCGTCATGACAGAAAGAACAAGGAGCAGTAGGATGCCAGTGAGCAACTCTTCCTGCTGATACTGCTTTTTTGTGTATACAGCCAGTCATGAATGATCCCATGACAACAGCAGGCAGCATGTAAAGGCCAGGTCCCTTTTATGACTCACTGTTTAAGTTAGGTAATAGTTAAGCTGACCACAGTGCCTCTTGTTTAGAAAGGAGGTCAGCTCTAATTCTGCTTCAGTTTTTATTGTTTTGGAGCCGTGCCTGTGTGTGCATATGTGTTGCCTGCTGCTTTGTTCCTTCTATAATTTGCTGAAGAGTGGTATGGATAATCTGCATTCAGTTAGTCTGTTTAACTTAAAATCATGGTAACAGCCAGCCATCTTTTGGTATCACACTGAGCAACCCACTGATTTTCATTTTATTGTAATTCTGCAAGTTTATGGGAAATATATAAGCCTGACAATTTCCTTTTCCTTTTATTTGCACAAGCAAAACAGGAAAAATAATCACTTGAGATAAGCTTCAGAAAAATTTTGCACTGAGGAAATGGACTAAGTACTTTAGAAACACAAGCATTCATCAGAAACCCCTTCCTGGAGACGCAACCTCCAAATTGTTTTTCAATTTCAAGTGCATCTACAGAAACTGGAGAAACTTTATTGAATTAGTAGTGGTTTTATGTTGAGTGACAACAGGTTCCTTTCAGCATAATTTGCTGTACAATCAAATAATATCAAGTGGTTGACCTTTTTGGAGTCTACAACCAGTTTGCAAAATTTACACAAAACCCTTAAAGAGTCCTTGCCAGGGGAAGCAGCGAATTTGCCTGGTAAGCCTGATTTGAACATACTATAGTTGAATATTTGGAAATCAAAAGCATTGAAAACACTGAGTTCAAAGATTTTTAACTGTCCACTTACCTCCAGAGGAAAGTATCTACCCTTATTTACAGGGGAAAAAAAGAAAGTAAACAAAAAACTATAATTCAAAAAACCCAGCAACACAGAAACATTTTATACTTTTTGCATAGGGCTATTAGCTGTGTATCTAGATGTGAAGCTTGCCAGTGTGCATTTCTGGCAATATAAACATTCTGCAAGATTTATCACGATTAACTCAAAACACAGGCTAATTATAGTTGAAAAGAAAATTATTCTCTAATTATCTTTGTAATCTGGTTAAGAAATTCCTGCATATAGCTTAATCAACCAAAATAATTACAGACGAGTTTAAATTTGTGTTTGAACATCTGTGCCTATATTTGTAAGAAGGTAATGCAATGTGTGTATATATATATGTTTACTAATACATATAGAAACATTGTAGAATAACCATAAAACATGAAACTGTCAATGCTCATGTAGTAACACTGTTATATGTTTGCCAGTTACAAAACCAAAAACTTTAAACAAAATGGAAATTTAAATCACTGTGCTCAAATCATCTTTGCTTCTACAGTATCAGAAGTCCTTACACAGGATTTTTTTTTTTTATGGTTCAAATTCAAATGAGATAGATAGCGAAAATTTGCCTCACATTAGGTCTCCTGACCAAGATACAAAAGATTAAAGTGCATAATTTTTGATATTGTAATTAAACATAAGAACTTGTTTAGAGGTGATTAAAGTAAAATTCAGTGTTCTCTGGTAAGAGGGGATACTATTACACATGATTTCTCTCTTGAGACGTAAAGAACAGAGAAATTAAGGTTATCATCGTCAAACAATTATGGGCAGCCAACCTGAAATTATTTTGATATGCCAATAGACCTATGGTTATTTGCAATCATTAATCTTCAGCATTTTTCAGTTCTATACTTCCAGACTGACCATGCAGCACACAATCTTTTATTGATGTCCTTTTGACCATCTGAATTCTGATGAGCAACAAGTTTCTGAAGGAAATCTCCCACTTTGCTTACTTTCTGTGTATTAACTCATTTTGCAGCGGGCTCAAGAAACATGAACTGGATCCCTCTTTATTGCCCTGAATCAGAAGATATGCCATAAGAGTGCCACTGCTGTGCTCCAGTTGCGGAAGTTTTCATTCCCTGGGATCAGATTGCATTAACTATGAAGTAATACTCCAGAACAACAGACAGAATACATGTTGCGCCACCAGCACCAAATATCTGCCAGGCCCATAGGCATGTTTGTCTTATGCAGTGCCTGTACTGGCGGCAGAAATGAGCCCTCCAGTAATATAAGCAGTGAAATCTAGAAAGCTGATCAAATGGCAGTGTTTATACTAAGGTGGGAGGAATAGTTTTTCTCTGCTGTATAAACTTTAGTTCCTGGATTTTGTTCAATATCAACCAGGACTGCTTGTTCACTTATCAAAACTGAAACTGTAAGCACTTTTTTCTCTTCTTGCAGTCCCCTACCGTATTTGCTACTCAAATTCCTATTTATTAAAAAAGTTAGACAGGAGCCCTACTTACAAATATTTTCTTCTCGATAAAATTGTGATTTCTTTTTAGAGCACTATGTTATTCTGTGAAGGAATCAAGATTGGGGGGTGGGGGGAGGGAAGGAGAATTTAAAGTTTTGTCTCATTTAGCTTTAGTCATGTAAAAGAACATCTAGTTCAGTCTAAATGTCTAAAGAGAGGTAAGTAACTCATAAAGGAAAATAATTCCATCTGTTTTATTATCAATAACCTTCTGGAATTGTGATTATAAAGAGAAATTGCATGTCTAGCTTAGACTAGAAACCTATATTTTAGGTGGCTGAATTTATAAGAAATAAATTTTAGTCCATGTTATCCTGTTATTAAAAAAATGGTTAGAAATGCACAAAGCAATTAATTAATTATTCATGGTAAGCCTTGATTCCAGTGTTTCAAATTACTGAATATTTTATTTTGTTACATTAATATATTCTTAATTATTAAAAAATAATATTGCAAAAATTCTTGTATAGTATACTAAAGTAAACATTTAGATGTTCAAATGCATACAGAATTTCTTTTTTTAAATCTGAATTTAAAAAAAAATGTGTCAAAGAAGTTCGCTTGCTTTGGGAGGGATTTTACTTTTTTTTCCTCTCTAGACTATGTATGTGAAATATTTAGCTCAACAAACAGTTAACATTTCATGAAAGATGCCAGGATTTTTTATATCCTCACAAATAACTGTCAAACATAAAAAGTTATTAAATAATTTTGATTTTTAGATCTGTAAATGCATAATAGCTGTTTTATCAGAAATGTCAAAAAATAGGCAACCAGCTGAATCAAAGTATTTTCCACCTCCACAGTCTTCATCCCAGCCCCTGAAACTTGCTTTAAAAAAAAACATGAAAAGTGTTCTGATCTATTTTGTCAGACAGGTTGTCCCACATTTCAAAAAACAGAGAAATCCTGTTAACATGGACTACATCTCCAGCTGTGCTAAAAGGCACTTTGAAGAAATATTAGTAAGTGGACAAGCCAATATGAAAGGAGCACCCCGCCAAAGGTATTTAAGCTTCTTTTGCTCACTTTAAAAAAAAAAAAAAAAAGGTGATTGGTACAATTATTGACCTCTTAGAGCATTCTTTAGAAAGAAATATTCTAACATAGTAGGCAGTTCTGATGCTTGATACGAATTGTCATCAGCATACACAAGGTCAGCAGATAAAATTAGTGTATATATTACTTATTCATAGATTCAGACTAGTTAAAAAGAAATGTTGTTTCATAAATATCTTCCTTGGGACTATAAACATAGTATATATTTTATTAATACATACAAATACATATTTTTATACTCCGTAATCAGTCATATAAACTGCCCAGTCTTTTTTCTTAAGCTGAATGATCCTGTGTATACATATGTAGGAACTGGCTGTTTGAAATCTGTCATGGAAAAGTATATATTCAACATATAAACCAAAGACTAACACAGCCAGATGTATACTTCTTCTGAACACCTGCATGTGGGATCTCCAACGAAGACTGGATCTGTGAAAGGCATTTCCAAAAAATCACAACTCGTTTACGTCTTATAAGAGTAGTGCATGGTTTTGACTTGAGATTTATTTTGTATTTTCAAAAGCAGAAAAAGTAGTACAATACACAGCAATGTTGAATTATAAGTAAGGCAATAGGATAATTTGCCAAGTAATTTGCCCACACCAACCCATAGGGACTGAAAGTTAAAAACATAAAAGAACAACCGTTGATTACTTGTTTATATGGAGACAAAAAAAAGCAATTCTATATGAAATAAATCACTACAAATATAGGAAGAAATTAGAATGCTCAGTCAGGAATTCCCTTCTGGCATTTAGGTAGAGTGGCTGACTATATACAAACCCCAAGCTTTGCCAGCTTACCAGTACCCTTCAGTACCCTTCAGTTAAAGGTGATGCATTCATTGATTACCTGAAAACATTTATTCTCTTTGTTTTTTAGATATTCCTCCTATGGACCACTCACTGCAGAGTATTTCTTAAAATCCATTGTGAATTTCTTCCGTTTAAAGCAATGTGTTTTACCCAAAAATAATGTCCTTTATCTGGTACCGTAGGGTAAAACAGATCACCTAATTCAGTATTCTACTAACCTTGTCTAAAATAAATATTTCTGCCTTTCCAATCTTAACGTCCTCTTGGCAACTGAAACACATTGTGTTTGTGTCATGTTTATAGAAAAGTCAGTTCCTGTGGACTGGAACTTGAAGGTTATATCAGGAACAGTTCACTCTCTGAAGATACAACTTGGAGACAATAAAGATAAAACATTTAGAATGATCACTTGAATTTTGTTTCTATAGCCACATCTATATGAATACACTAAATGCCTGGCACTGAGACCAGCTGGCATGGCACGGCTTGTGCCTACGCTAGCAATTTACTCTGCCTTAAATTGCTGTGCTCAAATCCCCACCGCAAGTTACATGGCACAGGCCGCAACACGGGATGTATCCTACGGGCATTCCTACCCATCCACCCATATGACTAGGCAGCATGTTATGCAATACACCCCTCCTCTCTGTCTCACATGGCACACATGGCACACCCAGGGAATTTAAAGGGGCCCTATGAATACAGTCTCAGGTAAGGAGTTTCTGTCGAATGGTCCCTCACCCTGCTTGTGACATGCAGAGACAACAGACACCAGATTGTGAGTGCTCTCTTCCTTCTCCATCTCCTTCCCATAGTCCTATATTCCTTGCCAGCAACCACCAAAACCAAGCTTAATGCCCACCAGAGCTCTCCCAGAGACTGGCTACTTTATCCGATCTGATTGCAGTGGAATCATGGAGAAATGCTTTTGGGGCAAAGAAAGCCAAGAGCCTCCTGGGCCTGCATTAGAAAAAGCATTTTCATCAGGTTGAGGGAGGATATTCTCCCCCTCCTGGGAGGAGGGAGGTGATCCTTCCCCCTGGTGAGGCCACATCTGGACTATACTGTCAGTTTCTGCTCCAGAAGAGCATGCATCTTCTTTAAGACCTGTGCCATATGTGCCAGCTCAGTGTAGATATCTCAGGTACTTTAGGATCTGCCAATTGGCACTACAGGGATCTTAATTTGTAGTTGATTATTATCCTACCTACCAGGCTTCCATTCAGTTGGTAGCCCATAATCTACCAGTATTTAAAATTCCCCACAGTACTCGGTGTCATCTCCAGCTAGATCCTTAGAATGGGACAGGTTTTACTTACATGCCATTCACATACTTATATATCCAAAGTATCCCAAGGGATTCTGCTAGCCTCACAGCATTGAGATTTCTCAGATATGCTAGATACCTCTAACAGCATTAAGGACCTGTGTATAGGCAATTGAGTTGAGCCCTTATAATGTAGATGTCTACACCTCAAAGAATAAGCTCTCATGGATACATTTTGCTAAAAATGTACATTGTTATTATTATCATCATCACCATTATTATTATTACCACTTTAGGTATCCTAGAATATCAAGGCATCTGCACAAGACACAAACCCATCTGGAGCGGAGGAGCTGGGGACTAGTAGAGTGTTCCACCAAGACTAAAATTATTCTAGAGACTGATGTTTAGGTGACTGAATCCTACCTCCATGTTTACTGAGAGTATGAAGGTTTAGGCACCCTAGATAGACAGGTTTGTTCTGTGCCAGATATTAATATATTAAAAATATTCACATATAGTGTATAAACAGGTTTTGGTTTTGTCATGATTATAAAACATAACTCAAAGTATCCTACATTCAGATGTTGTTCATGTCTGATTTTTAGTGCATGCTGCTGAACCCTTAAATAAGATTGCTATAAGAATGTGATTAATATCTAGATTCTTCAGAATCAACTACTGTTGAAGCTTTTAAATATTAAAAAGGCACTATTTTATCTTGTGTAAGTTTACTTGTATATTTTATTCAGTATAAAGCTTTTTTATGAAGCACACAGCCATTTGCAAACACTGCAGACTATGAAACAGTTTTTTAGGTGTAAAAAGCTCAGGTATCCCTCAAGAAAATGAACTAAATGTATAGCTTTTGAAACAGTTTACGATCAATACGAATATGCCTTTGGCATTATTGTGCAAGAAAAATAAATAAAAGCACAGGTTAATTATAACAAAACTGTGTTTTTTAAGGAACAAAAATACAGATTCACAATGAGAATGTTAACATAATCGAAACACCTCAAGTTCATAGCAATGAAACTGCAGCTAGCTGTCTACGCTGTGGCTTTTAATGAAGCGTGGATTAAACTATGGTTCCATAATTCTAATATTCAATTCCCCTTCATGATCAAAACTTTCAGTTAAAATAATTCTTGTAGCTGTCATTTTAGGAAAGTAAAAGAATACTCTTCAGCTGAACTAATTATAAAAAAAGACTTAGATATATGAATATATATCCTTCTTATCCTTAAATGTAACTGATGACTAAAGTAAAATTCTGAGCATTTTGGACGGTATGAAGTGGTTTTCCAAACGAATTCCTCTGCATATGAAGTCAAATTTTGTAGAAGAAATTTCCTTTAATTCTCTCTATAGTGAGGCAATGGGAAGACGTGTCTCTCTCGAGTGAGACTGAGCTCTTGGGTAAGATGAGTTGCTTGATGCAAGTGCCCATCATATTTACTTAAATTTATTGGGACCTCAGAGTGATTAGAATTATCATCTCAGTTTAATTCATACAGTTAAAACGAAACCTTTTAGAGCACTGTCTAACCTTTTAGAGCACTGTCTGTGCGCTACAAAATTAAAAGTCTGAGGCAAAAAACTATATGCTACATCATTAGCATCTTCCAATAACATTAATATTACTTATTCTTAGCATTTTGGACCATGCCAGAAAAAAGAAATGTCATGTGATTCATTCCTTTTACAGTGCAATCACCCCAAAAGTATGATTTTCTTGGAATTTTTTACCTATTCATGTTAGGCAATGTGTTTTTCTAATTTTGAAAATGATTGAGAAGAAAATCTAAATCAGAACTGGTTCTCTGAAACACAAATTTTTGTTCTGGCTTCCAGATAAGTCATAATAAATATTCCACGTTGGTCCTATGAATTAAAAAAAAACACTTTTTATTTTTTCTCTTTTCTAAATTAGTCATTTAATGGTGTAATTCTCCCAACTTATCTTTAGCCATTAAAAAGTTACTGTCCAATTAGCCATCTAGGTAATGAGCTTGGTGCAGCTGCACAATGTCAGGCTACGTACCCAGCCAAGTATCACATTTCCGATATTATTAGGGTTTATTAGAGTAACTAATTATCAGAGTAACGATTAAATAAGTGTTTACACACACGCAAATATACATTATTATAATTAAGTACATATAAATGTAACTAAGTAACTAATTATTAGAGTAACTAATAATGACTTCTAACAGCTATTACCTGTACCAGAAAAATGTTAAGAGCATATGAAATAATACTTCACCTAGAATACTTTCCCCACCTGCCAAAATTCCACAGAGTCAGATTTTTTACGTTTCTCTTTGTATTTGTTAAAGATTTAATGGATTTTTCTTCCATTGTCTAGTAAGACAAAGAGTTCTGTAGCTTAACTATGTATTTTGTGGGTTCTGAAATATGCTGCTCAATCACAAAATCACAGAATAGCAAGGGTTGGAAGGGACCTCGGGAGATCATCTAGTCCAACCCCCCTGCTAAAGCAGGCTCTCCTAGAGCATGCTACACAGGACTTCGTCCAGGCGGGCTTTGAATATCTCCAGAGAAGGAGACTCCACAACCCCCCTGGGCAGCCTGTTCCAGTGCTCCATCACCCTAAGAGTAAAGAAGTTTTTCCTCATATTCAACTGAAGCCTCTTATATTTCAGTTTGCATCCGTTGCCCCTAGTCCTGTCGCTGGACACCACTGCAAACAGATTGCTTCCATCCTCGTGACTTCCGCCCTTAAGATATTTGTACATGTTGATTAGATCTCCTCTCAGTCTTCTCTTCTTCAGGCTGAACAAGCCCAACTCTCGCAGCCTTTCCTCGTAGGGGAGATGCTCCAGTCCCTTTAGCATCCTAGTTGCTCTCCTCTGGACTCTTTCTAGGAGTTCCTCATGTTTCTTGAACTGGGGAGCCCAGAACTGGACACAGTACTCCAGGTGGGGTGTCACCAGGGCAGAGTAGAGGGGGAGGATAACCTCCCTCGACCTGCTGGCCACACTCCTCTTAATACACCCCAGGATGCCAATGGCCTTCTTGGCAACAAGGGCACATTGCTGGCTCATGGTCAGCTTGTCATCCCCCAGGACTCCCAGGTCCCTCTCAGCAGAGCTGCTTTCCAGCAGGTCAGCCCCCAGCCTGTACTGGTGCATGGGGTTTGACCTCCCCAGGTGGAGCACTTGACACTTGCCCTTGTTGAACTTCATCAGGTTCCTCTCCGCCCAACTCTCCAGCCTGTCCAGGTCCCACTGGATGGCGGCGCAGCCTTCTGGCATATCAGCCACTCCTCCCAGTTTTGTGTCATCAGCGAACTTGCTGATGGTGCACTCCGTCCCCTCGTCCAGGTCATTGATGAACAAGTTGAACAGGACTGGGCCGAGTACTGAGCCCTGGGGAACTCCACTAGCTACCGGTATCCAACTGGACTCTGCCCCGCCAATCAGAACCCTCTGAGCCCTGTCGTTCAACCAGTTCCCAATCCACCTCACTGTCCACTCATCCAACCCATACTTCTTGAGCTTCTCTATGAGGGTGTTATGGGAAACAGTATCAAAAGCCTTGCTGAAGTCAAGGTAGACAACATCCACCGCTCTCCCCTCATCTACCCAGCCGGTCATGCCATCATAGAAGGCTATCAGATTGGTCAGGCATGATTTCCCCTTGGTGAATCCGTGCTGGGTACTCCTGATTATCTTTTTTTCATCCACTTGCTTGGAGAGGACACTCAGAATGAGTTGTTCCATCACCTTTCCAGGGACGGAGGTGAGACTAACCGGCCTGTAGTTCCCTGGGTCCTCCTTCTTGCCCTTTTTGAAGACTGGAGTGACATTGGCTATCTTCCAGTCATCAGGCACCTCTCTTGTTCTCCACGACCTTTCATAGATGATGGAGAGTGCCTCAGCAATGTCATCTGCCAGTTCCTTCAGCACTCGCGGGTGCATTCCATTGGGGCCCATGGACTTGTGGGTGTCCAGCTTCTTTAAAAGATCCCTCACCTGATCCACATTGACAGAGGGAAGGTCGTCCTTTCTCCAAGCTTGCTCGCATACCTGCCAGGACTGGGGAGCCTGAGGGCCAGCCTCGACAGTGAAGACTGAAGCAAAGAAGGCATTCAGTAGCTCCGCCCTCTCTGTATCTTCTGTCACCAGGGCACCCAGTTCGTTCAGCAGCAGTCCCACATTACCCCTGGTCTTACGTTTACTGCTGACATACTTGAAGAAGCCCTGCTTGTTATCCTTGATGTCCTTTGCCAGACTTAGTTCTAGGTGAACCTTGGCCTTCCTAGTTGTTTCCCTACATGCTCTGGCAGCATTCCTGTATGCCTCCCAAGTGGCCTGACCCTCTTTTCACGTTCCATGGAGCTTACTCTTTTCTTTGAGTTTCACTAGAAGCTCCTTGTTCATCCATGCAGGCCTCTTACCTCGTTTACTTGATTTCCTACTCACAGGGATGCACCGATCCTGAGCACGAAGGAAGAGCTGCTGAAACAGCAGCCAGCTCTCCTGGACTCCCCTACCTTCGAGAGCCATAGCCCATGGAATTCTTCCAAGTAGGTCCCTGAGGAGGCCAAAGTTAGCTCTCCTGAAGTCCAATGTGGTAGCCCTACTTGTTGTTCTGCTTTCCCCTCTCAGAATCTGGAACTCCACCATCTCGTTGTCACTGCAGCCAAGCCTGTCCCCTACCTTCACATCCTCAGCCAGTTCTTCTTTATTTTCCAGCACAAGATCCAGTAGCGCTCCATTTCTTGTTGGCTCCTCCACCACCTGGGTCAGAAAGTTATCATCAATGTCCTGCAGGAACCTCCTGGACTGTGCGCACCTTGCCGTGTGGTCCTTCCAGTTGATATCCGGATAGTTGAAGTCTCCTCCCACACAATAATTTCATTTAAAGTCTTATAAATATTTTCTTAATAAAATCATTAAAACCTATGTTCCCTGTTGAATGTCTCCCTGCTATCTTTTGTCTGCCAAGCTGCAAAGGTCCAATTTAAATATTTTTTCCTTACATTAAAATGGATATATTAGATAACTCTCTTAAAATAGGAAAATTTCCATTCTGGGAGCGATTATCTCTTTCTATTAATAGTAGAGAAAGCATAGACAACTAGCATAGAGAGTTTAAGTCATGGAGAAATCTGACTGCAGATGTAAATACTAAAAAAAAAATGGTTATTTTTTGCTTTTATAAAGGGTACTTTGAAAAACAAAATGTTTTCTATTTTTTATGTCACAGTTGAATCTCATTTCAAAGTTCCCCTTTGAACCATTGTTCAAATGCAGTATCATATGTTACTGTTACTTCTGTTTACTTTTTTTTACAAAATAAGGAACTATTAATGCATTTTCCATTTGTATTGCAAGCCTCAGGAGGTTGGAAGTGTGTGAAAGAGGAAGATAACTGACAGCACTTCAGATTCAAGTACCTAATGCACCACAGAATTGAAAACAGGCAATATTGATAAAGACAGAGGAAAACAAATAGCTACAATGAAGACAAAAGTGCAAGCAGACAATGTAATTTCTGCTTTAATTAATGTACTATTTCTTCTTAATTAAAAATGAATTTTTAATTTACTTTTAGAATTAATGAAAATTCTGTGATGGAACTTAAAAGGGCTTGTCTGTTTTCAAGAGTAGGCATTTTAATAAATAGGATTACTATCAAATCAGAGGCTATCCAGAGTTTCTAATACTTCTAAGTGACCCTGGTCAGAAATTTGGGTGAGCTTGCATCAGTGTGTAATCTCCAAGTAAAATGGAGGGGTTGTAATACTCCTCCAAGCAACATACATCTTTTTACTTCATTTTAACTGTGTGGCTTTGAACTGGTAATTGTCTGAAGGCAAAAAGCATACTTCTGAAAATTCATGAAGTGGAAAAAAAAAATAAAAAAGGACTCAGCTCCAGTAACATATTAAGTGATACTGTTGGATATTCTCTGACACCTTATAACTGTGACATGCTAAAAGTGCTGCTTTTCAAACACTGAGTAAGATGACCCATGTTGCTGTTTTGTATCTGATGCATTGGCTATGTTGTACAGACACAAAACTGGTGTATGGATTTCTTTCTAAATTATTGTGTTCTTAGTCCTGGGCATATCTACAAACACTTTCAAACTTCTTGTTGTCTAAGGTACCAAGAGCAGTTAGAATTTCTTTTACTCAGGCTATTTTGTATCTGGGTGCCAGCCCTATTAATATTATCAGGTATATCACTAGAAACCCTATAGAGTTTTCCAGCCTTCCAAATGTTGCAGGATTCCCATCTGTCCAATGGACTTATCTATTTACATTCTTATCTAAATAAAGGAGTCTAGCCTATTTTCTTTAACAAAAGGCAGGAATCATTTGCTGTATAATTGTTAGGCTCAACTGAAGTGTAACTAAAGCTTCTCTCACCACATGTTCTGTACCTATCATTCCCTGTATTATTTACTATTTTTTAGATTTAATTGAGGCATTTGTTACACCCAGATGGCTTGTTAGCCTGATATTAAGTAAGAGACTAAACTTGGAGTTTCAGTGCTAAGATGTATTAAATATTTGTCTGGTTTCTGGATGTTTCTGTGCTGATATTTCAAAGCATCTCTCATCATATTGAACGATTTCTAGAACAAAGGTGGGATTTCATGTATGTGAGTGGCAACAGAAATCTGGCATCTCCTGAAACAAAATATGCAGTGAAATATACACAAATTTATGTGGTTTTGATAAAAATACTATTTCTTTAAGTTCCACAAATAGTAAATATATAATTGGATGTAACATGCTTTTAATTTGTTTGCTTTATTTCCTTACCTTTTTAGCAATACCATAACATAGCAGAATGGTACCAGAGCTTGCTATTTATCTGCAAGTGTTTTCTCACTAAGTAATTATTTTTTAAAACCTATTGCACACTAAGAATAAATAATATGGTTCACAGAAGAACAGACCTTTTAACTAAATATCTATAAAACACTGTCACATTTTGCCATGCATAAAAAGAAAAAAAAATCATTATTGTTCACAGATTCTCAATATTCTCAACTGAAGATATTTTTCCTGTATATTTTCACTTCAGCCATGGAATTAGTGAACAACAAGAGAATACTAGCTAAAGTAGAAAAAAATATTATTATGGCCATAAAACATACACTTCCTTTTTAGACTTTTCAGTGAAATTAGAAGAGGGACAGGAGATTCTGCTATATTCTTTGCTTTCTCAAGAAGCAATAACATATCTCAAGAAGCAGTCTTATATTCAGGAAAGTCAATGAATGTAGTGTTTTAATGACCACAGATTAAAAAAAAAAGAAAAAAAAGTAAAGTCCATCATTATCGTACTGTATCTGGCTGTGGTGGAGTTAATTTTCTTCATAGCAACCTGTATGGCTGTGTTTTAGATTTGTGACCAAAACAGTGTTGATAGCATACCAAAGTTTTAGCTGTTGCTGAACAGTGCTTACACAGACTTAAATTTTCACTCTGTCCCCCAACAAGTAAGCTGGCAGTGGGCAAGGGTCTGTGAGAGGACACAGCTAGACAGCTGACCCCAACTGACCAAAGAGATATCCCACAGCATATAATGTTGTGCCCAGCAATAAAACCAGAGTGAGTAAGTAAGTGACAGGTTGGGGGCTTGCCTGCCAGATGGGGTCAAGCCACCATAATTATCATTTAAGCAAAATAAAAATTTCAGCAATACTTATATGTATACTCCTTTAATAGAAACATGTGAGATTCATTTATGATGACACTAGGTTCTGTCCAAATCCTTGATTTGCAGTACACATATTCAACCTGCGCTGAATTGCATTAGTCTCTGGAAAGTTCATGATTTTATATGTAGTGATGTCTTGTCTATTATTTTGTAGAATCTCCATTGTCATAGATGTGTCACATTGAAATATGTTCCCTTTCCTGAATTACCTTTTATATAACTGTACTGCCTAGGGGCCTTTGTCACGGTCTAGGTCTCCCTTGAGCAGTACAAACGTTGAACAAAAAAGATGAACTTATCCGAGACATTTCACAAGTTAAGTATAAAAGAAGATACTACAGACTGATGCAAGAAATCTCATTTGGAATACAAAGAAGCAGTAAGATGACATTTGTCAGGATGTTAGGTATTTGTTTTGCTGAAGAAGTTTATTTTTTTAACACTTAACAATAAAAATGTTAAGGACAAAACCACAATGATACTGCTTTTCAGTAATTTATAGTGGGGGGAAAAGAATAAAAGGGATAAAAGAGGTAAAAGAGATTAATTATTTCAATTATTTGGGACAGGTCATAAAGGCCCTATTGCAGAAAATTTTAAAAATAAATATTAAAAAAAATATTAAAAATAAACCAATGAATGTGGCTGACTCACTGATTTGGAGCTTTTCAAAGCAAGAAATCACTTTATAGATAGGGACAAAAATAAAAAGGCCAATAGCTGCACACACAACAACAAAATCTTTAAAACTGAAGTTCCTTTTGGACTAATGCAGTCCAAAAGAAACATGATGGAATATTATCTCAAAAAGATGAGTAAAAATATTTTTATAAAATATTAATTTTATTAAAGTGATGCCTAAAAATATCAGGCTTTAAGAAACATATTGTTTTACTGATACAAGTCAGGGGTTTTGCACTTTTATAAGCTAAAGAGTAGAAATATCAAATTGCAAGTGTCAAAAAGCAAATGCAGATGAATTAGCCAAACTGTGAAATATGTAATATGTTGTAGATTAAACAAGTAACCATCACACTGCTCACATTTGCCAGACACTTCACAGTTAAAAAATACATGAATCCGGTATCATTATTGAAAGGAATCTGGGGACCTTTATTTAACTCTTCCACCAGGATATGTCACATCACAAGCATTGCCATCACACTCTCCGAATGTGTTCTGAAGGGGCAAAAAATAAGAGACAACAAATATCAACTTCAATCTTATCTATGTTTTTGACTTTTATGTGAACATTTCTCACACAGTATGAAACAGTATGACTTAGTAAAAGATCAATAAAAATGTCAAGTGTCACTAAGAATTATATATTTCTTTACTGTTAAAGCTGGTAAGGCTTTATATTTCTACACTGACAACTATTTCCTCTTACATCAATATTGTACTCTTCTTGTTACGTATTTAGCCTTTTTGCCCCAAAAGGTGAAAGTTAAACACATTTTTTCCTGTGAATATATAAATATATGCCCACAAACACATGTATTGTGATGCTCAACTTGTTTGTTCCACTTGGTCCTTTTTGAAGCATTCTGTATGACTTTCCAGTTCACTAGAATTACATATGGTCCATTTTAATTTCTATAAATTAAGTAAATTAATGATGATTTAACAATAAATATTTTTAGATCTGAATACAAATTCAATGATAACTTCAAATGGCAAAAAAGCCAACATGCTATCCACTTGCTAACTGCCATCATAGCAAAAACTACTTTTCAGATAGTGTTCCTGTATACATACATACCTATTTACATGTACACACAAAGATACATAAACTCATAGACTGCTGTGTGCTTTTTACATACTTACACTGGAATAAAATTTAAGGTGTTTTAGTCCTGTACAGGTTTTAATACTGTAGGTTGGTTTTTGCAATCTTTTAGCCTAAAAGATACAGTGAAAACATCACTGGAATAAGGTTATGCCCAGAATAAATACATTGGAAACCCCTTCCCATAGCATGTGAAATTAATCATTAAAATCCATTTTCATATCACATTGTTCTCACAATGAATATTAGTTTGGGTGATTCAGAGAAGCATGAGTTTTCAGCTCTGTCTTTTAAAGTATGGGAGCACATCAAGTAATTATGAATTATGAAAGCTCAGAAAAACAATACTGTTCATTTGTGCACCCTAAAAAAACCCTTATGCTTCTACACTATATTTTTTTAGTTATTTTTTTTGCTCTGAAAGTAAAATAGTACAAAATAGATTTATTCTTGATGCTACATTTTTGGGGTGATGACTCTATCTGGAACAGGTAATGCAATACTTTTTTTTTGCCAGTATCACAGTGGCTGGTAAAATGTTGGAAGCTAATATAATGTGTCACATCCCTTGCATCTAGCACTGGCAGCATAAGCTTGTGGCAGATGGATTACAGCACATGCCCATTGTGAATGCTCCTAATGTTCTCAGTTCTCACATGCAGCTGAGACATGAGGTAGAGCTGATCTGTTTCCTATTATTATTAATAAATGAGACAGATTAGTAGAGGTTATACAAGTCTGGTAATATTATAGAAAGAGCGGTTATGCTCCATGAATTTGCATATTTTAAAGGATAACACACAATATTTTGAAAATTATTAATTAACACTAGCCAAGGGAGAATAACACCATGGGAAAAAGACATTGTAGCTGCTGCCAAAGTGACTAGTCATTTTAAAACAATAGAGACAAAATGTTGTTTTTGACAAGTAGGAAAAAATGCTTTTGCTATAGTGCAGAAAAAATGGTTGGAATAACAAAACCCACCACAATGTATAGGCACAATATTCTGGATTTTTTTCAGACTTTTCTGATTATACAGGTGGAAATTATCTTCTTACACTGGTGTGGTTTTTGATTAATTGTTGCTGCAGTCTGCACAGCTGAAAAGGAAAAATGAATTTCCTCATTACCTTTTTTTTATTAAGGGCAGATTGTTGATTGTTTAAAATCAGATTTTCAGAACACTACTGAAGATGGGTTCTACAAAAATTTCAATTCCTACTAGGTTGTCAAATAAGGACACAGTCTAAAATTCTCAGCATCTAAATGTTTCTTCTGTGACATCATCTGGAAGATTTAAAAATAAAAATAAAAACAACCTTTCAAACTTCAGCACTGATCCTGTTGAATTACTGATGAAGTGTATGTTTGCTCTACTTGTGAAATACTTCAAAAATAAGATCAGGAAAAAGAAGACACTGAAAGTGCTGTTGAAGTACCAGTGAAATCTGACTTAGATAGAGTAGTAATTAGTGTTTAGAGACAGGATAGACATATGTCTTGAATTAAGTAGTGAAATTAAATATCAAACCAAGGCTGTTCATCTTATAGATAGAAAAGAAAGACCTATATTTCAAGTTATTTTTAAAGATCACATCACTTTTTAACATTTGCATTACTTGTGTTTTCCTTTTGAGTATGTTTTAATTACTTTCAAATACACAATTAAATTACCATAAGCTTTATTGTTTTGTTGAAATGATACTTACTATCTGTAGTTTTGATATACTTCAGTTTAACTTCCTTGGTGCTTTAATAATTTGATACAACTTTGCATATATCCAAATTTAGATAAACATAATTTGAAACTCAGGTTTCCATTCTATTTGCACAAACATACTTTCTGCAACTAATCCATTCTTCAAAAGCTAAGGTGCTAAAGAATCTAGGATTTGTAGCTAGAACATTTTATCTACTTCAAAAAGAAGGTCCTGAAGCACAGGCAATATCTGTGCAGTCCATGTCTAACTTTTAGATGGCTTCCAACCCTTGAGTATCTCTTAATTTTTCCTCAATATCACTGTTTTTCAGAACCGGAAAATCAAGCAATTGTAGTTCTATAAAAAAAAAATTAACAACAAGAATTTAAGATTGAGAGCAAATCTGTACCACTGAATTCAATGTCTTTTCATTTTTTCTGTGCTTAACAATGATATGTTTACATGTGAGTTTTCCTATTATGCCATGAAGTCCACATGTCTGTGTTTCAAATGATAGCTGCAATAAGACCATTGGGTAGACAGACAGAGGGAACTACAAAGCAAAAGATTTTTTTCCATGTTAGAACTCTGTCAATTTACAAATTAAAGTTATTACTGATCTCTAATCTGATTCTGTGCTGTTTCTTCATGAGGTTTTCAAGATGCAACTGGACACAGTACTAGATAATCTCACCTAAGCTCCCCTCTCCCTGAAAGGTTGGATAAGGTGATTTTTCAAGGTCCCTTCGAACTTGGACTGTTCTATGATTCTGTGATACTATTCACTACTGGTTCACCTGTTTTTTTTTCTTTCCACAATAAATGAAGTATGCTGAAAAGGAGTGTTTGTTTATCTGAGGATTGTATCATGAAACTGCATAGTTAGAAGATTACTGATAATGAAACAGAGTGTGAAGGATTCGTCACATCTAGCTGTAGCCATCTAAAAATTAGATTATTAAATTTGAAATACCTATCCTCATGTCAGATAGAAATAGACACTTCAATAGTGCAGACTATGGCAAAAAGAAACATGCCTGGGGCAGCTATATTTTTAGTTTAGACATCTCTGTTAAACTACAATGTACTGCTCTTCATAAACACCTTAGGTTAACATATTTTTAAATTTTTCTTTCTAAGTCAATTACATTAAATTGATTACTTTTTCAGTGTTTCTTTCACTTTTTCTAGGAAACCAAAGGAAAAAAAAAAAAGATGACTAATATTTTTTTGAAAAGTTTGTCTCTAGCTGCTTTCCTGAAACCACCACCCTCCCCAATGTTTATGGGTGTAAAAAAAGTTCTTACATCTGTAGCTGTTAGCAAGATCGCATCATTTGGTATCTGGTAATATTTTTGTACTTATGCCTTCTAATTAGAAGTTACACAATTTGAACATTGCTATTGTGTTAGATAAAGACAATAAGCATATATTGCACTGGATAGCCTGATTTACGGACTCACTCTTATGTAAAAGTATTAGCATATGTGAATGATCATAATTAAAACAAAAAGTCTATTTTAGCTTTCTGGCAATCAAGCATACAAATTCAAGCCCTACTTCTGTGCTCTAAGATTTCTGTGATGGAGTTGTAGCTCTGTATTACATGACTGCCTGTCTTTTAAAAATCAATTTAATACTTGTGAAAGCTCTTATAATCACAATACTGGAAAATTAATCTCTCTACCAACAGAACAGATACAGCAGGGGCAGCGATGGAGTACAGTCTTCAACATGTGATACAAGCCAATTTATATCCTCTTAACAAATTCAAGGGCAACACTTATAAACTGCTGATAATCTTAAACAAATGCCACAGTGCAGAGAAGTATAACCACAGAAGTAATACCATTTTCTTGCATTAATAAGTTCTCTTCCCAAATATTTTTAGTAAAGTATAAAATATAAATACACAGATCAATATTCTCATGTCTGTTTGTGTAATGTAAAAATAAACGAGCAAATAGAAGAAAAAAGACTCTGAAGTTGGCTATAAAACCATAAAGGTTTCATTTACCAAGGAAATAGTTTCGTACTAAAAATGTGACATCTTAATAAGACAATCTGTTAAAGGAAAATAAAAAGAAGCAGAATGTTACAGATTTTTAAAACCTGTATTTTTACCTATTTTTATTTATTTATGATTATTTCTATTTTTATCCTTTTGGTGACCTTCTCTTGCACGTGGCAGACTAAAAAAGAATAAGAAATGTAAGAACGTAAATCATGGTCCTTTGTACTTTCACATCCTGTTACTGAGAAAAATACAATACAGAAATTAGCAACATACAACATTTTTCTGGTCTTTTCTGACATATTAGAATGAGAGAGGATCATTTGTCTGAAGGAGCAGTTGGTGTTTAGAGCAAAAGTTAATAAACAGATGAACTCTAAGTACATTCAAAATCATTTTAGCTTTAAGAAGTTTAGATGTCATTTCAACAACTAGGAGGTCATAATCTTTAAAAAACTGAGCAATCCTTTCATTGCTGTTAACATTTCACCATCATCAGTAGAAATGGGTTATATATGGAACCATGAGACATTAGGGAAAAACAGCTGAAACAAATGCACTGCCAAAAAAAAAAAAAAAAGGAAAGAGAATAAAGTCTGCCAAGCTGACCCTGGGGACAGTTTAATTCAAATCAGTAAGACCTTTAAAAGTGAGGAAAAAAGCATCACCTAATAGATTAATAACAAAGAGGCTGCATTTCAAACCAGCTTAGGAGGATCTGAAAGTCTTTGCTGTCATTTCTAAAAGAAATGAATGATCAGATTTGCTAAAAATGGCAGTCACATCACATAGGAATCAATCTAAACATAAACTGGAGAACATCCATGAAATAATTTCCAATACTTTTTATCCCTAAAATGGGTTTGATCATTTGGGAGCTTGTTCTGTAAACATTTCTGCAAATATTTAACCATTTTAGATACTGAAATCAGCATCACTAAAAATCTTTTGCATTTAAGAATAGCTGCACTTCTTTTCCTTAACTGAATGTCTGTTAATTGGTCCTGCTAAAAATAACAAACAGTCCCATCATGTTCTTTCTAGCTATGGGGTTTTTTTCATCATTGCAGAAACACTACACATACAAACTTAAATTACACTGCCAGGTGCATAAACTCTACTGGCTATTTCTTCACATGCAAGCCAAGGGGCAATAGCTTTTTCCTGGCTCAGACAGGCCACATCCATGTTTCAAATCGTTTGACACTAGATTCCAGTCCAAGCCACACATGGTGTGCTATAGCTCTAAGATGTGATTATAATGTTTTATATGTTTCTTTCATTACAAAATATCTGAAGTAATAGTACTGAGCAAATCCAAGTGTTGTTTTTTACAGCAGAAAACTAAGGATATTGTTTATATGACAGAGAGTGTTGTATAAGGGTGTCAGGATTACTAGAAGGGTACTGGAGGATTGCGTAGATTGAAAAACTATAAGCATGATAGGGTCCCAGTCATAAGAACCATATTGAAAACTGTCTTTTCCACCGTAAACCTGTTTTGCAACTTAAAAATGTAGTCTGTGAATAAACTAACACTCATACAGTATGAATGATAAGGTGATCTGGGTATGGAGAGCTAAGTTCTTTGTCAGCACAAGTAGATCTTTTGATACTGAGTTCTTTGCCGTGAATATGTATTTGCTTCATCAGTTAGGAATGAATCCTTTCACTGAATAGCTCCTAAATGTGAAAAAGCAACAGGCAATGTATGATTCCATCTAACCAACCTCAGACACCATTGTGTACAGAAATGTATGTTTCTCTACTCTGAATATACACCAAAGAACCCCTCTTACTTATTTGTCAGTTTTTAATTAATTAAGGTTTCCCATAAACCAGTAAAATGTCCTTTTAAGTTTGCAGTGCAAAATAATCTGTTGCTGTCACCTTGGATCTGCTCCAGTTATTTAATTAAATTTTAGTACACTGGAAAGAGACATGGAAGAGCACCAATTCTATAGTGATTTGTTACAGCCCTCACTCACATGCTGGGAAACAGGTTCATGTCTTTGTCCAGCTGCTACTCAGATGGTCATAAACTGTAGAACAAGTTTAACAAGAATACATAGAAAGAGACCTGTCTTAGAAGACAGACCAGTCTGTTCTTGGACAGTATATTCTCACAGCATGTTTGAAGGTGGATTCAACTTCATATTCTAAAATAGGACAGATACAGCGCAAAACATGATTAAAAAATAAAATAAACAGGTTCCTTAAATACCATTTTTGTTTCAGTAAAAAACTACCTTAGAATTAATATCAGTGAAAATAAAAGAGATTGCCATTAGGAGATGAATTTTACTGTGAAAGACACTTTTTTTCCAGGGTCAGTTATTTGGTGTTCAATAATTCTTTGCAAGTTGGGGCAGCATATGTAGAGACTATGTCTTCCTAAGTCAAATCACTTTCCTCAAAAAAAATTAGGACATTTTTTCAGTATGATCTGTGTCACAAAAAGCCTAACAGAGAGTTTCTTGTAAAAGGAATACGGTATTATTGACTTGCACAAGGGAAAGCAGGCTACATTCTCTGTCAAATGACATCTACAGAACAAAACTATTTGTATTCCTTTGCATTGTTTAAATTTTACTGTCTTGCAACTTCTCCTTGAGTTTTTTTTTTCTTTGAAATTAATTAAATTTATCTCATTTTTTTTCATCTAGGCTTGACCCTAATATTAATAAGCAAAACCATCAGATGCAAATTCTGCTGAGAGCAAGCTGAATATATCTGCAAAAATGGGATTGGATAGATGATTGCCTAGACACATCAGGAGGTAAACAAGTTTGGAAGGACTGGTATAAAAACTGTGTCCACATAGACTTCATTAGAGACCAGTAAATATGATTTCTGCCATTACTAGTAAAAAACCATGAGATTTTTACTGACCTGACAGCAGAGACACTCAGGGCTTCACCAAGCTTGCCTTGGCCTAATCTGGCTTTAGTGCACAATAGCAGACAAAGGGGTTTGATTTTAAAATTTATAATAATATGAGGGTATTATTAATGTGACTTTTCTATATTAATTAGGACTGCGAACAATAGTGCTATTGCAACAGGGTTAATGATAATTGCTGCATTTTGATTATTCTGTTAAAACAATAATTCCACTGACAATAATTTCTTAGCTCCGTATAAATGGTGTGTTCTTTTTCACACACAAATAGAATTTGCGGTAATTTTGTGGTGATTATTTGTAGGATCTTTTAAAAAGTAATGCTTTTAATGAATCTTCATTCAGGTGGGCATTCAAAGAGCACTTAAGTTCAGTCATGATATAGTTCTCAGAGGGTTTCTTCACAACGTATTGCAGTTTCTCATCTAGAATTGACATTACACCTCATTCAATATCATTCATCAATGTCAGAAGTTTTACTGCACCTCTTCCTAAAAAAAATAAAAATGACACTAGCCCTCCAGCAATCCTAAATCTTGAGAACTGCTTAAATGTCAGATATGTGATATATTCAGTTTAAATTTCTAATGTTGCTGTATTCTATATCAGAAAAGCATGTTATTGACTATTTTAATATGAATGTACTCAATGACCTAGAAGCTAAAGATTTGCTAGTATTTCTCTCTTACAGGAGGGAAACTAATGTGCAGAAATGCTAGGTGGGCTGACAGGATCAAGCGTTGGAAATGAGAACTAGATCTCTAGTCAAGCCTCTTCATTCCATGGCTCTATCAGTGGGTCGCCAGAGAAATATGCAGAAATCAGAAACACATACTTATTAAAAATAAACCATACCAATATCAGGCATGGCAATACCTGTTCAAATAAATGGTTTTTGATTTTTTTTTTTTTTTTTTTTTTAATTTTAGTGTATTTCAACCCCCTTGCATGTGGGGAGCTTCTTAGCTTGTATTTATTTCACTTTAAATGAGAGTAAACAAGACTGAAACACAAACCTTTCCAAAACACACATTTCAGTATTTGGCTATCAGGATAAGAGGGAGAAATTTAACAGAGATTAAAACAGTTAGAAATCTGATTTTTGGACACGGTGCTGAAAGGTCACAGAACAAAATGAAAGGGTACCTTCTGAAATACTTGGAACAGTTAATAAATGTTTCTTTTGAGCAAAGAACCATATATTCTTGTCAGTTGCAGATTGTCTATACATGGAATATGTACAATAGCAAAAGATATCTGATCCAGAAATGTAATGTTCATTTATGATATAAATTCAAGTAATTAAATTCTACCAAATTGTTTGACATTACCTCATTTCATATGCCAATGTGTCACTATCTTACATAATTACATGAAAAAAACATAATAAAACTTGTAGCAGAGATACTAAAGAATTCTTACAGACTTGCTTTTGTTGACATAAATAGCCACAGAAATGGCTATCAAATACTGTTAGTTGAAGTTTAGTTTAATTTTGGGTTTAGAGATTAGTAATATTGAAATGTTGATTTTGATTTTGTGGGTGTGCATACATTTTTTCTATTTGTTTCAAGTGAACCAGTCACCCTCAAGAATTTATTTCTATGGAAATATCTGGGGTTTCTTTCTTTCATTGAAATGATGGCAACTTTTATCTGAAAAAATCTTAACTATTAAATAGTCCACATTTGTAGAACTATTTTCTTGAAATTTGAATGATTATGATTAAACAGTTAAATACTAGATATCTCAATATTTAAGTAAATTAATTTTAATCCTGATTAAATTTAAAAGAACTTGCAAAAAAAAGTCAACCTTGTATGATATTTAGAGTATTGCACACAAGTGTTGTTTTGTTTACAAAGGAATGTTAGAATGTTAGAAATACCCATTTTTTATATTTATTCTAAGGTATCATATGGCTGGAAATGCACTCCTTCAAATTAGAAGACTGTATGTAGATGCACCTTGTGTCCAAATCTTGGACTGGATACTTTGCTTGCAGTGTTACAAGCTATAGTGCAGGTCATCATACAAGAAATTATACAAATTCACTGTTAGATTCATAAACCCCAACTAATTCCATCTTTGTGTCTCAGAATTTATTTCATAGGAATATGCAGAGGATCCTTGCAGAGCCTTTATTAAAGTGAGCAGGCTGGGGGTACACAAGAAATTGGAGGAGACAAAGCTGGGACAGCTGACCCCATCTGACCAAAGGGATATTCTATACCATATGATGTCATGCTCAGCATATAAAGCTGAGGGAAGAAGAAGGAAGGGGGGGGAGTTGTGGCATTTGTCTTCCCAAGTAATCTGCTTTCCTGGAGATGGCTGAGCACCTGCCTGCTGACAGGAAGTAGTGAATGAGTTCCTTGTTTTGCTTTGCTCATGCATGCAGATTTACTTTACCTATTGAAATGTCTTTCTCTGAACCCACAAATTTTCTCACTTTTACCCTTCCAATTCCATCCCCCATCCCACTGGGGGTGGGGGGGAAAGGGGGGGAGCGAGAGCTGTGTGGTGCTTAGCTTGCTTGCCATAGCTAACCCACAGTGGTCCTTTTTGGAGTCCAATGTGGGCTTTGAAGAGTTCAAGAAAATGATAGATTTGATTGAAGTGTGCTAGATGGAATTTATATCTGTTATTGCTGTTTAGTCACTAATTAGCAGACTCCTGTGCTTGCCATGGGACTTGCTTTCCTTACTGTATATTAGAGTCTAGTACTTGTTAGTGGCTGCTTTTTGCTTTAGCTGCTTGCTGTACCGCTTATTATCTTATCCTGCTGTGCCTACGAACATTTTGATAACAGCAATGGCCAGGCACCTGGCCTGGCAGGTGGCCAAGGCATTGCTGCTGTTCCTGTGGTGTTATACTGGACAGGCTGGAACTCCAGTCTGAACACAGGTCAAAGTGACTGTGACCTGCAGATAAGTCCATATGGGAGAAGGTACACCTTGAAGCATCTGTAGACATAGATAAACCCATGCCAGAGCAGGTATAACTCAAAGCATCTGTGGATGTAGATAAGTCAATCCTGCAGCATGTGCACCCATGAAGAGACTATGGCCATGGATAAGCCCATTCCCCAACAGGTACACGTCAAAATATCTGTGACTGTGGATAAGTCTGTGACACAATCAGGTACAACCCTGAAGGGACTGTGACTCATGGATTAGTCCATGCTGGAGCAGGGTCAAGAGGAGGAGTTCAACGCAATGTTAAACCCTATAACCTGGTCCAAAGGGACCAAGGGCAAATATTGCAATGGATATACTTTTAAATTGTTATAACCTATGATTTGAGTCATATGATATAAGAAGGTTGATGGTTGGACTTGATGATCTTGGAGGTCTTTTGCATTATTAATGATTTTATGATTCTATGAAAAACTATAGCAGGAACCAGCTCAACCACTGGAGGACAAACCACACAAGAAACAGTCCAAGTGCAGGAGTGAACAACTTTAATGGATTAAATCCAGAAGGACCTTGATGAACTTGAGGTCTGAGCCAGCAGAAGCTTCATGAAGTTCACTAAGGGCTATACACCAATGGCAGGTTTATTCATTTATTATTATTCATCTTTACAGGTTAAAAAGTGACCGGCTGGATAGCAGCTCTGCTGGAAAGGACCAAGGATTACATTGAATGCCATGTTTTTTATAAAGCAGCAAAACATTCTAACTGGGAATAAGGTAAACCACAGATTGGACTACATTTGGATGGGCATCATCAGCAGATCATGCAAATTACCAGGGTTCTTAAATACATGACATACGAAGCAGGTTTGAAAGAGTTGGACCATTTTCATCTGTTGAACTGGAGGCTCAGGATTATCTAATAGTTTCCTATCACTATTTGAAAAAGCTACAAAGATAGTGTCAGAAAACTTTTCTTGGTAGTAGTAGATGATATAACAATAGATAATATCCAGTTTCCAGCTTGGGAGATTTGGACATTAGGAAGAAACTTTTGTACTAGGAGATTTGATGAGATCTGAAGATGTTACCCGAAGCCGAAGAGGTTGCAGAATATTCATCACTGAAGCTTTTCAGGAGTCAAATAGACAAAGTTAAGCCTGACCTGGTCTTGTGATGACAGTAGTCCCAATATGAATGGCAGGTTGGACTATATTATCAATATTTCTATGAATCTTACCAAAAAAAAAAAAAAAAAAGAAAAAAGAATAAGCCCAGATTGAAAACTATCCGAAGTTAACAAAGACTTAACACTTCTGTGAAGAGAAGTTTGTAACTCTGGATTTCATTATTGGGATACATTTATTATTTCATTGTTCATAGAAGAACAATAATAGCTATTGAATTATTATGAACTCAACTGGGCATCAAAGCTGTATTTTTCTTAGTCAAAAAATTTCCAAAAGCTTGACTTGATTCCTGCACAAAGGAAAGTTATTTGGATGAAAGGAATTATTTTTAATGGATAATCAATTATAGGTTAACTTAGTGTGTGGACCTTTTAATTTGACTAATGATTACTTTATTTAAAAGACTTTCCTTTTTTTTTTTTTTTTTTTTTTTTTTTTTTTTCCCTAGAAGCTGTGTAGTATTGGTGGACAGGGTATGCAAGGGATTCAATGCAATAAATTCAACGTGGAAATATTTCGGATACCTAGGCATTTCAGGAGACTTATAAATGGAGGACAGTTCTACCTTTCTGACAGTAAAGATGACTTTACTAATCAAAAATTTACATTTGAATACCTGTTCATTTTTTTAATTTAAAAGTAGGATACATAATTCTTTGTTTTACTTGGAGAAACATACCTACAGATCTCAAAAAAGCCACTGGAGTTAACATTTTGAATGTCAGCCTACTAATCCTGATCTCATTATAAAATTATCAGTGTGAACAATGACATTGTACTGGAAGTCTTGAGGAAGATACTGCAATTGAGGAGTTAGTGATCTTGAGCAAGCCGTGTCTGCTCTATTTGACCTTGTACTTAGGGCTTGAAAAACCTGCATGATAGAAAGTGACCACACTGCAACCCCCTATATATAACAATGTAAGGGAATGTTGTGGAATATCCTGAATAATTGCTTTTCCTTTTTTTCCTGTTTTTATTTTTTATTTTTAATTTCCACTGGCCAAAAATGAAAGGTTTCTGCTTTATTCTAATGCCATATGCGGCTCTAAAAACTGTATTGAAAAAAACAAAAAAATGTTTGTGACATCTGAGAATATGGCCTAGTGTGTTACAATTTTACTAGCCTTAGCAGAAAGGTCATGATCAGTACCATGACAAGGAATTAGCAGCGTAAACAAAATAAGGCCCAAGTTTTGTATTTCTCATTGTCTGACAGATGTCTTGAGATTGACACATTGCATTTTTCCTCAAGGACCGCCATTTTGATTACTTGCTATTGCAAGACATAGTCCAGTGTGTATCAAGCTATATCAAAGCGAAGTTGTATACATCACCATCATCTTATTTTCAGAAATCGTATTTCCTGAAATTCTTATATGTAAATGACATCACTGATGTGCATTTATGGTGGGTGTTGTAATGAGGTTTGAATTCAGTTTCACTTACTGCAGGAAAAATGGATTATATGTTTCCCATCTATATAAAAAGAGATTGTTTTCTGTAGTTAATCAAAAGTGGAAATAATTTTGTTTATTTTCTAAAAGAAAAAAAACTTTCTGAATTTGTACATATAGCTACTTTTGTGCTTGAAAACTGCCTTTGAGTTTTTCCAGATATCATTAACCTTTCAGAATTTTTTTGTTCTCTTTGATAGAACTTACAAAATTACACTTACAGTGTTAGTTTTTCCCTTCTCAAGTTGTTCTTTTCTCTTTGTCAATAAAATTCTCTTTATTCTTTCTTGTGCCAAACAATCTCTGATGAAATCACATTAGTAAAACAGTCTTACAACACAATTTTATTCCTAAAAGTACAAAACAAAGATACTAAACAGTAGAATAATGCAATCATGCTTTTGTCTCAGTTATAGCATACCAGATGAGATACAAAAGAAGTTTTATAACTAGATCTTTATTTAATGCATCTGGGAGATGGTAATATTTGCTGGGCAATCAAATTCTATACCAAAAATTATGTACCCAGAAAAAATAGTTCTCTGCAACTACTGTTACATACCTACAACATCCTAGCTAGGCTCATAAATTAATTTAGGACTCTATAGACATAGTACCTTATGAAAGTTAAGAGACAGGGAAAAACATTGTTCTCTCACCACAACAAAGACTATATTCCATTCCTCAGTTTCTTTAGGAGACGCATTCTTCTAAGTCTGCTTTTAGCTCCAGCTTTTTGGAGAACACTTTCAATATGGCATGAAAACTGTGCTAGAAACCATCAAATGTCAGGAGATTATCCAGTTTGTGTGGTTGCCTCTTCTCAAGCAGCTGTCATTTCCTACAGTTAATAATGCCCTTTTTAATATGTTCCTTGTCAGACATATCACTGAATATTTATACAATAATATCATATATTATATATGTATAATATATATATATCTTCAAGCTTGCAATCTATCACCTGAAATTCTGGCCATATTTAGAAAACAAACAAACAAACAAAAAACCCAGCCCAAACCCCACAACACAGGTTTCTTCTGGTTAATGCACTTCAGCATTTCAGCATTTTCAAGCGATCTAGCAACCCCTTATAACTTGTGACTTAAATCACTTGTTAAATCCTTTGTAATGTTCACTCAGTTGTATCATAATCAACTTGTTTGTCTTCTTCCTTGCTTCCCATTTTCTTTTTCTAGATTAGACTTACCACACCACTGGAACTTGATCCAGATTTTAAAATGATTATTAATGAAGTGACTGGAAATCCAAATATCAGTTCTTGGGACACATTCACTTACTCACACTTTCCTTCTTCCTAGGCTGATTTCTAGAAATTTTGATTCAAAAGGATATGGCCAAAATTACACTTCCTGCAGTTGCATATACCTACACTGAAATATAAGAAACCAGAGATTAATAAAACTAATTTTGCATTAATGGCTCATTCCTGAAGGAAGCTTCCAGGAGGCCCTAATGAGCCAGTTATGTATCAAATGTAAAATACTATCTCTACATTTTTAGTCTTCAGTTCAAAAAATGTAGCCATGTGAGCTTGAGGGAGTGAGCAACAGGTGGAGTTTAGCACATGAAAAAAGTGAATTATTCTTCATAATAGAGCATCTCTATCTAGCAAGATTATATAAATTACAGAATCACAGAATGGCAAGCGTTGGAAGGGACCTCGGGAGATTATCTAGTCCAACCCTTCTGCTAAAGCAGGTTCTCCTAGAGCAGGTTACACAGGACTTCATCCAGGTGGGCTTTGAATATCTCCAGAGAAGGAGACTCCACAACCACCCTGGACAGCCTGTTCCAGTGCTCTGTCACCCTCAGAGTAAAGAAGCTCTTCCGCATATTCAGATGAAACCTCTTATGTTTCAGTTTGTACACGTTGTCCCTTGTCCTGTCCCTGGGCACCACTGAGAAAAGTCTGGCTCCATCCTTGTGACATCCACACTTAAGATATTTGTACATGTTTGTAAGATCCCCTCTCAGTCTTCTCTTCCTCAGGCTGAACAAGCCCAAATCTCTCAGCCTTTCCTTATAGGGGAGATGCTCCTGTCCCCTCATCATCTTTGTTGCCCTCCTCTGGACTCTTTCTAGGAGTTCCTCATCTTTCTTGAACTGGAGAGCCCAGAATTAGACACAGTAGTCCAGGTGCGGTCTCACCAGGGCAGAGTAGAGGGGGAGGAGAACCTCCCTCGACCTGCTGGCCACACTCCTCTTCATGCACCCCAGGATGCCAATGGCCTTCTTGGCAACAAGGGCACACTGCTGGCTCATGGTCAGCTTGTCATCCCCCAGGACTCCCAGGTCCCTCTTGGCAGAGCTGCTTTCCAGCAGGTCACCCCGTAACCTATACTGGTTCATGGGGTTCAACCTCCCCAGGGGCAGCAATCAACACTTGCCCTTGTTGAACTTCATCAGGTTTCTCTCTGCCTAACTCTCCAGCCTGTCTAGGTCTTGTTGAATGGCAGCGCAGCCCTCCGGTGTATCAGCCACTCCTCCCAGTTTTGTGTCATCAGCAAACTTGCTGAGGGTACACTCTGTCCCCTCATCCAGGTCATTGATGAATAAGTTGAACAAGACTGGGCTGAGTACTGAGTACCAATTGTCATTGGAATAATCTCCCCAGGAAAGTGGTTGACTGCCACATTGGACACTTGTAAGATTCAGCTGGACAGTGTGCTAGGCCATCTTGTCTAGCCTGTGTTCTTACCCACAAAGGTTGGACTAGATGATCCTCGATGTCCCTTCCAACCTAGGATTCTATGATCCTATGATTATCTACAGCCAGAGATCACGATTCCTTTTAAATCTGATCCCATGTAAATGGCATCCTGTTCATCAGTAGATCATTGTCAATATGTAGTCTTTGAAATAATTACCATTCATTTTTCCCATTAAGAAAAAGTGCTCTTGTATCAACAGCAGTTAGAAATAGAGTTGATTTTTTTTTAATTTGATGGAGCAAATTCTATTATCTGTACCTTTTTACAGTTTGACGACTCATTTCTATACTATCTTTTTCATACTTAGAATGGTAGGATATCTGATCCCAGAACCTGATTAGCTAAGCAAATATTAATCTTGATAGGGGCTATCATTTTAAGACATTGCTTAGGAGTTTAAAATATTTGAGGAGTTTCCACTCTTTAGGATGAGTCTGGGTATTTTTTCCCTTAAATAGAAGTAATATAAGTGTTAGTTGATTTACTCAGTCACAAACTGATGGACAACAAAATCACAAAGGTCTGACTGTGTCAAAATATATTAACTGATGGATCTCAATACCACCTGTGACATTCTGCTATTTATATCATGAACAACTTCAAGAAATGTCAGCTACGTATTTGAAGGCAGTCACTGTTGCATTCAGAAAAAAAAAAAAAAGTTTTGCCTCATTTATTTAACATATCTTTACCGAAAAAAAAAAAAAAAAAGCACTTGCAATAATTTTAATTATTCAATAATTGAGATAAATTTCTTAAAACATTCCATTTGGAAAAGCCTCAAAACAGCAAAGAGGACTTCTGGGTTCTTAGTTTGTTTCTTTTGGGAGGTTGTGCTTTTTCAGTGTTGGGCTAATTCAGTCAACTTTTTAATTTGATTTTTTTTTTTGACAGGGTGGATGAACCAAAAAAATCAGTTATTCACTCTGCTTTAATCACTGCCACAAGGACATGAAGAAACTCTTATAAGTATATATCTCTATCAACTCCTCCAGTGAATACTCTTAAGAAAATCAAACTCAGTGTCTCAGGAATACATGTGATTTAACATTCAAGTTGTACTTTGTCCTCTGGTCCTTCTTTCATTATAGTATTTATAGGCTTATTAAGGGGTTGCACACCTAGCAAAAAAGCCCTCTAATATTTACCAGAAAATAAATTGAATACTCCAAGTTTAAAGAGCCATTTGATTATGAAGTTTTAAAAAGAATTCTAAGTACTTCAATTCTGGTGGGAAAATAAAGTATGTTTAAGTTGGCAATTCATTAATTGACTTCCCTGGGGCTCTTGTTCTCCAGACAATACCTTTATTACAAACTCTAATGCTCATGATTTCCTAATAGCAAATAGAAGGTGAATTTTCAGTAGAATATACTTGCTCAAAGTGAGACATTCAGAACTGCAAGTAGGACTGTTAAATGTCTTGCTCAACATCTTCTTTCTCATTCCTCTTGGAGTCATCTGATTTAAATGTCTGAGTGTCTATCTTTCTTACACATAGTCCCCATCTAGGTCTCTATTACATTCAGACATTGCTGTGATGCAGACAGGCATCTAGATATTTCCATTGATGTCTTCAAAATCATGAATTCTGATTGAGACCAGACAACTCAAGCCCAGAGAAAGGTTAAAGACAAAACTTTTGAGCTGGCAGTGAAGTTTGGTTGTGAATACAAGAGCACCTACCATATGTATCTAGTGAGTCTGCAGACAGCTGTGCTGGTATTGGCTGGGACAGAGTTAATTTTCTTTATAGTAGGGGGACTACATTTGGATTTGTGCAGAAAACAGTGTTGATAACACAGGGATGTTTTCATGATTCCTGAGCAGCAGGATTCAAAGCCTTTTCTACTCCTCACCCCACCTCACCAGAAAGTAGGCTGGGGGTGTATAAGAAGCTGTGAGGGGACACAGCTGGGACAGCTGACCCAAACTGAACAAAGGGCTATTCCATACCCAGTGACATTGTCCTCAGCATATAAAAAGCTGGGGGAAGAAGAAGGAAGGGGGGGACACAATATTTAGAGTGATGATGTTTGTCTTCCCAAGTAACTGTTATGCATGATGGAGCCCTGCTTTCCTGGAGATGGCTGAACACCCGCCTGCCAATGGGAAGTAGGGAATGAATTCCTTGTTTTGCTTTGCTTGCGTGTGCGGCTTTTGCTTTCCCTATTAAACTGTCTTTATCTCAACCCATGAGTTTTCTCACTTTTACTCTTCCAATTCTCTCCCCCATCCCACTGTGGAGGAGTGAGTAAGCAAACATGGGACTCAGTTGCTGGCTGGAGCTAAACCATGACAACAGCACATACAAGGAGACAGAAGAAAGATACTGCAAGGAGTTTCTGAATTTGTTGTATCCTGTGATTTTTTCTTCTTATTTATTTCTTTCTGAAACTTCAGTTTGCATGAGTATAGAGAAGGTGTTACTATTACACAGGTTAGGGCATGGAAGAAGGTAGTCATAAGTTTAATTTAGAAGAAAGAAATAAAGTTAGACATGTTAAAGGCTACATCTGTACCATCATACCCTCGTATCTTAATGTAACTTGAGTTCAGTGTGAACTATGTGACTTAAGAAGCGGGATGAATAGTGAGAGGGTGTTGGGGTCTTTTACACAGAATCGCTGACACAATTCAATTGTGAAAGTCCTGTGTAAACCTGGAATTGTGGCAGCAAGATGTAAAACCCCTTCTACTGAACAAGAGAGATGACAAGGCACTTCCGAATTTCCTTATCTGTTGTAGTATTGGCCAAAAGACAGGACATTCTTTTCCCACAGTTAAAATATTATTTTCTGTTGTAATTGTAACTTGCAAGGGCTATACAGCTTGAAAAATTTGAGACCACAAATCCCTGTCTTTCTTACAGAACAGGGCATTCTTGTGGTCAGGAATATTCTGAGGAGGTATTTTGTTAGAATTCCTGGATTTTTTCTTATACAAATAACAATAATAATCTTTAGAAAATGATTGGTAAGATGTCTGAATTAGAGTCTAAAAGCCATTATTTAGCATTGTAATTGTTGTGATGATCTAACCTGCTTTCTTTAGAAATAAGGTTGTGATTAGAAGGTATGTCATTTTGGTTTTGTGTCTTGTGTTTTAAAATTTCTTGCCTGAGAGTAAGTTTTAACACTTTATTACTTAAAAAAAAACCCTTTGCAAGTCCCTTTTTGTCATCATTGCTCAATCTCAAATAATTAGATTGCATTTAAACATAGCAGCAAAGCCCTACTACAAGCTTTGATCTTGCTCATTTGAATGACTGTACTTTCCACACAAGAAAGAACCAAAAGGCAAGAACTGTTTTAGTAAGAAACACACCATTGTTGTAGTTTCCAGTTATTTGCATTTATGTAGTATTTATTTTCTCACCTGCTTTCTGTCTGCTGTATGTAGAACAAAACCTCAACTTACTACTGCTTACTATGTACACATGCAGGCCTTACCCACTACTGGAATATAAATATTTTTTTTTCCCAAATACATTTCAGTTTTCACTACCAAAAGTACAAATAGTGGCATGCTACAAAGAAGAGTTGCTTAATTTCTTCAACTTCTTGAATGTCTAAATATGTAATTACAAGCAGAAGTTAGGTAGTACCAGTAGTCTTCATAACAGGTAATTTTTGGAGATACAGTACAGCAGAGGAATTGTGCATTAAGTATATGAGTCAGCTAATTAGCTTTCTAATGGAATTCACTCAGCTGCAGTCATAGCCAGGTTCAATACATAACCTGTTTGTTATTTTAATAGTGCCTTGGAACTTGCACAATATGGGTGTGGTAATGAAAATGCTTATTTTACCTTTGAGACTTTCAGTACATAGAAAAAGGAGTTTGCCTAGCTATGCATTTTCTAGTATTGGCTATATCAGTAAGGATGACTGTCACAGCTCAGTCATACATCACAAGAACACAGAGATCTATGAAAACTGGAATTAATTCTGTAGGCATATGTATTTTTTCTTTATGTCAAAGCAGGAAATAAGGAGTTCTGAAATATGAGAGGACAGGTGTGAGTCCTGAAGTTTACTGTGGCAAAACAAACCAGACAGAGTCTAGAAAATACTTTATTTACTCTGCTCCTAATTTTACAATTTTGTGTCACCTTTTTCATATTAATGTAGAATTTCACACTCTGCTGTTATCTTCTGACAAAAGGCTAGCCAGCAATTGTAACCCGAGAGTATATCGGATATAAATACTTCCATTCCAACTCCTAATATTATTGATGTCAATCATAAACTGGCTCTTATCTTTTTTTTCTTCTTCATGATTACAATTTCTGTCAGATTCATTATAATCAATTAACACATAACAGTAAAGAGATATGCTTCAGTCACAATCTCACAGTTTTTTAAAGCAAGCAGGTTTAATCACCAGTAATAATTAAACTGTTAAATGAAGACATTTGGATTGTACTTCAAAAAGTACAGCTCAAGATGACTGTTATCTGAACTGATAAAAGTGTAAGTTATTTGAATTCAGTGAATTTAGATGTTTGGGGGGGGGTCAATTTAATTATTAATAATTATTTAATCACAGTAATAGCTCTTGGATACATCTATCTAGTGCACTTTTTACATTTCTGATTATTTCAGCCATTATCTGTAGAGAAATACTAATAACTGAACACCAATAATTTCAGGTGCAGAGATAAATTTCTTTCAGGCTATCTTTTGATCTGAACTTGATATAATTAGAGATTGTTATGTTGGAAAGAATATATGTACACATAATTGTTATTGTTGTTGTTTATAGATTAAGCTTTCACCCACAAGGTGAGATCAACTTTGGCAATTTTGGAAGTGAGTTTATAAACTTATATCATCTCTAGCCCTTATTGTTATAATATGCTGAACCAAACTTCCAACTTCAAACCCTTAACCTCAGCCTACTTCTTATTTCAGGAATTGTTTTTTTCTACTAAATATTTCCTTTGCAAAACTTATTTTTTCTTTTTTTATTTCTTTTCCTTCACATGCCTTTTAAACTTAGATGAAATTTTCCTTAAATTAGGGAAAACACAAACTTTGCATATTTATTTCATTGGAAACCATATATAGCATACATAAGGCACCAGTAGTACATGATCCTTCCTCCACAAATGGAGAATAAGTCAGGATTTTCAGCTTCATATGTATTTCAGACATATTTCATCTAGTAGTCTTTTATGGCATCTCATGGTAGATAAAATCCAGATACTAGTAAACCAGAAAACTGGAAAACTTTGTGAAAATTCAGAATTATTTTATGTTTCTTAAAAACACCTTATGGTAAACCAGCCTAACTTGAGTAAGATATCAGATGAAAAAGAAGCAAATTTTGAGGGAAGTAGGGTCTATCTCCTATCACCTGAATTAGAGCTGGCAAACTTTCCTTGTAATCAATGGAAAGGATGGTATGATTTACCTTACCATAAAGAACATGTCTATAATAAATCAGAGAAAACACATCCTAATATGGCCATTTTACTTTACGGATTTTGAAGGAGACCTAGGAATACCTACTTGCATATCAACTTCTACATTGTAGATATCTGGAATTAGCCAGTGGTGATAGATCACATATCAATGGTCTGCTTTTTAATGTAGTAATTGTCTTAAATAATGAGACAGTTATCAAAAAGCAGCTGTGGAGGTTTAACCTTGGCTAAGGGTCAAACTCCCCACCCAGCCACTAGCTCAGTCCCCCTCTTCAGCATGACAGTTGTGAGAAAATAGGATGAGAAAGCTCATGGGCAGAGAAAAAGGCAGCAAGATCTTTTAACAGTTACTGTTGTGGGCAAAACAGTGCCAACTTTGTGAAACATTTAATTTATTGCCAATTAAGATCAATTTGGGTACAAAGAAACAAATACAAACACTAAAAAGCCCACCTTTCCTGTCTCCTCTCCCAGGCTCAATTTCAGTCCATCATTCCCAAATCCTCTGCCCACCCTAAGCAGCACAGGAAGGGATGAAGAGTGGTATGATCAGTATGTAGCAGTTTCTCTCTGCTGCTCTCCTGCTCTGGTATAGGCTCTCCTGACAGGATGCAGTTTCTTCAGAATAAAAATCTGCTCCAGTATGAGCTCTCCATGGACCTCGTTTCCTTCAGGAAATATCTAACTGCTCCTTGGGCTGCAGTGAATATCTTCTCCACTGTGGCCTCTTCAAAGGGAATACCTGCTCCATCATAGTCCTTTTCACAGGCTGTAGGAAAATATCTCCTACGTCATAGTCCTCTCCACTGGCTGCAGGGAAATCTCTGCTCCAGTGCCTGGAGCACCACCTCCCCCTCCTTCTCTGACTTTGATGTCCACAAGGCTGTTTCTCACTCTGGTTTTCCCTTCTCCTGTCTCTATGTGACATTTTCTGTCCTTCCTTAAATATGCTTTCTCCAGGGCACCACAATCTTGGCTGAGGGGCTCAGCTGTGCCCTGCAATGGTGTCCATCTTGGTGCAGCCCTGGCCACTTTCCAAAGAGGCTACCCCCACAACCCCGCTCCCCGCCCCAACCTTACCATGTAAACCAAATAGAATAGTGTTTCTAATACAGGTCATAAGAAACTTCACATTCAATGAATGTGGAATGATTCTGGTAACTTATGTTCCCAGGAAGGCCAGATTGGTGGGTCTTCCTACAAGTAATACAGCAATATTTCAATTAATACTACATTTTTCAAAAAGTGTGTCCCACATTTTAGAAAAGGCAATAAAAATCTAACACTGTAGAGTGATAACTATCTACTTCTGGCTGTCATGGAAGGGTGACCCCTTAAGATTTGGGACTGTTCTTTAAAACACGGATACTTCCAGAAAAGCAGATCTGTTTAAGAGGCTTATAGAAAGTTAATTATATCAGCAGTCTAAGACTTCACATTTTGAGAAGCATTCAGGCATCAAATTGTTCAGTGGTTTTCAAATAAATGACAAATAAGAATGACATTGGTATGAAGGAGAGTCTTAAAGAAATTTCAATAGCTACCTCCGGTGATGGCCCAAGGTGTAATGAAGAGATGAGATGCACAGATTAGTGGGGCTGAAGATAAAGCACGATACCCAACAGTGAATTCATATTAAAATCACAGGGTATGGCATAATTCCAGTTTTTCAGAGAGATTTGACTGACCTAATTAGGAAACAGAAGTGAGAGGACAAATTCTGTGACTGGCTGTCAGCACTGAAAACACAAGGAATACTGAGTAGTAAAATGGATGTAAACAAATACGCTCAAGTCAAGACCTAAAATTATAACCAAATTGCACACACTGTTTGCTACTTTACCAGTACCGAGACTGGCTTTCTTTTTGATAAAAATTCACCAAAAATCCTTCAATAATCTTGAGATTTTGCAATTAATTTCATGAAAGTATATTTTAGACAAAATACACAAAGCAAAGATGAGACAGCACAGGCAGATGAGAAAAATAAAAACAGTTGATTGAACTTCTAAATTGGCTCAGTGATGTTATTTTTATATACTTGTTTCAAAATTTTTTTTTCTCTCAGATATGGAACAACAAGGTCAGGGTTAACTCTAAATTCATGGTCCCCTTTGAAACAGAAATGGCTCTGTTGAACATTTTCAGGTGATTATGTGAATAAGATAGTAGAAAGCACTATCCTAAGAGATCAGAATAGAGCCTATGAAGAGAAGGTGGAATAATATTTTACTAACTGATGCTTTAGAGGACATGCAAGGCTAACTTTTAGCTGTTTTATGACCTCTAACATATAATGAATTCTCAGTTACATAGTGCATATATGTATCCCATTACAAAATATTATTGGTATTCTCTTGGTTTTATTCATACTTTTGTTTGTTTGGAGCTTATGTCAAAAATCATACTGCATATAAAAAGAACTTTGCCATGACATGCTGGGGAAAAAAAAAAAAAACAACATAAGTGAATTTTGCAGATCTCAACACTTCAGAAACTAGTTCTATAATCTTATTCTTTCTACTTCTGATATATGCAAAGTGGGCAGCTGTTGTAGTGACAGAATTAGAAAAGTAACACTTCTGCTTTAGCTGGAAAACTTTGCTAATTTATTTCTCTGTAGCTGGTGCACATCTGTGCCCATTAAAATAAATGACAAAATTCTAATTTTCTTCAATAATATATAAAATGAAAGCATTTAAAGACTGACATATTCCCACCCTCAAAACTGAATACCTTTGTGATAGCTGGGTGTTATGGAGGAGGAAAGAATCCAAACTGAAGGTCTGTTTTCTGTCACTTATCTGCAGAGTTAACTTTTGTCAGAAATAGAAACAACAGTTCCATATGAATTTTTGCTTTTTAAGTACACATTTAGCATTTTCTTAATGTACATTCTAGCAGTACAATCAATTATTTTGGTTAATGCTGTATTACACATATCTGAAGATTAAATCCTTTTTTCATTCTGTCCCATCTTAACAGACAAAGTAAAAAATGGTAACTTTCATTGGGTGTCAGATGGCACAGAATATCTTTGTAATAATAAGACTAAATGCTCTAAGAAATCTTAGATTTTCACAAAAGTATCAACATAAAAAAATGATCAGAAAAGTTAATAAAGAACTCTAAACAGGAGCGGTGTCAAAGATAAGAAACAGAGACTGGAGAAGCTTTGATACTGTCCTGGGCAGTATGTCAGTTTGGCATCTTTGCTCAAATCTGTAAATTGTAAGAAGCAAATTACAGCTTATTACCATATATTACAAAGACAGGCTTAAAAAAAACCAAAACAAAACAAAACATAGTGGCTAGGGCAGGTAGTGAAAATTTGCACAATTCCATCAACTTTTAGGAAGCTTGCATCATCTTTATTATCCTTGAGATCTTTACTTGTTTCTCAAATGTGGTTGAAATTTCATAGAGAGTTGAAAAATTTGCTGGTGAGGGGAGTGATCACAAAGACAGACAGACAAACAGGGGGATGTCATGAACTCTGTTTCTTCAGAAAATCAGATTACTAAAAAGAAAAAAGCCCCAAACTCCTTTAAACACACTACATAAATTGAGAATAGCTGTGATTGCAGCAGCCTATTTCCAAAGAATGAATTTGTCACATCTGCTAGGAAGAGAACAATAAACAAGAAGATAAAGATCAACTCAGAGGAAGAAAACTCTTGAAATCTCTACAGAAACAGTCTGACTAATCTTGATTCCAGACAATTTACATTTTCTAGTTTAGATCTTTTAGACCTTAGTACTTACTGGTGGAAGAGATGTTCATGGGTCTGTCTACTTTTATTGCCTTCTCACAAAGAAAATCATTGTCCATTTTATACTTATAATATTTACATAGGCAAAATTTTAACACACCTTGTACACGGAGGCAATTTATTGTTAGCTTAGCTAAAATGTTAAAAAACTAGTGTATTTATAATAGTTATGATGAGTCCAGTTACAACAGTGCTAACACAGTCCAACAGAAGATTAATACTGTAGAACAAAGTATTCCTCTGTAATAGACTAAAACTAATATTTACCCTTTTCTTTGGTGCTATACTCACTCTTTTAATGCTCCTAGGGGCAATAAGCATGATGACACCAGTGTTCCTCCGTTAGAGGGATGGTGGATTGCCACAAAAGGTTGTTAATATCTCCAGTTCTTCACTGCATTTTATCACTTCACACACTTAGTGCATTATCACTGCACTGATATTTTTGGTGGTGGTCCCTTTCATGTCTGTCTTTGTGTTAGTTTGTGTTATCTTTCTATTTCTTAAAGCCTAATTCCTTGCCATTTGTTTCCAGCTACAGGTTGAAAGATGCACAACAGCTTCTGTTGATCTCAATGGACACAAAGTCATTGAATTTTTTTTATGCAGTAATGATATATGTTGGTCAGACATATACCATATGTGGCATTCTAAGAGCTGATACTACAATACGACAGAAAATGATCATATGACCATTAGACAATCCTGAGATTGCATTTTTAATAAGAATATTTAAAGTAATGCAAAGACTATCTTGCAGATAACCAGAATGGATTTTTCAAGCACTAAGTTGAGAATGGGTCTGTATTCCATACGTTTGGGGAGGTGTAGCAGGTAAAGAATATATGATATATTGCAAAGTGTAAAACATACTGCATAAAATTGAAGATCTGTGGAGAACTAAAGGGAAGTAAACCATACTGCCTATTAGAAAAAAAAAGGTTGTTCACATCTCTGCACTGTGTCCAGGCAATGCTTCAGAAAGCCTAAAACTGTATCAGAAAATTTGCTAAGCAAGACAGCTAATTAGAAAGTTTGTGCTTATTTTTTTCTCTGTTCTGTTTAGCAGGTTCCGTATCAACTTTAAAATCCTAGTTTCACTTAGGTTAAAATGAAGGATTAAGCTAATAATTTTTTTTGAGAAGTGAGATGTGTAAAAACCTATTCCCTATCCCTCTGTCACAGATGGGTTTTCATGTTTTCATCAGACCTGATTCTATTGAAAAAAACCAAACCAAACCAAATCAAAACAAACCCACCCCACCCCACCCCACCCCCAACTAACAAACTCTTTGAAAATTCCGCACAGACTAAATGTTTCATTCCACTAGGCTACAGGACAAATTGTTATTCCTGCTTTATCAAGTCAAAATAGACATGAATACTAAAAATTCAAATCTTTGAAGGCACCAGGCTTCACTACTTGAACAGTAAAATACCTTTAGGAAACTGGAATGGAAGACCAGATTTTCTACTGTTTTCCCTCAAACACTGATATTAAGAAACCATCTTGATTTTCAATGTAGATGTTCATGTCATTCTTTGAAAGGTAACTAACACTGTTCCTATAAAAATATGTAAATTTCAATTTATCTCGCGATTCCATTAAAAAAACCCACAAAAATACAAAAAACCCAAACACAGTTATCTAGTATATATAGTTTATATGTGCAAAACAAAAAATAAGCCATTGATTAAACTGATAACATTTCTATAAGCAGACACTTCTCTATTATTTCACTGATTTTGTACAAACATATGCAGAATTATTTTTTATTTTCTTATCTCTGTTTTTTCTTTTTCTTTTCTTTTCTTCCTGACTTTGTTATCTTTATCTTCATCCTTACCTTTATCTTATCTTCCACTACAGTAATACCTTGAAGTTCTATTTAGTGAACTCTTCTGTTCCCCAAATAAAGTGGAGAAACAGAGTGAAATATTTTGATGTAATGATGAATAGTTCATGCTAATCAGTTTTGGAAGTCTGTAATACCGAATTTAATTCACTGAGCGCAAAGCAGTACAGTAACATACATATTTCCATATCTTGATGTATGACTAGGTTTTGGTCTGTTTTAGTATTGTTTCCTAACAATTAAAATGTAAGAATGTAATGCTAATACCTTGTATTAGTATAAATACATAAAAATATAGATACATACTTTATGTACGAGAGATCTTGGTGGGAACTGTATACATATATAAATATAAAACACCTACAAGTTTTGAGAACATTTACTAAATCAACAGGGTGTTTCTGTGGGGTTAGTGGGGGAAGTGAAAGAAAGATCAATAATGTGGTAAAATGCAGTTCCTGGTCAGCCCTCTATTATTTGTGCTAGTGTCTTATCAGTGTCATCATAGTTCAGCTGTGCTAACATATTGCTCTTGTCTGGAAATTTGCAAACGAGAGGCAGTGTAAACATATTTTTAGCTTCTTCAACCTGTCTAAACTCAGCTTCCAGTTGACTGAAAACTGACTGTCAGAACTAGTCACCTACAGGAGAAACTAATTGGTAGTCATTTGTATGACTTGCTTTGGTGGTTTAATCTTGCATGTTTTGTCTTACTCCAGCACAAACTTAATGACTTGCCACAGTTAATTACTAGATGGTTATCATAACTAAGAGCTGGTAAACAGTAGCTTTCTAACCTACACAGCTGTTGATACTAAGTCCAAATTGAGACGGAGGACCTATGGATGGGTTTAGTACCTATGAAAATGTGAGGAAGCAACATACATTTTGCAAGTTTATCCCTCATGCCTGAACCTGAGATTAGGACTGAAAACTCAGTAGCATACTCATGTAAAGATAGCTCTAAGCTTAATGGTTTTTCTGTAAGAACACACAGTATGTGGCCAGGTGAACATACTGACCAGCCAACTGTTTATACATCACTGGCCTTTTTTAGCACCTTATCCCTCTGTTTTCCCCCATTTGTTCCTCCTGAAATCATCTGTGTCCTTCCCTTTCCCCACCTTTTCTTCCTCCCCTAAACATCCCATAGTAAATGTGAAATCCCAAAATGCTCTTCCCCTACATCCCATAATGTGTTCCATAACCCTAGGCAGTAAATGCCCTCAGTCCCAAAGATGCTCTAGAGAGCTTTTTATGATGGGTTTCAAGCCTGGATGAAGAGGCAGAGGGTCTCCTGGCACAGCCCTGGGAAGGGCTTGAACATGGTGTTCTGTCATGGTTTAACCCGGCTGGCAACTAAGCACCACGCAGCCGCTCGCTCACTCCCCCCCTCCCTCAGTGGGATGGGTGAGAGAATCGTGAAGGAAAACAAAAGGTTAGAGCCGAGGGCTGAGATAAAGACAGTTTAATAGGAGAAAATAATAATAATAGTAATAATGAGAATGGTAACAGAATATACAGAATACACAAAACAAACAATGCACAACGCAATTGCTCACCACCCGCTGACTGATGCCCAGCCCGTCCTGAGCAGCGATCACTCCCTGAGCAGCGATCACTCTCCCCGTGACTGACCGACCAACTAAACCCCCCCAAGCATGATGTTATATGGTATGGAATAGCTCTTTGGTCAGTTTGGGTTAGCTGTCTTAGCTGTGCTCCCTCCCAGCTTGTTATGCACCTGCCTGAGCAGGAGAAGCTCAAAAAGTCCTTGAGTAGTCTGAACACCACTTGGCAACAACTAAAAACATCAGTGTGTTATCAACATTCTTGTAGTACTAAATCCAAAACACAGCACTATGCTAGCTTCTATGAAGAAAATTAACTCTATCCCAGCCCAAACCAGGACATGTTCCTTCCTCTGAGTCCTTAATTTGGGTTCCTCCCCACCTTTGTGTACCTGTGCTCCTTTGGGCTTGTGGGTATGGGCCTTTGATGGGCTAATAGCTCCTGTGATGGGCTTGGAAGTAGCCCGGCGGGATATTATTTGGGCTCCTCCACCTGTCATTGTTTCTTTCTGCTACTTTGTGGTGTGAAGAAAGGCTTTTCTCCCATAACCTAACACTCTTCAGGTATAAAACATTCTTCAGATAAATATGCCATGCTGTCCAACTACATATAACCTGGAGGCACTTTTGTATTGTCTTAATTATTTCTCAGGGTCTACTCAGTGAGAGAACTGTAAAGGACCTAACATTTCTATATAAATTAAACAATCCATTTTAAGCTAAACAGATAACATTCTAACTAGACAAATGATATACCAGGACCAAAACTCAGAAGTATTCATAGGCTTTTTGTAAAGGAAGTGACATTTATGCTGTTTAATGCCTTATTGAATAAGGTGACACTTGTTAATCAAGGCTGTGTCACTTTTTGCACTGTTACAGCCTGAATTTGTATCATAGAGACAGGATTTTCATCAAAGAAAATTTAAAATAGATACACTTAGGTCAAGAAGTGAGAAGAGTGTCCTTATACCGGCATAAAAAGTCAGTTTCTTAGAAATTATTAAAAATAGTTGTGTTTTTAAATAAATTAAAGTGTTGGTTTTGCATTTAAAAATGTATTTGAAGAGAATATCTCTTTTTATATAAGACTTTTTTTTTCAGAAATATTTCTGTCTTCTTTAGGATTTCAAGCTGTGAAAAAAAAAGCACTACTTATTGGCACATTCTGGACATATTTTGAATGTGAGCACACATTTTTACACTCATTTGAGTTTGGCTTTCATACAGTCTGGTACAGTCACTCTAAAAGAAGACACTGCCCTAGAATCAGAGAGACCATACTGTTATTTTTGTTAAATGATGGTGTCTTTACTATAGGGATTCTAGATATTTTGCCACTTGATGAGAGAACAGATGTGTTGGTCATCAAATGTTGTTTGTCTCTCAAGCGTAATATTGTGTGACAGCATCTAATTTCAAAAGCCAATTTCTTTTGAAGTTCATGTTTATTTTGTCAGGAGAAAACTGCTACTAAACAGATTCATATTGAGAGGACTAAATCTAAGCTCCTGACTGTCCCCTTATTTGCTGGCATGAAATTACATTTTAGACAATAACATTTAAAGAAACTGTAGCATTTGCAAACATTTGGTAATTCAGTTTTATTCTATCTTTCAGAAGATAAAATGTATTTCTGAAGTGACATCTGTTTAAATGATTTCTTGCCCTTTTGTCATTCCCATCCTGACTGGTCTAATATCCTTATGGATATACTTTTTTCATGATTAAAAAAATTAATGCAAATGGACATGAGCATCATGTTATATACCACTTTCTCCATACAAATAAGGAACATGGTGTATGCAAACTTACCACAAATGAAACTTTTTGCTCAAGTATGAAGATCGCCCTCTTGAAGTAAAATTCAGATACAGCATATATAATTTAGTTCAAAACGTATATGATATAGCTCGGAACGTATGATTTAAAACCTTACAGGTCTAACATACAAAGAGAAATGTCACTTCACTTTCTGCTGACAAAGATACAAATTGTTCTGTTTTTAAAGTGTTCCTCTATGTGATGATGCCTGCCATCTAAGTGAATGAGCAAGTACCAATACAGGAACCATAATATTTTGTGCAACAGTTAAGAGAAACTTTTAGCTTTGTAGTTTATTAATAACATCCTTATGAGTCACTAGAAGTTTCTCTTAACTGTTGACAATTATAATTTCTAAATCATGTCTTATCATGTAGTAAAAGAATGCAGCAAATATTTCCAGAGAAAAAAGAGACATTATAAACTTTATGGGAACAAATACACATTTTCTTACGAGGTGAAGAAAAACTAATGTAAAATCAGATTGTCTCTGTGGAGAAAATCTTAAGATAACTGGATGAAGCTTTAGAATATATTTAGATTTTGGCTAATATTCTAAACACTGATCTTATTTTACCTTAACACATATTGCACTGGTTTGAATATCAGTGTTGGAAGGAAGAGCATCATCCAAAATTAAAGGGCTGTAAAGTAAATAAGAGAAAGTATATCCAGTAATAGTTTACTGTCAAAATGCCAGTTTAGAAATAATTTATTTTAATTATTTCAATACTGTTGCATGTCTTAGAATTTTTCCTTCTGCCTACTCCCTTCTAAGAAGACATGTCTGTCTTCTTTTAAAGGAATAGAACTAAGAAAATTTCAACACTCAAAATGGACAGAAGGAAATGCAGATACTATTCCGAGAAAAGACATATGACATTCTTCAGAAGAAAATGATGTTAATTTTTTTTATTTACTTCTGTAGAGACTATGGTTCCATCATTCCCTGCAAAGACAGAATTATGTGCAGAGCTACTACTTGAAATTCACAAACAGGACATTCCCTTGCCAAAATTCATTGAATTCTTGGATGTGATATCCAACATATCAATAATTTCAAATTTGGCACAGAAAGCATAGTCATGGTATCATGACACTTAAGCTACTCATCCATACCAAGCATCCTGGATACTACTACACCCCAAATTACATCCTTTGTTCTACATCTGGCCTCCTAGTAGAATAAGTGAAAAGCCATATTATTTTTAATATAGATTTGGAATGTTTATATTAATCTGATTTGTACTACAGCCCATCATAAATCATAGGCATCGTAACTGTCTTTTGTAGGCTCTGATGCATATATATACGAAATGCTGTTCTTATTACTATCTAAAGAATATAAATACTGACAAGGGAATAAAAAAAATATATGTAACTTGCTGGAAGGACTAGCTTATGAAGACTTTAAGAATTAAGTAAACATACCTTGACTAAAATAAAAATTAATGGAAATATGATAAGATAGAACAATCATAAACAGTTCCAAATTTCAAAACTATACAGGAAGTATTTTGCATTGGACAAATTATTTTTATAATAATTGTCAGAAATTAGGTTACGGGAGTTTTAAGGGGAATGTAGAACAACATGAATTCAGCAAGAGGTAGGTCAAGAAAAAAAATTATCACTATTTATTTGTTTGTTTTTACGTGATTATGATGACATAGAACAGGGCTGGCTTCACAGGTATTTCTTGCATCGTAATCTGGGTCACTGACCTTTATTTCAAGAAATAATTGGAAAAGAGGTAAGTTTATTATTATTATTATTATTATTATTATTATTGTTGTTGTTGTTGTTGTTGTTGTTGTTGTCAATGCTATAGTGCTGGATTTGCTAATCTAATATCTTGAGTATGTGACCTATTTCCTAGAAACCTTGGGAGAAAAATCAGTCTCTCAAGTAATTTTTGTTAATTTAGGAGATTGTTTGCAGAGATATCTATGAATATTTGTTATCAGTACAACATGACATTTTTTAATATATTCCCTAGGTACTCAATATGAAATGGTAGCATGCAACTTGTATTTCTGACATCCAGTGAAAAAAAAAATTAAAAAGTATTTCAACAGATTTGGTTATTTGAAGACAGAAATAAGATGTTTTTTAAAATGAGGGAATAGGCTTTTATCTTTCTCTGTTACTCTTTTTTTTTTTTTCCTTTTCTAACAAGCTGCACATCTGGAAAAAAACATGAATACACTAACTATATTTCCACCTTGTGCCAATAATAACCAATATTTTCTGTTGCATTAAAATGTATGTGGAAACATTCATGTAACTTAGAGATAAGAAATAACAGCCAAATATCCATGCTTTGTTTATTTTGACAGGTTTTCTTGCAGACCTAGCCAAACTTCATATATTACAGAATGAACAATTATTGTCTACTATTTGAGCTCTTTACAGCTAAAAGGATTATGAATGGAATCGTGAAATTAGGTTAGTAGTATAACTCAGACACGATTTCATAGTTCATTGGTAACTTGTTGTTGACTAACATCATTGACAGCAACACATGGATCTCAAAAATTTCTCATTGTTCTCCTTTTCTTACTCCTTAGGACCATTTTTTGTACTGAAATGTGTCTTATGCTCATCAAAGTGATTCTGGAGGGATACCAGTAGGAAAGAACATGGTTGAAAATACAGAAGGCATCTCCTTTTGTTTCAAAGAGACTTTAAGTCCCATTGTACTGGTTTTGGCTGAGAGAGAATTGATTTTCTTCCTACTAGCTTGTAAGGTGCTATATTTTGGATTTGTGGCCAAAATAGAGTTGATGACACAGGGATGTTTTAGTTATTGCTGACCAGTGCTTACACAGCCTCAATGACTTCTGTTTCTCACCCCACTCCACCAGCAAGTAGGCTGGGGGTGCACAAGACGTTGGGAAGGGACACAGCTGGGACAGCAGACCCAAACTGACCAAAGGGATATCCCATACCATACTACATCATGTTCAGCAATAAAAGCTGGGGGAAGAAGGAGGAAGGGGGGACATTTGGAGTTGTAACACTTATCTTCCCAAGTAACCATTACCCATTATGGAGTCCTGATTTCCTGGAGATGGCTGAACACCTGCCTGTTAATGGGAAGTAGTGATTAAATTTCTTATTTTGCTTTTCTTGCATGTGCAGCTTTTGCTTTACCTGTTAAATTGTCTTTATCTCAACCCATGGCTTTTCTTACTTTTACTCTTCCAATTCTCTCCCTGATCCCACTGTCAGGGAGTGAGTGAGCAGCAGTGTGGGGTTGAGCTGCCTACTGGTGTTAAACCATGACACCCACCGACCACATAATAGGAGATACAATCCAGCTGGATCTTCTCTCTTCTTCTGTCCTCTCACTAATATATACCTTTCCTAATGTAGTCATTTACAGGTTCTGCTTTCTTTCAGATGCCTTCTTTATTTATTATCTTTGAATATATTGTCAATGTGAATGCTACTTGGAGTATCACAAAATTGATTTTCTTACTGGACTTCAATTGAACAAGTAGCAGGTGATATTTATAATTTTCAGAGATACAGTTGAGTAAATAAAATGATAATTTTGAAATTAATCACTAATTATTAACAATGATTGCCACTACAACCATTTTCTGATGTGGGAAAACAGTGAGTGAACAGGCAGAGGGTACCAGAAATAATTTATTGATTAATCTTTTGCCTTTTGTATATAGAGAACTTTAATGTATTTTCTTTACCATGTTTTTCATGGGTAATGTAAAAAGTATAGTTCTGAAAACTGTAGATGAACTACAAAGGGCTTATCTGAACAGACTATATGTTATGCAGTCGAAGTCCTTTAACCTTGTTGTTGGAAACAAATAATGCAGTGTTTGTTATCAGAAGACAATAATGGAAGAAAAGTGAAAACAGAAATAAATTGAGCACTGAGGTTAAGGAGAGTAAAATAGATGGCTAAAACTACAATTAAAACCAGAATCTTTCAAATATGAGAATTTTCACATTACCTACTAGCCAGTGACTGTAAAATACAAAATAGAAGGGTATATTTTGTGAGAGCTTATATCCCATTTAATTGCTTTTTACTTCAGATGGCTCTTTTCTAGTTTACTCTTCATAACTAATTCACCTTAAGCCATCTTATTTCTCTCTGCCTTCTCAACAGAAGAAAGACTTATCTATAAACCTAGGCATAGTCTTATAATATTGCCAGCAGTTGCTAAGAGCGTAGTCCCACTCGCTCACATTAAATGCACTTACTAGTAGCACTTGAAAATTCAGGTTGGTTTTTTTATCTCGTCTCCCACCCCCCACCCCTCCCCCTTAATTGTCTTCCATGTATACACAGATTTTGAATGGTTATGTAGGGGAGAGAGAGATATAAACCAAATACAATAGCCATCTCTTTTTCTGTGCAAACAGTTCCAGACAATCTTATATCCCTGGTTTAGATGTTTTCATTAGCACTTACATTCACGACAAGAGAACTCTTTTATGTTTTATAAATTTAGACTAAGAGTATTCATACTTGTCATGTAGTCAAAGTTAAATATGAAAAAGTGTCAAGAGATGCTACATAGAATTTACTGGACAGCTGTAAAACTCCAATGCTTTCTTTGTGTGTAAACTAGTTTCTGGAAGAGTGAAACACTGACATTGAATTATTTTTTTTTCCCTTTGTGTGCTCAGGAAGAGAACATTCTCTGTATCTGAAGGATGTGAGGATTCATAACTATTGGAATTTCAATTCCCACTGCTACTGAGGAGAAATAGTCTTTACATTCACTGTTTACAAATGTCTCAATGGAGTTGTCATGAATCAGTACTTCTGTGCAGCAGTGAAACACCATCTTCCCTTCAGTGCCACCCATTGTTGGGAGTTTTAGTCTTGTTTAGTCTGTGCTGTAATGTGTTTCCACCTTGTCCAAGATGAAAGTAGGAAGTGACTGATTTTTAAAACCCACCTGTAATTCTTTTGTCTTGCAGAGTCACTATAGGAATCAAAGTTTCTTTACATAACTTTGCATAGAATGTAGCACAAACCAGGGAATGAAAATAGGTTAAGGCAGGAGCAAAGATATGAGGTTGTTGCATTGAGTCAAAGAAAAACAAAATAAGAGAAGAGACAGGAAACAAGAGGACTGATGTAAGCTCTGGTGACTAAGATGGGGATCTAGACTTCACTGCTTTAGCATCTACACCCAAACACCTCACTACCTTTGTCCTAGAAATAAGTCTTTCTTACATTAGCTTTCTTCCCTTCCTTCTTGAAAGACTGAAATAACACATTCCTCAGTCTACTTTGGGAGTAGTAAATAAAGCATAGCCAGGAGACAAGCTGAAGCACCGGATGTCTGATCATCTTCACCACTTAACTGATTACATATTTGCTGCCTGTGTTTGGGGCTGCTCAAACTAGCTTTTTACCAATCAGGTTTGTCTGCAAGACATACTGCTTAGGCTATCTCTAAGCAATATAGATGTGAGATAGTTGGTGTCTTTTGGCCTTGGACCAAAGATAAGCCCCTTGCTGGTTTTCAGGTAATAAAATAGACATAACCTTACCTTTGTACACATTATAGAAATAAATTTTCAAAAAGTCAGAGCACAGGTGATAGCTAGGAAATTAATGGCATTCATCGTTCATTTCTGCAATGTGGCTGTTTTTACAGATGTGAATGATTATTTTTGTGTGTAATTTTATTCTATATGCCATGTCCTTAAAATTTATAGTGAGGCAGGATTAATCATAATTCTAATATGATTCCTTCATTTAAAAAAGTACAGGATTTTAAATAGTTATTCTGATTAGCATCTGACCACTAATGTGTGGTTGCATGATCATGACACAGTATCATAGGATTTGGGCATATTTGTACCTTCTGGGAAAAAGGAGAAACAACACGACAATATGTTATCCTGAAAATCTGATCAAAAGAGTTTAATTTAGTAACTCACTTATGGAATTGCTTAGTCATCTTTGCAGGAAGTGCAATAAGAACAGAAGAACACAAGGGATGACCACTACTTGCCAAAATCAGTGGTCCATCCAGTTCAGCATTATGGTTCATATTACTGCAGTACAAGAGGCTACAGAAAAGAACATCACTTCTGCAGTCCTTTCCTCTTCCACATTCCTGTAGTTTCAGACTGAGGAAGTTAAAGCATACACTGTTGCCTATTCCATTAAAAATCTATTTATGGCCAATGTTATCCACTCTATAATTAAGATTTAAATACTGTGCAAACAGCAGAAAATTGGAAGTTAAGAGGGATTTGTCTTTGTATCACTTGATGCAGTCTAAGACCATAAGGACTGCCTTCTGTCACATTTTGCTGCACATTGTCTCATCTTCTAAAAATCACACACACACACATACGTATAGTACATATAGTATAGTACAGTGTATATACATATGTAGTATAATATATAGTAAATATACTATGCATATAGTGTATGAATAGAATAGAATAAAATAGAATAGAATAGAATAGAATAGAATAGAATAGAATAGAATAGAATAGAATATTTTCAGTTGGAAGGGAGCTACAACAATCATCTAGTCAAACTGTCTGACCACTTCAGGGCTGGCCAAAAGTTAAAGCATGTTGTTAAGGGCATTGTCCGAAAGCCTCTTAAACACTGGCAGGCTTGGGGCATCAACCACCTCTCTAGGAAACCTGCCCCAGTGTTTGACCACCCTCTCAGTAAATCAATGTTTCCTAATGCCCAGTCTAAACCTCCCTGATGCAGCTTTGAACCATTCTCATGCATCCCGTCACTGGATCCCAGGGAGAAGAAATCAGTGCCTCCCTCTCCACTTCCCCTCCTCAGGAAGCAGTAGAGTGATGAGGTGGCCCCTCCGCCTTCTTTCCTCCAAACCAGAAAAAACCAAAGCCCTTAGCCACTCCTCATAAAACATTCTTTCCAGCCCTTTCACCAGCTTTGTTGTCCTACTCTGAACACGTTCAAGGACCTTCACATCCTTCTTAAATTATGGGGTCCAGAACTGCACACAGCACTTAAGGTGAGGCCACACCAACACTGGCCACCAGCCAGATGTAGCTCTTTTCACTATAACCCTTTGAGCTCTGCATTCAGCCAGTTCTTCACCTAATGCACCGTGTAGAACAGTGCATAGAGTATATGCATATATAGTATAGAGACAGTTTTTATAGTATAGCACAGAGTATGTATAGCAGATATATAGTGTGTATATAGTATAAATATACTGCAGTGTGTGTATATATATAGTGCAAGTACACATATATAGACATAATTGTATACATACATAAATATTTATGTATACAAAATGGAATACCAATCAGTGTATAAATGGAAATTAAGTAATTAAATTACTTTTTATGAAGAGTAGCTTTCTTCTCAAGTGCTTGGTATGGTATGTTTCCACTTTAAAATCTTAGATATCAATCTTACTGCTAAATTGGAGAAAGATGGAATTGAGGGATGGACTGTTAGATGGATAAAGAGTTGACTGGATGGCCATGTCCAAAGAGTTACAGTCAATGTCTCAATGTCTAAATGGAAACCAGTAATGAGTGGTGCACCGTTAGCAAGTTTGCTGATGATACCAAACTGGGAGGTGTTGTCAACTCTCCAAAGGGACAAGATGCCTTGCAGAGGGATCTGGATGTATTGGTGCATTGGGCAATGATTAATGGGATTAAATTTAATAAATGTAAATGCCAGATTCTGCATCTGGGATGGAGTAACGTGAGGCACAAGTATAAATTGGGAGAGGATTGTCTGGAGAGTGGACCTGAAGAAAAGGATCTGGGGGTGCTGGTTGACAGCAGCATCAATATGAGTCAGCGGTGTGCCCTGGCATCCAAGAGGGCAAACCTTGTCCTGGGATGCATCAAGCACAGCATAACCAGCCAGGCAAAAGAAGTGATTATCCCTCTGTATTTAGCTGTTTCAGAGGAGGACCACTAAAATGATCAGAGAGCTAGAACACGTCTCCCATGAAGAAAGGCTGAGAGAGTTGGGGTTGTTCAGCCCAGAGAAGAGAAAGCTGTATAGAGATCTGATTGCTGCCTTCAATACTCAAAGGGGTTTACAAGAAAGACAGAGAGGTTTTCTACAAAGGCCTGTAGTGCCAGTAGAAGGGCAATGGTTTTAAACTGTCTAGATTGGACATAAGGAAGAAATGCTTTATGAGGAAGGTGGTGAGATGCTGGAACAGGTTGTCCAGAGAAATTGTGGATCCTCCGTCACTGGTCGTGTTCAAGGTCAGATTGGACAGGGCTTTGAGCAACCTGATCTAGTGAAAACCACCAGGGCAACGTGGTTGAACTAGATGATCTTTAAATGTCCCTTCCTGCCCAAAACATTCTATGATATCCTTAGTACCAATTGGAAAAAAAAGTCACTTAGTATCTGTCTAGAGCCTCCAGCTCAGGTTTTTTTTTTTATACCTTACATAAAAAAAGAAAAAAACCAAACCAAAACAAAACACATATTCAGAGACCTAGACAGATATTATGAAGGAAGTTTTACCATAAGAACTGTTAATTATGTTCTGCCTTTATATCATTAAAATAACGAATTATCTTGAATGGAGAGCACTTAAATGAAGAATACATTATAATTATATATCTATGTGATCTATATGTATGTCTGTGTACAATTCTCTTTAGAAATTGGTCTCAGATAGGGACCACAGTTCATATGAATAATTTGTAGTGCTGTAGCATGGAAAAGGAGTGGGAAAATTCTAATACTTTCAGCATTCTAAGAGTTAAAATGAGTTAAAGATGAAACCTGAGTTCTTCAAGCTATAAAAAGACAGATGCTAACCTCTCCTGAGTCCTCTTCCAGCCACCTGCCAGTCTCAGTACAAAAACTAACACAAAATGTAACACTCTTTCATATCCATAGAAAGCCTTTATAAAGATTAAAGCTTTGCATTATCTTTTCTTTGTGAAAAAAAAAGTCCTTTTCCCTCAGTGAGATCTCCTTTTATAACAGATTTCTATTGTGTGTTAGATTTCTTTTTTAATGGCAGTGATTCAGCTTATGGTTTCTTCCAACACTCTTCCCCCCCTAAATAAAAGCAAAACTTGTTAAAATTAAATGGAGGTAGCTACAAGCTGACATCTGTGTCAATGTGAAGAACAAGGACAAGCTTTCCATGGCTCTCTTTTAAGAACAGAAGGGCCTTTTTTTTCTGGAATTCAGAAAGCACTCTAAAGGATTACTCATGTAGCCTTTCTTTATAAATGAAAGATGAAAGTGCTGCACCAAAAAGAATCAATGTCCTGTAAAGGAATAAATAAATAAATAATTTATTATTCAGGAAAAGATTAATGACAAAAATTAGAGCTATATACATACCCTCTAAGATGCAATGTTCTATAGAATACTTCATATTTGTATTTTTACACATATATGGCTTACTTGTAAGTAGACATTTTGCTAGAAATGAAATAACTGTGCATAGGTGCTGAGATGATAAATGCTACCTAGAAATAGAAACTATTCTTATCTTTGTCATCTGAATAGAAAACTCATACTTTGAAGGTTAGATGCAGTCTAACATTCTGTATGAGTAACCCATGAGTATGAGCAAATCTCATTTTTCAGAACAGACATTATACAAATTGCAACAGGTGGAATTAAAATTACAAGAAGCCATCCTTCAGTAACACAACATTACAGACATTAAAAGACAAAAGTTTTTCTTTTGACTGTAGGATATTAGAAAATATTATTTTAGGTAAGATGTATTTTGCTGAATTTTGATATTTAAATTTTAAATAAGGACAATTTAATTTAATGTCACAATTAAATATGTGCAGTGAAATCTGTTGTGAGGTAGAATACAGAATATATCATGTTTCAAACCCATGTTGATCTTAGGTGTATTAATATTTTCTTTAGTGAAAACTATGTATCTGCAATGTTTTTTGCTAGATAATATTTTATCCAGAAGCTAATCTTTAAAAGAATATTAATCCCAGAATCACTCCAAACATATTAAAGATGAAAGACAGCTGCTCCTTGAATGTCTGTAATATCAGCATTATTTCTAACATCATTATTTCTAACAAGTATGCCAGAAGAATCCTGAAAGACCTATTTGTCAAACAGCATTTTGGAAATTATTTTTGTTACCTTTAAATGAAAAATTCTTGAGAAAACATTACCTTTCTATAGAAATGCTTTTCTTTTTAATTAAAACAAAGGCTGAAGATTAAACATTAGCTTTTCTCATTAGGCTGTATTAGCTTGTGTTCCTTAACTCTTCTGTAGGATACATTCCCTAGACAGGTAATTTTCTCAGATGATACATTTCCATGTGATGACCATGATGAATTTCCTCTATTTCACTTAAGAAGAATCTCTGAAATATTTCATGAACAGAGGCTATAACTGTATATAAGAGGAAAAAATTGTAAGGATGACAAAATCATTGCTGCTTCATTTTAGAAGTTCAAAACCAAAGTGTAAGGAACCTTCCTCTCCATCAAAATAACAAGTATTTTTATTGACATTTTAAACCTATTAATTAACTTTCATTGTTTTTACAAGAAAGGTAACATTAGGAGAAATATCTTGTCTTTCAGCACTTACAGACTAATTTTACCATGCAACTAAAATCTTGTCTTTGTATTCATGTATTACTCTAATTTTAACAGGAGGGCAAAATACTAAATTATTGATTTTCTTTGGCTATTAGAGTGAAATTATTTTGAACTCATATTTGACACCTCAAAGTCTGACACTAATTCTAGCAAGTCATCCTTGGCTTTCATTACATTAATGTAAGAAGTGCAATCATTCTGGTAATATTTGACAGATTTTTTTCTTAGAAAACTCAGAAAAATTACCATCCAAATGCGTCTTTCTCTTTTCATTGTCTACAAAGGAAGCCTCTGGGAATCAAGTTAGAATCAGATATTCAGCTTTCTGTTTTCTAAAATTGTGGTAAATGAAACTTTTCCTAAGCACCCTTCTGATGTCACCCTACTAAATACTGAATAAACTTAGTCTACAGGCTTAGAAAGTATAATGGTATCACACCCGCAGGAGTTTAAATTCTTACACAGTACATCAAATGTAATGTCTGGATCTTACTACATGTTAGTATTTGCTTTAGATACACTATTATTTTTCATTCAAGTTTCTACTTTCTATGTTTAATTACAAAAAAAATAATTGGACAGCCATTAAACAGAGGTATTTTCAGTTTTTAAAAAAATACATTTATAGTAGCAAAGTAAAAAAAAAAATCACTTAATCTAAGTGAGTTATTTTGATTATATGACATTGCTTTAGACTATGTCTGATTAGACAGGCATTTTGTAGCACTTTCAAATACAAGTCTTGTTCAATTAAGAAGCCTTTGGAATATGTGAGACATTTCTTTTAACAATGTTTCTATGCAAGTATCTCTTAAGACATATTTTTTTTTAAATAAGAATTTATTTTGTAATAGCAACACAAATCATCATAGATAAATTGAAAGTTGTATGTATTACAAGGTATCTTGGTGAGTTGGAATCTAATAATGGTAATTATTAGCATATCCACCCTTATCTCTCCAGTACATGGGCATCATGCCAATTGTCTTTATGTAGTATGAGGCCCTCATTCTGCAAATTGAAAAGCACTCTAAAAAAGCACTTATACATGTCTGTAATCTTAATATCCTCAGTTACTCATTACAAGATACAGCGGACCTGACATAAATCACATGTAAAAACTTAAAAATATCTAACATCTTGAAAATATTTTCCTCAAGAATATATGCCATAATCAGTTTAAAATAAATTATTGTTTAATTCAATTGCATTAACAAGCCACTTTTCCTTATATGCATTCTTGGAGGAAGTAAATTAGATACCTATTTTAATGTGATTGTAGCAGAATACAAACAGAAACAGAAACCTGTTCTATACTTCTGGGACAAGAGGTAGTTACTTTAATATTTTGCACACAAGTTTAAACGTAATCTCTTTCAATAATAATGAAAATGTTATTCCAACAAGACAATAGTAACAGCAAAGACAGAAAATATCCTATGTATAACCTCATAGACTACACAGGTTAAATCAAGGAAAACAAGGATTTCAACAAAGGCTTATGGCTCCAACCGTTAAGCTAGAAAGTATTTGACAAAGAGACCAAATGTATTGCAACTCCTGAGAAATTTTTGTATGTGTATATGCTAAAGTTCCTTAACATCAGGAGATGGATCAGGAATCCTAAATGGAGACAGAAGTTTTTTCCAGACCAGAATAAAGTGCCTCTCTTTAAGAAATTAGGCATAAGACCTACAGCTCTCCTCATCATTTTCTGATAGCAAATTTACTCTGTTTAGTTCAGCAGCCTGGCTTCATGGATTTCTTTAAGTCTGTAACTTTGGGCATCGAAAACAGAGTATGTATTCTACTATGTGGCAAAATATCTGAAAAAACCAAGAAATTGCCACATCAGGCATTTCAAGATTTGTCTCCTGTCTCAAATGTTTTATTATCTAATGGAAAATTAATGATGATCTGGTGTCTTGGTCTAAGAGTTTCTTACCAGTTCTGTATAACCTACTTGTTACCAAATTAGAAAAGTCGTTCTCTGCCTGGCTGTTCTGCTTTCCAGTATTTTAAACATATATCTAGATAATGAATCAAATATATTTGTTTTCCTTAGAAAGAAAACAAGAACTTAGAAAGCTAATATTCTTTCAAAACTACATAAACAACAGTTAAAAAATAATAAAATTATTTAATATTTTTAGTAGTACTGGTATAGTATATTTTTCTGTACCAGTGCACTCTAGAGTGGTGGATCATCATGGAATGGATTGAAAGTTAATTCAGTTTCTGAATCTGGTAAAACTGGCATTACCTGTGTTTTAAACATGAAATGACTTCACTTGGAGCAGAGGTTCCCGAAAGGCAGGGTTTTCTTCTGATGTGATTTTAGTATTGTCTATTTTTAAACTGAAAGTACTGTATTGACACCACTGGAAAAAAAGGTTCTCCATGCAGCCATCAAACATGCAGAAGTTATGTGTATATATTGAAGGTGTACCCTCAAGTGCTTCGGATAACACTTGTGCAACACATAGTTATGCTTTTTCAGTTTTAAGCCATGGTCTGTATATTAGATTGACCTTGACAGACTGCCAGACCTCCACCCAGCCACTCGCTCACTCCCTTCCTCAACAGGACAGGGAGAAAATATGATAAAGAAGCTCATGGGTCAAGATAAAGGCGTGAGCATGAGTGGTGCAGGGGGATCAAGAATAGGGTGTCGGTCAGTCCATAGCAGTTCCTTTTTGCTGCTCCTTCCTCCTCCTGAAGTTGGGAAGTTCAGTAACTGCATCAAAGTCTCCAAGTAGTTAAGTTAAATCTATGTAATTTTATGAAAATTCTAATACCAATCAGGAAGAAAAAGTTTTTACTAACTTGGATCTTCAGTCACTGTTTTCAGTGCCTCTATGAGTACGCAATAATCACTGTTATGTTTCCATCATATCACTGCAATTTTCTTAAAAAGAATTTATGCAATTGACTATGAAAAAACAAGCTAGGTAAAGTCTCAGTAAGATATGGATGTATGCAGTAATCAGTATGGTATTCAGGTCTTTTAAAATAGCTTGTGTTGGGTATCCGATATGTTTATATGACTTTAATTTAATCACCTGTATTAATGACTTCTCATTAAACCTTCTGTAACAAAAGATTTCAATGATTCAATTCAATGTAAGTAATAAGAGTTCTCTGAGCAAAATATGCTCATCTTGAAAACACAAACCAGATATATTCCAAGATCAGACTGTAGTTTGCTGTACTTTTCAAACTTTAACCACTCAGCAAGACTGTCAACATTAATCAAACATTTCTAGGATAAAGAACAGATCTGGCTAACTTTAATGTGTTCACAGTCTGATTTATTTAGTTGAATAGATCAAAGGCAATTCAAGGAGCTTTCAGTATAGAAGAGACCAAGAAAGATTTCCACCTAACTTTAAGCAGGAGCACTTTTAAGCATGGTTATGTGTGACATACTCCTTTTGCTAAATGCTCACATTTTCTGTTGTATTTCCAGCTAAAAGGATTGCTTATTTCTACTTTTTTAGTCAAGATTTTTGATATTAAGCAAATCTATTCTTATACAGAACAAGGAATTTTATGTGCATGTTGACAATAATTGCATGATTTATATTTTGCATCATTTATTTTTTTACCTTTATTTTTAGGATCTGATGTTGCCACCAGCAGTAAGCTTCTGCACACACAGTACTGTCTGTACAAAGAAATAGTTGTCATTTGAAACAGACACAGCTATCACTGACGCTGGTCAGATGAAGATCGGATCATAACTGCTCAGACAAAGCCAAATGCAGACCATTTTTCGGATATACCTTGACTTCATCTGGCTTTGGATCAGGCTCAGATGCCTGTGTTTTTCCATCTCCTTTTTCCTCAGGCGAGCAAGTCCTTGCTTGTAGGAAACCCATCTGGTTCTGCAGTGTAGGAGTTGGCTGCAGGAGGTCAGAATGTGAAGAGTGCAGGTCAGTGCAGAAATGTCTTCTGAGCCCCAGGAAGCCCTGAGGCAGAACTGCACAGCTCTACCAGTCTCTCATGCGAAGAAGTTAAAGCAGCTCAAGGCAGTAGCTGAGCAGTGGTTAGAAAGAAGTACAATTCCATCTTCCCTGATTCTTACGGATCAGAAAAGAGATGTTCATTTAAAATGTGTGCAGAAGAATGTGCTGAATATTATTTTAATGTACTTATGTTGAAACTATATTTGCAGGTACCTCTAAAGTGTTGGGGTTTTTTTAAATGTGGACCTCTCTAACACTGACAAACTTTATGATTTTGTACATTTACGAGAGAGTTTATTAGTAGAAAATGTATGAATATAACAGCAGGCTGACTGCAAATATTTTTATTGTTCTGTAGTCACTAAATGCGCTACTAAATTGTCAAAATAAAATCATACAGAACTTGTTGTTTCAGAGTCTCGCTAATAACTCAGATCAGGTTCAACCAAAGGTCTGTAAAGCTTCAAAGAGAATGCTAGCACTGTTTTAGGGAAAGCTCTCTGTTTTATACATGTGCTTTGAAATCACAGAAAATAGAGAATATACCAAAGCACTTAAAAGGTGTATGTAAAATTAATTACGTCACAAACTAAAAGACATAAAAGAAAGAGTCAGAGATATTTAATGCAGGAAAATCTTCCAGATAGTCACCCAGTGAGACAGAATTGTGGTATTTATGAACAAGATTAATATTACTCATATTATGGTAAAATCTAGGTCTACAGCAGATCTGTGATCATCTGTCCCTTTAATAAATTTTGTCCAAACTTATGTGACCTGAAGGGGATAATATAATATAATTATCATGAAAAGGAAGCAAGAAAAGGATCAGGAAAGGGGAAGTAGAAGGGGAAGGAAAGGAAACTTAAGGGTCTAATAATATTCCCACAGACATTCAAAGTGCAATATTATTAAGTAATTTGTTCAAGGTCAGACAAATATGGGAATTTTAAATCTCCTAAGTACTAGATCCATGAATTATATAGAACTGATATCCATATGTATTGGAACCCTTTCCATTAAATTGTCACCCTTGATTATCTTTTCGCACAGTAGCTTCCCTCTCTATGTGTTAACTTTCAGGAAATTATTATCTCCTGTTTATTTTATGGATTGAAGGGAACAGTCAGGAAGAGATCTTTGACTCTCCCCCAAGCCAGTTACAATTGCAATTCTTCAAACCAAGGAACTGAAGGCTCAAAGACTGCAAGCACTGGTGACACAGTTCAATTACTTTCACCCACCTGTCCCCAGAGCACAATCTTTCCCTGAGTTCTGTCTGGTTTAGCATAGTTTTGAATGTCTTCCAATATACTTTTCTATCCAAAAGGTGCAATTCAACCTTTTAAAAAGCACAAACTGTTAAAAACAAAACAACATCAAGACCTTGTTCATTTCTTCCTGAGGCAAATTGAAGAGAAGACATATTTAATTTTTTAATGTGAGCTGCATTTACTTGGTGAAGGCCATTTTAAAAAACAAAGCCTTTTTTGGTGTAAAGTGGTAAAATTACGTAGCCTTATAAGACCACAAATTCTTTTTACTCTTGGTGCTAGATCCCTCTTTTCAAATGGAAGAAAAACCATATAAGAACAAAGATTTAAACAGAAAGTAGGCACCTAAATTTAAAATTGTAATGCCTTCTCATCTGTCACTGAAGTGAAAGGAGGTTATACTAAATCAGGTCCTACAGTTACTGTTACTAAATTTTTCCAAGTTAGAAATCCTGAACAACTTAGGTTCTGCCCAATTGCTACTGAAAACCCCAACTTAAGAAATAACAAAACACACAAATTGCCATTGGGACAGCTATATACTTCTAAAATGGTTTTGATGAAAGATTGTGAAATGCCTTTAAACAAACTTAACAGGTTGAAGTATCCACTCATACAATGAAAACCTGAGCTTCAGTTTCCCTCCATGCATGAAGGATTGCTAACATGAAATTCTCATCCTCATGACAGTCACTTAAGCACTAAACCGGAGGCTGTGAGTTGGGTAGAAGAAAGGGTAGGAACACTTTCCTTCTCTTTAAAGAACCTGTTGTATTGGCACGATATGTCAAGATTTACCTGGCCAGGAAAAGAAAGGAAATGTAAACATGTCTTCTTAGTTTAGAGTTATGACATTTAAGCAGAGGTGAAAAACCTTGATTTCCCATCCCTGTTCCAATAATTTATTATATTAGTTTAATTTTCTAATGAATTTTAATATAAGCAACTGCCAACAAGACTGTGAACAAAGAAATAAAATCCAACCATCTCCTTCAGTCCCTTTTCCCAAACACCTCTGCTGGCTTTTGAATGTTCTTTTCTTAATCAGGTAAATTAAAATTATTTACTAGCCCATCTTAAGAAGGAGGAGAGTAAAGTATGTGAGAATTATAAAAACCTCAATCTGGAGCTATGGCACTTCTACAAAGACAGCAAATGTGTGTGTGAATTCCAATAACAAGTAAGATAAATTCAGCATTGATTTTCTGTGACACAGATGAGACCAGAGCTAACAAGTTGTTTTCAAAAAGCACCAGTGGTTTTTGAACAAGTGGCTTCACGGATCTATTTTCACTCTAGAAGTAGCAGTCTCCAATGTGGCATCAGCTATAATAGACATTCTGCTGCTCAGCACTTGACTACGGGCTATGTCAATGTGCTGATAACCCTGGATCTCATTTTCAGGCCTCTTCCTCTCCATGTGCACTGTGTAGAGAGCCTTGGTTTCGAACACAGGATCCTCAATCCCCTTCCAAGGATACCACTGGGCATGGAGGCACCAATATTCCTTTTTAAATTTAACTCATAGTTTTACATGTACTGTAAAAATCCATATAACTGACACAGTGTATGGTCGAAAGTTGGATACAGTTGAGTGGTGGATCAAAAAAGTTAAGGTCCATTTCACTATGTATAAACCTTCAAAAGCTAGGCATAAGATGTTGGCATAATTCATTCCACCATTAAAGAATGTGTTAACTTATCACTCTCCAATGACTTTGGAAAATATCTAGGAAAGTTTATGTAGGTTAAATAGCTACCTTGTAGAGAGTTAATCCATTTCAAATTATGGGTCCATGCCCACAAGATGGTTAAGCCTTTCCTTTTATATAAAGCCAATGCTGTAAAGAAGGTACTCAACATTTTCATGATTTGGCCTTTTTACCTTTTAAAGCTGAGTCCAGAGCAGAAATTTTCTGAATACATTAATTCAAATTCTAATACACAATGTAATTAGACTTTTTTTTTATTGTTTTATTCAATCATCCATGATTGTTAAAGCAAAATGGCCTCTGGCTTTTTGAGGCCTGTTAGGCAAGTCACATCATGTAGCTATAAAATAAAATGGTGTAGTCATGCCTACTACTAAACAGATATTTGATATAAAGTGTTATGCATTTTGTTCAAGTACACTAGTGAAAGGTATGGCATGAAAGCTTGGAAATTATCAAACTGAGATACCTGTAGGGCAATCTTGTTACATGGTGCATACAACAAAAACATACAATCTTGCAGTGACAATTAAGTGCAGATAACGACTGTCATTTTAGTAATCAAAAATAATCCATATACATTTTACCTTTGTCCATCCCTGTGAATGCAAAGTCAGGTTATTGTACAGATTCAGAATTTTAGTTTTAACTTAGATGGCTTTTTATTTGAAATATGTATTACTTAAGAGCAGTCAGTAGGAATAACTCACAAAAACATATACTTTCTCATATAATTTCCTTTTGCTTTATTCTATTTTCAATTTTAGCTATTACAGTTATTAAAATTAAGTTTTTAATAGTAACTTTGCTGAGTATTCTAGAAACTCAAATATAGCTATTTATGAAGCTTATAACATTTAAAAGATGCATTTATACAAATGTAGTGGAATACATATTTATTCAATGTTATTTTATACATATTTATATTTATATAAATACATATACATACATATATATTTATAAAAAAGCTAGACTGTTCACTGTATTGCGGTGTAACATTTGTTAAAATTCCTAATGTCTATAACAAAACTACTGTAAATATAATTGTTGTGCCTGTATATGCAAAACTGTAATGAATAAATCCTTTCCATAACTAAAATGCAGATTTTATCTCTAAACAAGAACATCCATTGCAGTGGTTCTAGGGGGAAAATAATGCATTGCTGTCCATATATTAATAAGGTGGGGTATATGATTAAATTGTTTTGAATACTCCACAGAATAAGAAGGACATTTACTTCTTAATATAGGCATCTGTGTCTTAGCACAGATAACTTTGTTGATGCTGACAGTTGTTCTGTAGGATAGAATGGTTCAGAAAATATTAGGCATGCATTTGACAGCAAACACTTATGCAAAAGTATGTAAATGAGATGACAAAACCTATTTAGCAATACTAATGTCTCTGAAATAATTGAACAAATGTTTCTAAATTATGTAATTCAAGAGACATTGTCTCTGTACAAGCAGAACAACAACAACATGTAAGGCAAGAGACAAATAAGAATATGCCAGTTACAAACAGGTGAGATAATAGCATATATTCCCATATTCTGTGCAAAATTATTTGTTCTCATTTCATTGGGAACCATATTGACTAGAATATCTTGTTACAGGGGTTGTGAATATACAAGGGGTAAAACATACAGACAGAGAGAAAGCGGTAGATGTCGTTCAATATTTATATGACTTTTAGTTATTTTTAAAATTTTAATGACAATATAAAATTGTTGTTTTAAGAGCATATGATGTCCAAACAGAGACAGTAGTCATTCAAGTTTTGTTGTGGAAAGAAATATTTATTCCGTAATACTACACTATTTATTTTTTTTTCTTTTTTTTTTTTTTCCTTTTAAGCTAGATTTTAGTAAGGGATTCACCTCCAGATAAATGTAATCAATGCAGAGACTAAAACTCAACCCATCCCAACAAATTCAGGTGATTAAAAGTTCATGGTAATACTAAATTTAAATTCAAACCATTCAAGTCATTGGTCAGAGCAACAATTGAAAGCTGAACCGCTTCTTGCTTCACTTTGATTGTTTCCTGCCTTCTCCAAAACAGCCTGGAGGTCACTGTGGCATCCTTTGATCAATTTAAGGATTATTAACACATTTCTTCTTCAGTGTTCTCTTCTTCATTCTAAACAAGCCAAAGTCATGGCATCTTTCCTTCAGGGCATCTTCTCTAGGCTCTCCACAATTGTTCCTCATCTTTCCTGCAGAACAGTGTAAGTTTTGTGACTTTTGTCATGAACACCTCACAGCAGAGTGAGCTTCTTCACACTTGCTGCTGAAGTTGTTCTATGGACAGAAGATAATTTGAAATTCATCGCACCAGAGAAAGAGTGAGTCTGTAACTAGAAACCTAATAGTGAAGATGTTCAGCCTTGATAGCTGTCTAAGCTTACTTTACAGTTAGGGGAGAGTCAGACAATTGAGGCAGTAGAGGCTAGGGAGATATGTCACGTTAAAGTAGGCACATACGTTTGATCAACAGACTAGTTTTTGGGCTCCATGGGATTTGTTACCTAGATCTTCATTGAACTTGAGAGGTGGTTAGAGAGACAACTGCATTTAGACATTTAAATTTGTGACTCTCTAGTCTAAAGGTGAATCCATCTTCAGTGGTTATAAAATCTAATAATAAAAAACCTCTATTAATTCAAGGGGAACTAGTGTAAGGGAAACGAAGTAGATAAAGGAGGAACCTCCTCCACAACATTCTTTACTTTATAGAAAACTGAAGTATAAGACATACATTTGATTATGTAAGATTCAATATACATAAAAATATAGGGATTAATTAAAATATTTAATAAAAATTAATGCAAATAATTAAATAATTAATTGCAATGATTAATACACCGTTAATAATATTAATTACAATCCATATTAATTACAGTCCATATGTGTGATTCTGTGTGTATGGCTAGTGCAAGTGCATGTCCACTAACTGGAATATCTTACATGCTGTGAATAGGTTAATTATTTGGTGGGACTATACATACAATTGCTGCGGAATTTTGTACTTGTTTTTTCTTAGTACATGCTTTCTTTCAAAGACCAGGGACATAGTTAGCTCCACTGTCACTATGTTATAACCTATTCAGAATTTATTGTATTTGGAAATCATCTCCTCCAGAGGAGGAATAAATATTTCTTTTGTCGATTGACACACTCACACAGAATCATTGTGGAGATAAAATTTCCAGCCCTGGGCATTTTTTGTAAAATTTCTATGCTGTCAGCAATAGATTTATCTAGTGCCTACCTACAGAGCTTTTAAATATATTACCTACAAATACTATCGTTCATCTATATTCTCCCTTGTTCTGACTTTCAAGTGATCTGATCTAGAAGCTATGCTAGAGCACATGGAAGACAAGGAGGTGATTCGACACAGGCAGCATGGCTTCATCAAGGGCAAGTCCTGGCTGATCAACCTAATGGCTTTCTATGATGGAGTAACAGCATCAGTGGACAAGGGAAAATGAACAGATGTCATCTATCTGGACTTCTGTAAAGCCTTTGACATGGTCGCCCACAACATCCTTCCCTCTAAATTGGGGACATAAGGATTTGATGGGTGGACTGTTTGGTGGATAAGGAATTGGTTGGATGGTAACATCCAGAGGGTAGTGATCAACCGCTCGATGTCCAAATGGAGACTGGTGACAAGTGGTGTCCCTCAGGGGTCCATACTGGGACCAGTACTATCTAATATCTTCATCTGTGACAAAGACAGTGAGATCAAGTGCACCCTCAGTAAGTTTGCAGGTGACACCAAGCTGAGTGGTGCAGTTGACACACCAGAAGGATGGGATGTCATCTAGAGAGACCTGGACAGGCTGGAGAGGTGGGCCTGTGTGAACCTCATGAGGTTCAACAAGGCCAAATGCAAGGTCCTGCACCTGGGACGGGGTAACCCCCAGTATCAATACAGGCTGGGGGAAGAAAGGATCGAGAGCAGCCCTGTCAAGAGGGACTTGGGGGTACTGGTGGATGAAAAGCTGGACATGAGCTGGCAATGTGTGCTGGCAGCCCAGGAGGCCAACCATACCCTGGGCTGCATCAAGAGAAGTGTGGTCAGCAGGTCGAGGGAAGTGATTCTGCCCCTCTACTCTGCTCTGGTGAGACCTCACCTGGAGTACTGCATCCAGCTCTGGAGCCCTCAGCACAAGGACATGGAACTGTTGGAGCAGGTCCAGAGGAGGGGTACTAAAATGATCCAAGGGCTGGAGCACCTCTCCTATGAGGACAGGCTGAAAGAGTTGGGGTTGTTCAGCCTGGAGAAGAGAAGGCTGCGAGGAGACCTGATTACGGCCTTTCAGTACTTAAACGGGGCCTATAGGAAAGATGGGGACAATCTTTTTAGTAGGGCCAGCTGTGACAGGACAAGGGGTAATGGCTTTAAACTAAACCAGGGTAGGTTTAGAGTGGATATAAGGAAGAAATTCTTTACAATGAGGGTGGTGAAACACTGGAACGGGTTGCCCAGAGAGGTAGTAGAAGCCCCATCCCTGGAAACATTCAAGACCAGGTTGGACAGGAATCTGAGCAATGTGATCTAGTTAAAGATGTCCCTGCTGACTGCAGGGGGGTTGGACTAGATGACCTCTAGGGGTCCCTTCCAACCCAAAACATTCTATGATTCTATGATTCTCTGGTCTGCATAAAAAGATATACTTTTAAAAATATACCTTATTATGATTTATTCTTTTGTATAAAAATATTATTTAGTTTCTATAAGTTATAAAGTCTTGCAGCTGGTAAACTCTGGAGGAAGCTTGGAATCTTGATATGTAAAGAGAGAATTAAAAACAGTAAAAGGTTTGAAGGGTGAAAGCCTATAGATTAAATAGAATTTCATAACACTAAAATATCTCATACTGCTTTTCAAAGTTTCATGTTCCCTGCCTACTGAAGTATAGACAACATTGAGGTGCAGAGTGAATGTCCCTGTATCATGCCCTGCAGCCCACCTTCAGCCACTGAAGCATTAGTAACTTCATTTTTCTTGGCTTACAGCCCCTAGTCTTTCCTCTGTGTTTCCACTTAGAGAAGTTCAGATAATTTACTAGGAATGTATAAAGCTTCACGTGTCAATTACTATGAGATGATTTGCCCATGGATCAGTCACAACATTGAGAGCAGGTACATATGCCATTTGGTATAGGTGAGATTTTTTTTGCTTCTAGCTTTGGCTTGCTCACTTTTCCTCACCTGCCCTTAGCCAGGGAACTGTTGTGAAGAGTAAGAAACGTGCTCCCACACAAAGAGGGGAAAAGAGATTCTTTATACATGTTTCCTCTCCATTTATCTCACCTTCTTTATGTGTGTGGTTTCATTTTTTGATCTTGCCTGAATCAGTCAAAGCAATTACAACATTATAAATACATGATTTTTCCTGTTACACAAATATGAAAGATATATATATATTTACTCCACAGGTAACTGTGATAATAAAATGCAAAAAGGAGAAAATAGTACACCATTTTTAATAAACACATATATTCTAATAATTTATTACTTATATGTTCCTGGTATGGATAATTCATTTAAATATATGGTCCTAGGTTCCAGGTCTTTTTAGTAGCATTGCTACTTTTGTCCTATTCATATGTCACAGGTTTTTTCTTGACATTAATATTTTTTTTTAAATAGAAAGGTCTATGGGTTTTTTTTTTTTTTTATTTTCCATTTTTTATAATGCTTAAACTAGAATCAAATGTTACCTATTTTATATAATACAACAGCTACAAGAAATTTAGTGATGTTGCTTATGGAGAGACAGAATAGAAAATTGGAGATGGTTATACATTTTTATCTGCAAAAGCTTGGAGTTATGCATACATATACATGTTCCTTCTCTCCAAAGCTGTAGTCAGTTTGGGATGAGGATGTTAAGACACTTAAAGCTTAAATATAAAGTATTGTGTTTCATTATCCTTAAGAGAAGAGACTCATGAGTTAAGACCACCTCAGTAATTTAGCTGAGCTTTATACATTGAGCCAGACTTAACTGTTTAACTGAGATTATAATTATGAAGTAATATAGGCTATATTGCATTCATGAAATGTATTTTGCCTGAATTTATTTTGTAAAAGTTATTAAGTATTATATTCAATATTTAAAAGTTTTAGTTCAGCGCCTGAAGTACTGTGTTTAGGAAAAAAAAAAAAAAAAGTTAGTTTTCCAAAATGCTTTATATTTGGGAAAGGAATCTCATAAACATCACGGTCCCAAGTCTTTGTTTTCTAGGTCATTGTGCATTCATGCAAATTAGATGATAAATATTTGTTTAAAATTATTTTTTACTCTGTGTACACACACAGCAATAATTCCACTTGAAGAAAATCTGTACACAATTAAGCCAAAGAAACATTTGGATTTTGATAAACAACTTGTTTTCCTCTGTTTGCACCAAAATGATGAGAGGCAAATGCAGACTTAACAGAGATATTCACATTAGGTATTTTACAATTATATTTTAAAAACATGGCAAATAGAAATGGTCTGAGCAACTAATAAATTTTGTAGGTAATTAGAATAGAAAGGAAGATTTATGATAGTAATAAGTAGAGGGAAGTCTAGAAACTCTGATTCATTAATAGGAAACAAAAAATAGCAAGTTTGAAGAGTTTAATTTTTTTTAAAATGTTTTTAGGCCACTATTTAATATTTTTTTTTCCTATAAATATAAATAACAATAAAATACATTTGATTAATTAATCGGGAAGCCAGTGACTTAATGACTAATCAGAGGTATGAAAATAATTACATGGCGGAAACAAATAAATTCAAGTGATCATATACCATAGAAACCCCTTTTACTTCTCTCATCAATATACCCTCAGTCTTCCCCTGTGAATCCTATAAATTCTATATTTATAAACTATCAGGACAATTTTTTTTTTTCAGGAAAGAATTTTTACAAATGAGACTTGAGGGAGCTGCACTGAATTCCTTTTGCAAGACATCTTCTGTGAACTTGGAAAAGTCGTAATTGCTCTCTGGGATGGTTCCCTCATACACAGCTTTAGGCAGCTATGATAACGTGTCTACATCACCTGGTCACCCATTATAATCAATAGACAAAAACTCCTTTTTAGACAAGATTAATCTGATTTACTTTAAATGTCTACATTTTGAAGAGACAGTATGTCTCTCTCTTGACCACAAAAAGAGCCTGGGATGAATCCCATTTTACATCTCCTTTTGCCAGTTGTACAATGAGGAAAGTAGTCATGTCTTTCTCCTCACAAGAATCATGAGATCTAATTCTGAAGTACTGTAATTTTTACAGGGTTTATAGATAAATATTAACCTCTGGACATTGAAATAGAATTGATAGATCCAGTTATCAAAAAGTAATTCTGATATAACAACCCACTAATGAATTGCCCATAACATGAAAACTTAAATAGCTTCTAAAAGGACGCACAGAAATGCCAGATTTATAGGTCCATGAAAAAAAGAAACCTGAAACTGAATCCCAAAGATAAGTGTGTCCTGAGGTCAGACCTGCTTTTGCTCTTCCACACATAAATTTAAAGTAAAAATACAGGATTAAGACTATTTTCAATGTTATGCTACTGCTGCAAAAGACAAAACACCTGTAACAACGCGTAAGCAAAGCCAAGATTTTATAAATATACACTGTCGTGAGGAAAAATAAGACTGGGAGCATAACTAAGAAAGCTTGAACCACAATACCACTACTTTTGTTTTTCTTTTTTTTTCCCACTTTGAGTTTGCAGTGCCAGCAATATGCAATATGCAATACAACTGTACTGTAGAACTGCTGAACTTTGCTTCAGATACTGAAAACAAAAGCTTTGAAGTTTTCCACATCTTAAATCAGAATTTTGTCTATTTTTTAAAAAAACTGATATTAATATAGGCTTTATTTTCACTACCAGAACAGTGTTCTTTGTTTGATTTATGTATTTTCACCAAAATACTACAAACATTTTTTTTTTCCTTTGTAAAAAAAGGAGGTGGAGATTAGTTTCTGTATTTCCACTAGGAGACAAAAAGTTGATTTGAACATTCTATTCCTCCCCATGGCTTATAATATAGATATTTTTACCTGTTAAAAAACCCCACATTGCTGCACAGCCGAAGTTGTAAAAAGATTCTTAGCTTCCTTCTGAGAAATAAGTGACAGTGCTGTTACAGTGAAATTTATATTCCCTGTGAAACAACAATGATCTTTAAAAGAACCAAAGGAAACTTATATACTGGATCCACCCAGTTTAGCTGGCACCTCAGGAATCATCTACAGGGAGACATTTACTCTTTGTTGTGAAACTGATGACAGGAAATTAGTAACGTTCTGAAGAACTGTCAAAGTAGTGTATCAACTTGAAGAGAACTAGACATTCAGTAAAAAAATAGCATTCAGTAAAAAAAAGACAGGTACTGAGCAGAAAGCTGATGACAACAGGAAATCTTATCTCTGTATCATTACCAGTGTGTATATATCTTTCAGGCTTTGATTACTAGTCCTTCTACCACAATTAAATATTCTCAGAATAGTTTAATTGAACATTACCAAGAAAATAATCATATGTGTGCACACCTCAATAATGTCTTTCACAATGCTGATTTCAAAAGAGCTTTAGTCAATAAATAAAATATTCCTTATTAGTATATATTAAAATAAGCTCATCTGCACACACAGAAAGGAGCACAGAGAGGTAATGACAGGTAGACAAGCCTAAATGATATCTAGCCAGGCTACTGTCAAGGCCATCACAGAAGCCATCAGCCCATCAAAGGGTCATCTCTACAAGTCTGAAGGAGCACAGAGGCACAAAGGCAGGCAGGAACCCAAGTTAAGGACTTGGAGGAAGTGTTGTTCCAGGAGGCCTTCTGCCCCAATGTCCAGTCTTGAAACCCACCAAGAAGAGTCAAGGGGAGCAGCTCCAGCTCTCCAGAGCACCTTTGGGACTGAGGGCATTCACTGTGTAGAGGTATGAGACACATTGTGGGATGTAGAGGAAGAGCATTTGGGGACCGCACAAGACTTGCTATGGGATGTTTAGGTGAAGAACCAAAGGTGGGGAAAGGAAGGGATGCAGGTGATTTAAAGTGCCAACAACTGAAGTGGGACCTCAGGTCATAAGGGCCTGTGTGTCTGTGATGCCAGGACCTGGAGTAAGTGTAGGTGTGCAAATGAATGTGTGAGCCCTAGTGAAGATCAAGCTGGTATAGCCAGCAAGTAGGTGAAGTGGCCTGGGAGGCAGGGGTGTGGGTGTGTGGGTATGTGTCTAAGGGTAAGGTGGCTGTTGGAGGTACCAAGGGTCTCCCATCCAGCTGCTGGAGAGACTTTGGGGTCTGGGTGCTCAACTGGGAGACATGCTTTTGTCTGTGTCTCTGTGTGTGTGTAGGGGTGAGGCACCTGGGGAGGATCCAGGATGAGGTATGGGATTGACTGAGTGTTCATGGTCAGCTACTGGGGAATCAGGCACATGTGTGGTTCTGCACCAGCAGTGGCCTCAGGCGCTTGTAAGTCCAGGTGCCAGAAATTGGGGAGACTGGGATCCAGGTGCAGCTACTGAGCAGACTGAGTGTCTGAGCCCAGCTGCTGGAGGGGTGCACATTGCACATATGTACACATGCACATATATATTTCCCACTAACTGACCTTCACCTTAATCATCCACAGGGGGAAGCAGGATGAGGCTATTGGTGCTGTTTGTGTTTGTTTGAGTGCTGAGTGTGCCTGTCTGTGTTGGCTGTGTGTGTGTATATACATGAATGTGTATATAGATATATGTATACGTACACGTGTATGTACTGTATGTGTGTATTTGTGTGTGCATGTGCCTACTAGGAATACATTCTCAGCCTTGCTACTGTTTGACCTTGGGGCATGGAGCTGTGGCAGCCTCACCTCTGCTGGGCTGCTAAATTCATGCTCCGCTACCCTGACCCCTACCATCCCTAATAACGTTTACACAGGTCTATTTCTTCCTCTCCTACCAGAGGTTGATCACAATGGTAATCTGAAGTTAAGAGTTTTTCTTTAAACAATTATGTCTAAATTTTGCCTAGGAAATGAAACAACTGATCGGATATAAAGTAATGCTATTTACAGAACACTGCATTGTGCACAAAGCTGGGAGAACTGGTAGATGTGAACATTCAATCTCCTATCCATTATCTGATAAGGTTTCTTAGGTCATGAGGCTGGTTCTTGAGAGTAAGAAAGAAACAGGGAGAGGAAGAGCCTTGTCTGTCCAGTGGCCTGTGTGTTAACTGACTTACTTCAAAGTATAAATGTTTAAATCCACATAAAAATGGGACGCTTATTCATCACAAATAAAAGTGACAGGCTTAAAATCTTTTTGAGACATAACGGCAAATGGGCTTTCAGATGTGACCTGAAGGATAACAGAGGTGGGGGCTGTGGCATGTTTAAAAAGGCACCAGGGACAAAACACTGTATGGACATGTATGTGTATGGCTGTACACATGAACGCTTGTGTGTATTTTACACACACGCACATAAAAATTTCTTTAAATATACTGTTCACTCATTTCCATTCAGAGAGAAAGTTTTTATAACAGCACTTGTTTTGAAGGAGAAAGACATGTCCATCTGTGATATACCAGACAATTTCTAAGCTAAAGAGTTAACTTACAGTATTAAATGTTACCTTCTTAGCAGTATTGCTGTTCTGCAATCATTACAAAGAAATTGTAGTGTGGAACAATACACAGAGAACATCTGCAAGAACAGAGATGCATTTTAAATGGTTTTGTGAATACATGTCCTGCGGTTAGATATAACTGTAGAATTGTGTTTGAATGAAACCCAAGGTGACAGTTGAGGGAGCACACTAATTTAATAACAGTTGATGAATTAAGAAACTGTATTACTTTTTAAAATCACTTAGGAAGTCTCCTCTCAATCCCCTTGGTTGCCTGGTTGATTCTTCTGGACAGCATGTCAAAAAGATTTGGAAACACGCAGCCTGTACAAACCACTATGTCTGGTTTAGCCTCTTTTTCACTTTCTAAAGAGACTTACATCAAAGCTTTATATTTCCATTCTAATAAATACTCTGTATGAGAGTTTTCCTTTTGGGACAAAATAATGCTGATTATCACAAAATTTCTTCTAAACTGAATACATAACCTTTAGCATCCATCACTTTTAAATATATTTCCTTTCAAAGAAGAAGAAGATGTTAATGACACAAAGTCCAAGCATCCTTAATGGCAATAAACCACTCCTTTATATTTATGCATAACAAAAACCGAAATAAATTACAAAAATGTGCCTTTCGAGGAAAAACTCTTAATATGACAGTACAAGTATCTAATGATTAAAGCCAAATTTAACGAACATTATAAATTCAGTCACAAAAATTAGTACGGAAGAACTATTTGAACTTGACAGTTGTGGTTTCTAAAATGTTTTCAGAGCAATCAGGGAATGACTACGACTGAGGTAAAAAAATGTACATGCCCAAAAGATAATTCCACCACAGACAAAGACCTTAAACAAAGCCATTTCAGTTGTTTTTTTATGGATTTAGACCTTGTCAGAGTTACCCTTGATAATTCCATTTCTATAATAGATTATTTCAATGAATTCTTCATGAAGCACAAATTAACACGATGCCTGATCTGATAAGAAATCAGTGCTCCTCTGCTTAGTGGTAGATAAAGCAAATGCCATTATATTTAAAAAGACAGAACTTCTGAAACTGGTATTTTTTAATTAAAGAAGAGACAGTAATTATAACACAAACAAGTAAGCTTCTATGCAGCACAAGTTCTAGCTCCGACTTCTCATTTGTCAGGGGACACTCAGAGGCTGAAAAAAAACCAAGTAGCACTGAACACTGCGAACAGCACTCTGGTTTAAAAACTCCATGAAAACATAACATTAAATGGAGCACAATACATCTACTAATGAATTTTCTCTCTTGCTTTTGGAAGTGATTCAGAGTCAACAATGTCCTGAGTCATGGGTTAAAAGTCTTCTCCCATGAGAAAGACATGAATTCTCTCCTTGTAATAGCGGTAATAATGTACTATGGCTATATCGTACTTGACCTATGATACTGTGTCTCCCTGTCCAGATTTTGGAATTTACATTATATTATATACATGCCTTTAGTCACAATGACTATAAGAAAAAAAGGACTTACCCTTTTTTCCTGGTCCTGCATGTCTTAAAATGCAGTAATAATTATAATTTTTGTCTATGTAAAAACAAAAATCTCACCATTGATCTTAGAATCCTACAGCTGAAGTAAAGCCCCTGCTCCAAGGAGGCCTTAATTGTACTCACAGTATTCTTGACAGATGCTTGTTCAGTTTCGTTTATAGACCCTCATAACAGAGATTTAACAGCCTCTCAGACAGTGTATTTAAATGTTCTGCTACCTTTATCATAAAGTTCCATGGTTTTTTTTATCTACATCTAACCTAGTTTTCCCCCATTAAATTGTAAGACCATTATTATTTTCATATCTTAGAAATTATTCCTTTCCACTTTACACCATTCTTACAGGTATTAAAAAGAACGTCACCTTAGTCCTTCCATGGTTTTCTCTTCATTAAGATAAGCACTTCCAGTTCATTCAATCTTTTTGTAGAAATTATATTTTCTAGACACTGATCATCTTTTTGATGTCTTCTGGTCTTTTTCCAGCTGTGCTAAATCATTCTTAAAATATGGTGCACAAACCTGGCAATAGGAGTTTAGCTGAGGCCTCTCTAGTTTTGAATAAACAGGAAGTATTGCTATTTGTGCACATCTGTTTTCTTTACAAAAGTAGTCTTCTTTAATTACAGTCAGTTCATGAACCACTATGAAAACATCAATTTTTGCAAAATTGCTATCTAGTAATTTTTTTTTTCTGATGGTATTTGGATATCTTATTGTTCTGCCTCAACTAAAACAACCCCGATGACTTTACCAAGAGATTCAAGGATTTTTTTTATTTATATGTAATATATATGCATGCATACATGTTTCTACATGTCTATATATGCATGCATATATGTTTTAGACCATGACCTTTGTCCATGATCATAGAATCATAGAATGTATTGGGTTGGAAAGGACCCCTAGAGGTCATCTAGTCCAACCCCCCCTGCAGTGAGCAGAGACATCTTTAACTACTTTAACCCATCCTGGTTTAGTTTAAAACCATTACCCCTTGTCCTGTCACAGCTGGCCCTACTAAAAAGAATGTCCCCATCTTTCCTATAGGCCCCTTTTAGGTATTGAAAGGCCGTAATCAGGTCTCCCCGCAGCCTTCTCTTCTCCAGGCTGAACAAGCCCAACTCTCTCAGCCTGTCCTCATAGGAGAGGTGCTCCAGCCCTCGGGTCATTTTTGTAGCCCTCCTCTGGACCCGCTCCAACAGTTCCAAGTCCTTCTTGTGCTGAGGGCTCCAGAGCTGGACGCAGGGCTCCAGGTGAGGTTTCACCAGAGCAGAGTAGAGGGGCAGAATCACCTCCCTCGACCTGCTGACCACACTTCTCTTGATGCAGCCCAGGGTACGGTTGGCCTTCTGGGCTGCCAGCGCACATTGCCAGCTCATGTCCAGCTTTTCATCCACCAGTACCCCCAAGTCCCTCTTGGCAGGGCTGCTCTCGATCCTTTTTTCCCCCAGCGTGTATTGATACTGGGGGTTACCCCATCCCAGGTGCAGGACCTTCCACTTGGCCTTGTTGAACCTCACGAGGTTCACACAGGCCCACCTCTCTTTTATTTCCTCCAAACATCTGGTTGTTTTTCCTTCAAATAAGTAAATAAACAGCAAAAACCTGTTCTTTATAGCTATTACAGAGTAAATATGATCATACTCAAAGAAATGGTTCAACACTGTACAGCTGCTTTGTCCTACATTAAGCTTTCCTGTAGCTTAAATGAAAAAGTCCTGTGATTCATTGCTGAAGAATCTATCATGGAGCATGAACCTCATTCTGTTTCACATCTGCAAAGGACCAATTACACAGATAGTATGTTATGTGCCGGGGCAAATGCAAACATACAGATTTTAAGCAATGGAAGACTGAAGTTTAGGAATTACTGAAATTTGACTGAAGTAAATAAGAAATCACATCCTAGAGTTAAGCTATTTATTTTAATTTTCAGTCTGCAATTGTACCTTCATGTAATATAATGACCCTACGTTTATTGAAAACCATGAACCTACAGTTTGTTCATTAATATTTCACAGCTGACACAGCTTTGGGAGAGTGTGAAATTCTTATTAGAACTCTGAATTCAAAACTTATAATAGGGTCTTTTCCATAAACCAGAGAAAATGTCATTTGCCTGTCAGATCCCCCAATAAGCTAAAAAGCCTTCCCC
>JADKXX010007262.1:0-73105 GCA_017310255.1 Butorides virescens | reverse complement strand
TTTTTCCCTGTTTGCTATAAACTGGAAGAAATTCTCTCTGGAGACATTTAGAAAAAAGGAATGAGCGGTGCTTTTTCAGCTTGGGTCATTTAAGTTTATCAAAGGGCTTTGGAAAATAAAGAAGAACCCACCGTAATTTTATTGCCCCTTTGTTTTTCCTATTCAGCTCCACAAGTCAAGAGGAACAAACACCGAAGACTTTTTTTTTTTCCTTCTCTCTCCCACATTCATGTGGACACAATCACTATACAGAGGTGAAGGAAAATATAGGACTCATGCTTTCATTTCAGGGTTGCTGAATTGCTGAGTCACCCTGATTGCTGCTCAGGAGCTGGCAGGGTGTTGGTCGGCAGGTGGTGAGCAGTTGCATCTCTTGTTTTTCCTGGGTTTTGTTTCTCTCTCTCATTGTTTTCCTTTAAAAATACTTATTATTATTATTACTACTATTATTATTATTTCTATTATTAAACTTTTCTTATCTCAGCCCATGAGTTTTCTCACTTTTGCTCTTCCAGTTCTCTCCCCCATCCCACTGTCGGGGGGAGGGTGAGTGAGAGGCTGTGAGGTGAGCTTAGTTGCCAGCTGTGGCTAAACCATGACAGGTGTTTAAATCTTACTTTTTTTTCTGCGTTATATGTATTACTTATGCTATTGATGCCTACTTGACTGTCTACTTCAACAGAAAATGTTTTCTCAATGTCTAATCAAATTTTGTTATAAGCAAAAGGGAACACATCATAAGCATGGAGCTGAGAATTTATTGTTATTCCAATTAATGTTATAACTGTCCAAAGGTCTAAATTATCTAATACAGAAAATCCTCACTAAGAACACAGTTTTATTATCAAAGCAAGTGGGGGTCCTAGCATCAATAGTTGGAGGGGTCATAGATCTCCGGATCTTGGGAGGGTCCAACAGACCCTGTAATAATTTTAGGAAGTGTGAGGATTTTATCTTTGCTTATACACCTAACATATGCTATCAACTGTGAAGAAAATATCTGGTAACTGTCACACATGCTTCTTTTATACAAACAATCCAAACCTGTTACCAAAGATGAAATTTCTTATCAAACTTTCTGAATTTGAAGCTTAACCTGTTGATGGGCCAGACACCTTGTGTATTCTAACTCACGTTTACTAGGAATGATTGACAAACCTGTCATAGACTGCTGGAGTAGAAAAACTGATCCATCACTACACCCATAGCTTAAGAAAAAATGGTAGGTAAATAGGCAGAGAAACACACATACATCCACAGCAGATAGATGCTAGCAGAGCAGCTTTTTCAGATTTTTTTTCTGTTTTGTTGGTGGTAACAGGAAACAGAATTCTCTTTAGTAAATGTCTCACAGGTAAAGCTGAAGACTTGGTGAGAGGGTGATGTTCAAATGAAATGAAGAAACAATTATATAACATTAATACAAGGAACAGCTTCCTCTGTGCTCCACAGTAGTTGATCTTAAAAAAATAGACGATCCAAATGTTACTATGCTTAATTCAATGTTTTTAATCTGTAATTCTCCATTCTCTTTTCTAAGTGATATACAAAGTACTAGTATCCTCTACAAGCTACAAGTACTAAAATAGAAAGTGTTTCTTTAGGTTCCTAAATAATTTCCTCTCAGATCTTTGAAATAACCTCCTGAACACCCATTCCTACAGAATTTTATATCCCTTGATAATTGTACTACCGACAGTATACCGGTGACATGGTGTTTCTACGGTAATGAAATTTTTGTGGTGTAATATGCAAATTGAACAGAAAAGAACTAAAATCACTGCCTTTTGTACAAAAGATCAATAATAAATTACACATAAATCATTGAATTGTCATGATACTTATAATTCCTTCATATCAAGGAAAATTATGTAGTTTTTATGACTTAGATACTTTAAAAAAGAGAAAAGAAAAAAACCCAAACAAATCTAAAACCACCAAAAGCTGAAGAAAAAGGACAAGTTCTTACACACAGGCTGACCTTATATTTTCCTAATTTAAAAAAAAAAAAAAAAATTAGACACTTCTCATAGCTACCGTCTCTCATATGCCCATGAAATTTTCTCTAAACTAGTTAGAAGGGAATTGTAGTGAAAGATTTTGACCCACCACTACAATCTGTTCCAGGCTGTGGGAATCAGTGGCCTAACTCTTTCATCTGTCATGTGAACATTAAGTACATGTTACAAGTAATTTCCTTCATGATATCCTTTAGTAGGTTGGGATAATCTTCTGCTACTAACCCAAGAGCAGCCAGTGCAGAGGCTCACATGTCTGGCAATCAGTTGGTATGGGTGATCTTAATCAGGTGTGCATTTTAAGAGTTTGGCTCCCAAACATAGAAACTTGTATTCTTATATTAGTTTCATGAGAATGGACAATCTTTTATTGTGTTTCACAAACATTTGGTCAAATAGAAAAGTTTGAACTTCAACTTTGTTTAAGCTTGTACCAAACCAGAAAGTAAAATAGCAAAATATTTATGAAAAGTTGTTCATAAATATGTTCAACTTAAAAAAAAGTATATACTTCCTAAAGTGAGGCGTTAAATTTAATTTTTCCTGATCAAATTTTCGCTGTTACAGCCACTGAAACTTATATCAGAACTGCCATAATACTCTTCCATCTTGAAGTCTTTATTTCCCACATTCCTACTATTTTTGTGTGGCCAGGACTTCCAGGTCCTGGTAGAAGGAAAGGTAGAAGGAAGAAATCAAGGTAGAAGGAAAATTGGAAAGATGTAATGGAGGGTGTTGCTCAATTAATAAATCTTTCAACAGAAAAAAAAAAACCAAAAACCAAAACAAAACCCAAACATATAATCATAGACTCATCTCTTACAATTTCCATAAAGTTTTATGAAAGATTAGAGGTCGGTAATGTCAAAACAGAACAGTCTGACAAACTGAAATATTTCATTATTGACAACTGTGTTTAACTGAAAAAATTGTTATTTTTGGCAAAAAAATCTTCCTGTGTGAAAAATGGAGGGTTTTGAAAACACATTTTTTCCATCAAGCTGTATTCTCATGGAAAATTCCCAGCCAGATTGAGCTGTAATTCCTTTTATCTCCCACCCCTCACCCATATAATTATTACTTTACTTTCATATTTTTATCCCAAAAGAGAAAAGAACCCAAGTAATGAGTTATCACTAACAAGTCTATTAGTACCTTAGACATCTGTTCTGTTTTAAAAGCCCAGGATACAGACTGAGCCATTGTCCAGTGTGAGCAAGAAACACCTAGAAAGATGCCACCTGAAACCCCACAACATAAATTTATTTGGGCCACAAATTTATACATATATTAAAAAAAGAAAAGAAAAAAAGTTAAAAAAGAAAAAAGTAAAAAAGAGAAAAAGTGGTCTGATACTCTTTCCACTGCTCAGCATTAATATTGACCATATCTTCTTTTTCTTAACAACACACCCTAACAAAACATAGGATTTGAAAGCTGAAGAGGCATGATCTATTTTCCGAGGTAATCCAAAGTCTGACTAAAACCAAAGAGATTTCCATTTAAGAAAATATATGTGGATAAAGAAGTCCTTTTAAGTAGTCCCACTGAATACTTGTAGCACATGTAAAGAAATTAATATGTTTTCTAATATTTGTCATTCTTAAAGAATTTTAATTCTTAGATTTTTGATGGGGAAAAGAAAGTAACACTTACAGTATTACCTGCAGTGGTTCATGACCCAAGAGTAGACGGTAATAACCAAGGAAATTATCTGATGTGATGATAATCAATGTGTAATAAATTATCAATGAACAGAACTCTGATGATGTGTTTATTGGAAAGAAGTATGCTTACTCCAATCATCAAAGCCTAGAAATTTCATATTTTTAAAAAATTCCATTGATTGTTGCAAATTTGATCCTAGCTAACTGGCAAATTAAGCTGAGGAAATAATAAAAGCTGAATGTACAACCAATACCACCAAGGGAATAGAGCAAACAAACTGAAAAAATATTTTTAGAATAATTTGTTTGGTATACTGATTCTAAATGCTGCTTAACTATACTAGGGACATTTTTTTAGGAGTATCAAAAGTTCCCCATGAGGTTACTCTTGCCAGAAACACCATAAGCAAATTAAAAAAAAAAAACAAACCATCCCCCCTAAATCCCTGACTGCAGAGCTAAGCAAATTGTCATATGATTTTTAACAATAAAAATCTATTTTTATAAAATATAACCTGATTTGACTAAATCAGTTACATTTAGAGAAGCATCTTGCTCCAGCTGCTGCTACATAATTTGAAAGATTCAAAGTAGAATGCTTAGAATTCTATGTAAAAAACATTTGAAATTTAAAATGTACGCTAATCATATACTGCAAAATAATTTGGCATTCTGACAAATAAAATAAAGACAGTAAGAACTGTTAAAGCCTGGAAGTACTAAAAAAATAAGATTATCATTACCTTTGAAATGTGTGAAGAATTACAACACCAGTATTTCAAGAAAGCAAGGTTCATTAATTCAACTAGTACAGAAATGGATCACTCTTCAAATGTTTCAGATAGTTTCAGAATTTTATTTAGAAATTTGAAGTCACCTGTAATGTAAAAAAAATACTTTTAACAATAAACTTAGGTAACCACAGTTCACATGCATTCTGACCAACATCAGAGAAGTACTGTTTAATTTGATGCAGCATTGATATTACCGCTTGTCTTTATCTTACAGAAATTAGTTGAAAAGCTTTTATTGCATGACAGTGTTTGGTATTACCTTTTTCCTTAACTTCATATTGAGGAGGCTTACATACAGAAGAGAAAGAGTCTTCTACTTTGCACTCAAAAATCATCTGCAGAATCGTATTAGGACAACAGATATTTACTCTGGAAGGGACCTCTGGAGGCTGTCCAGTCCAACCTCCCATTTTGAGCAGGACTATTGCTTCCTCTAGATCAGCTGTGACTTTGTACAGCAAAGCCTTGAAAATCTTCTGGGGACTAAGGTTCCATGGATTATGTGGGTAACGTATTTCAGTTCTGCACTACACCCTCTACTGAAGATTTTCTTATTATCCAAATATCTTTTAGGTGTTTACTATTAATATTGACCTTTATAACCTATGTCGTGATCTATTTTACAGACTTAGCTGTTAGAAAAAGGACAAGGGGAAAAAACAGATACGTACCTTTCACTTTTTCAGGAGACATTGTCATGGGAATCTTCAGAATAATTTTTGTGAAGTTAACATGTGGTTGGCCCTTATAGTTAAGAACAGTCACTGTTCTTGTCTATTTCCAATTCATGCTGGCTGATAAAAGACTTGGTGCAGACTTGAATTTTTGCACACTTTTTTTTTTTTTTTTTCTATATACATCTGTGCAGACAAAACTATAGACTTCTAAGATGATGATGCATAACTACAGAACCAAATGGCATCTTTACTTAGCTTTAATGGCCCTTGCATCAGAACATGAATCAAAAATTCAGAATGCATAATTTTCTTTACAAGATTGCTTTTATATAGGAAAATAATAAACCTTCTGTTTATTCTGTGGTCATTTTTGTGAATAAAAATAATCATGGAATCTGAGCCTGCAAGAAGTCTAGTTGACTTCAGATGACACTTCAGTGCTTAGAGCAGTGATAGATTTCAGCCTAAAATAAACAATTACTTTAGAATCTATAGAACATGATTCAGCCTTCATAATATCATGTGTGGCAGCATGAAGATAGCTATCTTCAGCACAGCATTTCCCTTCAGGAAATCTGAATGCATGAGTGGTCAGTGGACAGCAACACCACCTCCCCCCATCTCTGCTGAAGTGATATATTACTTAAAGACACTTACATAACACATTAGGCAGCTAATATCTCAATACCTTAATCTTCATTTCATGATATCTCATGGAATAATTTACCTTTTTTGAACAGTGGCATCTAAAGGCTACATTTTGGATTTATTAATGTTTTACAGTCATCCTTAAATCATATGATACAATGCTGCAGAATATTGAACAACTCAGGCCAGATGAAAAGACCAATCATCTAAACCTTTAACTTTTGCTCAAAAACTCTTCCTCTATAACACATGACCTTAGAGGTTTTTCACTGTTCTCCAAATACACAAAGATTCAGGGTGTCTGGATGTCCATAAACTAGCCCAGAATTGGCAGGCTGTAATCTTGCATCTTATCAAGTTTTATAAAGATTTGAGAGGATCTTCGGGGTCTGATCTAGCAGATATATTCAAAGGATATTTGACACACAGGATCTTTTAAAAAAGTGCAGTTGCAACAACCTTCCATTTACAAAACATGATTGCATAGACTACTAGTTAGGTCAATCCCTTCTGTTAAGAACGTCATGCATTTAATTGTTTTAAGTCTGAACTTCCTAGGTAATTACATCTCATATGAACTGTGTGAACATACTGCACCACAGGGATGAGAATCCATAATATTATACTCCCCAAAAGTGCATAAAACAAAGATGATACAAAAGAATTCATCTTCTTGTTTGGTGTTCTTGACCAGGAACTGTGCATTTTTTTGCACAGCACACTACACAGTTTCAGCAGGAAAAGATGGGGGGGAGTATCAGATTATGTTTGACTGTTTGTTTTGTTTTGGTTTTTTTTTTTTAATATGCCTTACTATAGAACCATTTAATATGTATTTAACCCAAATATGTGTCATTGTGTGAGTGTTAGGTTGGCTTTGAGTTTTAAAAAATGCAAAAAAGTTGAGGTGTCTCTTAATTTAAAACTAAAAATAATACTAATTTTTATAAGCTAACAAAACTTATTTTATATTTTATTTTAAAGTGCAAAGTTTATGCTAACATTCTATAGAATTTCTGCATATATAAAAGGTTTCAGACTTCTTTCTGTTTGGACAATTAAATATGTACTTTCTGTAGTTTATTTGGTAATTAATTACAACTGGAAGAATTTAAAAAGTTCTTAACTTGTAAAACAATTTATCTCAAAATGTAGTATGGATGAATTGATATACAAAGGCAAACAGCTGAAGTCACAATAAATAACATTTCTCCTTGAAATATGAAACTGAGTTGTTTCTTCTTTTCTGTATTCCATCATTTCATTTCATGAACTAAAAGTAATAGTAGGAGGAGAAGTAGTCCTTCCAGTAGTAATAGGAGGAACATACTGTGAATATTTTGAAGTTAATGTCTTAAAACACAAAACTTCGGTAAATGTTTTATGAAATGTGCTGTGCACATGTACTTGCACTCCATCTTGGTGAAGCTGAATAAATAAAAAAAAAAAAAAGTTCATCACATCTTGTTTTCATAGAGCTGAACAGCATATGGCATTTTACTTTCTTCCTCAAGGTTAGCTGCTTTCCATTAGACTGTGCCTCTTAAGAATTTGGTTTGTTGTGTCAAAAAGCCAACGCTGACTGTTAGGAAATGTGCAGGAAAGAAAACACCATGCTATATCTTTTCTTAACTACCCCATATTGGTTCCAGCTACAGTTCACTTCTGTTTCAAGGAACAAAAGGATTTGGTACCAGCTCCTTGAACAAGACCAAGAATATCATAAACTTCAGAAAATCAAAAAGGGACAGGTCTTTTGACTTACAAGACAAGATCAGTAATAGATCCATCTTCCCTGTCTCAAATCCAACAGGGTGCACCACATCAACTGCCAAAGGAACTGACTGCCCAAGGCAATGAACACACTGCAAAATTTCTCCAAGCACTAGATTTCTATTGCAACTGTACATTGTACTGCCAGAGGGCTGTCTATGGCCAAGAAGGAAACTCATTAATGGAAATGAAGGCATTCTGTGTTGGGAAGTACAATGTAAGAGAAATGTGCCAGTCTTAAGAAAGTTTCTCAGCTGATCTTTTGACTTAAGGCAAATACTTGATTGGTTTTCCCTTCATGATGAATTCAGCTCATCTACATGAAACTTGCAGATTATGTTGGTGTGGCTGATAAAGTATATTGCTGTAGACAATGGCATCCTCAGAATGATAATCCAGAATGCCTTCTGATGATTCAGTCTCCATTTTTCCCTTGCCACTATTATTTCATCTTGTGAAATAATATTTTATTTGTGGTAAATATGTTTTTTTTATTAATGCAGGAGAAATAGATCTTTATAAGATGGTGTGCCATCCCAGTCAAACATCTTTTCAGTTTAACATACTATAAAATTAGTAATCTCTATGTAGGTAAATAAGCGGCACATTGTAAACATCATCTGTTTGGGGTTATACTGGGGATTTCTTTGTCATGCAAAGAGGGCCCAAAACCTGATCCTCAGATTCCATTCAGAGAAACAATGGCTGCAGGTGAAAAAATGTTGGAGTTGGATCTGGTAGTTTTGACACATCACTGACAAAATGTATGAACTCATTTTCAGTGTGGATTTTGCATACGGAAAGGTTGATCTGTCATTCTAATGGAGAAGAATGTGTGAAAACATCGGACTGTTTCTGAATAGGTAAATAACATAATTTATGTGTAAATTTACAGCTTTTGTTGGAAGGTGGTTTTGGTGGTCAGGGGGTGGCTTTTTTCTGTTCAGAAGCTTAGAGAGACATCAACACAGGTATCTGTATTCAAATATCAGTACTAAAAATCTGTGTGAAAAATACCTGTAGCAGGAAGAAAGAGTCATACATTTGACTTTTATGAATTTGAAAAGATAAAAATTTTAAAATAAAAAAGTGCAATAAATGGCTTTAATATCTGTTTATTTAGGGAACAGGCCTATAGTGTTATTTAATATATTTTCTTCACTCAAATGTGAGGGGAAAAATGTTAGTGTTGGTTACTTTGAGGTACCCTAACAACAATAACATAGCTGCCACTTACACCAGTGTGCTCAACGAAGCACTGTTCTCACACTCAATTAAACTATCGTGCTGACAGGAGAAAAATGGATCCACTTTGTTGCAGACTGTCAAACATGCTTTGCCTTCCAACCTCCATTATTCTAGCTAAGTGAAATGTATCAAACCACTTAACTGTGCCTGACACTGAGAAAAAAAATATATGGTTTTAACAAATAATTTTCTGAATACCCCTTCTAATTTTCCGCAAACACAAATAACATTAAGGGCACATTTCTAATTATAATCAAAATGTTCCAAGGAACTTTCAGAAACAGGTATTGCATCCTTCTTTATTTGTACATGATACCTTCCTTATATCATCATTTTATTTTTATCAGCAGATATTGATATTCTTCAGCTGAAGAATAATCATATAAGGACAAATTCTTATCCCTTTTTGCTATGGCAATATAAAGTTTCCTTGTATCTGGAAAATCACTGTCTGAGAATGTTATTAAGAGGAGAGGCTACAGGCAGACCCATTTCTCTTCATCATACAAACTTTCACTACCTGGTAGTCCAGTCGGAACAGGTGATAGGAAAATGGATGACATGCCACATTGTAGTGATTCTTGGATACTGCAGAACCACTTGCAGTGTTACAGACTGCCACCGAGTACAGTTGCCCTTATATAATGAATGATGTGAATCTCCCTGCTGAGGGAAAGATAAAAGCTAAAGCTTTCTTTAATTCTGCTGAGTGATTCTCTGATACAGCTGTATAACTGAGTTGCTTTGACATGAATTTAGCTCACCCTTCTTTCTGATTCTTTGAGACTGCAATGAAGAAGGTTTTCCTGCACAGTTGTCCTCAACATTCTGCCAAATAACTGTTAGCCACTAAGCAAAGTGACATCTGTGCATGTGGCAATTGTCTTTAGTCTGAAACTGTTCCTCTTAAATGTAAGCCTGCAGGCCTGAATCATGATTTCTCTGCATCTTGCCAATTGCGCGGTATTATTTTTACACTTATTTTTTACTAATAGAAATAACTTCTGAAATGAAAGACTCTGAAATACTAAACTCTATTATCAAGTACAATGTACATTTTTGTTCGTTTGTTTTTTTTTTTTTTTTCTCTACACTAATTTGAGATCTCTGAGAATTTGAAAAAGAACAATATTAGCTGGTCTGACATTGAATGAATTCAATTTTTCATTGGATCTTAAATATTTCAAATAATAATGTTACTTAGATTTTTTTTCTGTGTGGAACTAAATTGTTTAAATGTAGACATCTCATGTCATTTTGATGCTCTAAGCCATCCCACCAAGGTTCCTGTTGCTCCTCCAGATAAGGGCATGGGTTTCCACAGGTTCTATGGAACATCTAAGCAGCCCATTCACATATCTTGAATAAGCAAGGACTGCTAAAATAACACTAGGTACTTAAGTTAATGTAGCTGTATTTTCCCTTTTGTCTCACTCTTACCTGCAGAAGTAATACTTAGCATTATCTTTACTTGTCTGGAATAAAGATAGCAATGAAACAAACACGTTGTCACCAGATTTACAGTTCCTAATCCTCCTAAATACACAGGTTTTCTGAACTAAATTTTTCTCAGTCATAGAAAGAGGAAATAATACTTATTATCTATTAACTGGCATTTTGATTTTTGGAAACCAACAAGTATGACTTCCATAGCAAATTGATGACACCTCAAAAATATTAATAAGGGAGTTGATTTGTTAAAAGAGACAACATGTGGTCAGATCCTCAAACTAAAGAAATTAGTATAGCACCATCAAAGTCATTATCTCTATGCAAATTTGAAAGAACTGAGAATCTGACTTTCACATGTAGTGTACAAAAATTTTCTGCCAGAAACTTATATACAAAAATTATGAAGAACTCACATTTGCATATACAAATAGGTAAGACTTCAACAGTAAGATGAACTAAAGAATATATGTTTTTACTTTGAATTTATCAAGACTTCAATGCTAAGTTTAGCATACACATGTAGACGTAGCAATTAAGCTGATCTTTCACTCTACAAATAGGAATTAGAAAAAAAAGTTCATGCATAGTCAGTTCATAAAAGATTTGATTAGAGAACTATAAATGCAGGTCAAAATTTGTGTTTTGGCACCATGTCAGTCATGCACAGAAATTGAGTGGCCTTACTGCACTGTGGACAAGATGCTTCTGTCTACATGACAAGAGTGAGAAGCATTGTGTTTAATTCCCAGACAGTTCTAAACTTGTGCATGCAGAAGTTGCTGCCTTTTTTAAAAAAGTGAACTTTAGGAAAAAGACATTTAAAAAACCTCTTTATTTCTTTTTTCATTGATAGAGAACAGTTCCTTGATTTACTTGAAAGGCAGCCAGGAATAAGCTTTTTCTTTTCGTGTGAGTTGAAAAAAACCACAAAATTATACAGAATAAATAGTAAATATAAACCTAGCTAGAATTAATTGCAAAAATAAACCTGTAGTGATCTACTTTTTTTACCCATTTTTCCCACAACAATTTATTTTCTTCTAATTTCAGAAATTAGAATGTAGTTTTGTATAAACACCTAAATACTATTAATCATCCTCATGTGTATGTATTGTTGCAGTTATTCTGTCTGGGAGTTGCTTTTGGGTAGGATGGGAAAGGACCTCTATTTGCACTTGGAAGTTCCTAGCCACAGCAAACTCATTCTTCCAAGAATATTTAAAGCCAGAACAGAAGTTATTTATATATATATAAAAATCAAAATTATTAAACACAGTAACGTATGTACATTTGATTCTCAGTAGCTTTTCAAATTGCTCAGGATTATGAGTTGAAACACCAGTGATGCACAATATTTTTATAGCAGCAGCTCAAGAAAAGATTGTCCAAACTTAGGTAAAGCTATCAGATAGGGAAAGTAGCAAAAGGCTTTTTCTTTGTTGAAGATGTTGTGTAAGCATAGTTACATATTTTTCCTTCCACATACTGGTACAGAATGAACATGATGAAGTTCCGTATAAAATACTTAAATATTTGCAGGCTCTGGGTGCATACACAAAAATCTTTTCTTTTTGTTTTTTTGGTGTTTTTTTTTTTTTAACTGACATTTAGTACGACAACATTTTAACTCCTTTCATATTTATTATAAGAGTATGTTAGGTGTAGTTGTAGACAATGGTCATATATGCAGTGCTTGTACTAACCTAACTAATACACTCTAACCTTATAACTACACACACAGGTGTTTGTCGTTTTTTTCTTTTCTTCTTTTAAATGGAACCTAATTAAACCGAGGGAAAAAAGAAAGAGTAAAGGTATCAAATATTTTTCCATAGTTTGGGTACTGAATGGACGATGCCTTACACACCTTTCTAAAATGTTGAGGAATATTGCAATAAGCAATCTTCCTCCCACAGTTCAATCACACAAAGTTCATATTTAACTTGGGGTGAGACATATTGCCTGCACATAACCCCATGGCTTCCCACAGTGATCCCTGAGGTTTTTTTTGCTAGGATTACTGCTGTGCTTTAAGTTCTGACTGTTGACTTAAGGCACTTTTGTTGACAATGGTTCCAACATAAAATAGAATTACAGAAATTCGGCCCCAGCTCAACGTATTATCACTTCATGTTTGCTGCTCCAGGACTTCCAGGTAGTCAGGTTCAGCATGCAAATTAGCTTTGAGTTCAAAATACTCATTTTTAGTTTGTTCTAGAAAAACCTTTCTTGGCCTGGAGTACATGAGTGTCTCCATTAGCTTCAGCTCCTCATGTGTTCCAGGATAATGAACTTCCATGTCAGGCTGAAACTGAACAATGTTTTTCCTTAGGTACTCCGTGATCCCTAGTTGCTGCAATTCTCTCTCTTTTTCCAGAATGTTTCTATACAAGCAGCTGGCATCCTGAAAAGACAGAAATTCAGCAGATTGATCTGTAGCCTTATATTTGACATTTGAACCTGTAAGAGGTGAACTGTTCTCTCTTTCCAGGAGACTTCGGCGGAGATGTTTGGAATCATTGGCTTCCTTCTCACTTCCCTCCTCCAGTTGCTCAGTATGCTTGGGGCTGAACGATGGGCTGTGATAGACCTGAACCATGGGAGTAACCATCCGTTGCTCATAGAGAGTTGCAGCTGGGCGCTCCATTGTGTGGTGTGTTGTCTTATGCCCATACATGCTGTACTGAAGGTGAACTGGGCTACTATCCCTCATTTGTTCATCTGCTTGTTTCTTTTTGCATCTTCGTCGCCGATGCAGAACAAGGACAACTATTCCTGCTGCACAAAATACAATAGTTATGAACACAATTAGAAGTCCTAATATTAGAACAGAAAGTGGGACAGCATCTGTAAGGGACCGCAGGATGGTGTCTGCAGTGTTGGTAGTAGTAGAAGTAGTTGTCACAACTACAAAACTGGCATGAGTTGGTAGGGCAGGACTGTTTATTAAACCTGGACACAAGACTTCACTGTTCAGGGATTTCAATTCCTTTTTTGCTAGGTGTCCTGGAGATTTACAAAAAATATCACCCATCATTGTATTCTTACTCAGTTTTTGTATCCATTTTTGCAGGCCAACTGAATCACAAGTACAGTCCCAGGGGTTGTCTTCAAGTTCAATTTGTACCAGCATATCCAATTCATCCAAGACATTGCTCACAGGCAAATGAGCAAATTGGTTTGTTTTCAGATTTAGTCTGGCGAGTGGAACACCTGAAAAAATATGAGGTGGCAAAGTCTGCAGAAGGTTGTTATTTAAGTAGAGGACCTTAAGTTTTGGCATTACATTAAATGTCCCTGGCAAAACTTCTTTGATGGCATTATATTCAAGGTACAAGTATTCAAGATGCTGAAGACCAAGGAAGAGATTCTGACTTAGCTTTGTAAGATGATTTCCATTGAGATATAATTTCTGCAGTCTAGTCAGATTCATAAAGGATCCTTCCTCAAGGATTTCAATGCGATTGTTCCCCAGGTGAAGCATTTCCAGGCTGGGATAGTCCACAAGATCTGATTTCAGTAATGTCTGAATAATGTTTCCAGCTAGAATAAGCTTTTTAGGATTTGGAGGAGGGGGTCCTAAATCAGACAAGCTTTCAATATTTCGCTCCTGGCAGTGCATGAGAACTCCTGAGAGCATATGGCTGGTGCAGTGACAGGGGACGGGACAATAGATTCCTGGAAACTGAGTAGTAGGCTTTGAAGTATGAAGCACTAAACTTGGTTCTTTAGTAGGAGCTTTCAGGATAGGAATCACCTTAGTTGATAGGTGACTATCACTGATGGAGGTGGTTACAACCAAGGGCAGTGACCCTGAAGGATCTTCAAGTTCATTGACAGGATGAGTGGGACAAAGTGATTCTTTTTTCAACCGGCTTAAGATGCTGCCTTTGATGACTGGAGGACTATTGCATACAACATCACCTATTATTGACTGAGGAGGCATGTTTTCTAGCCATATCTTCAGCTGCAGCAAATCACAGTTACAGGCCCATTTATTGTCTTCCAGCTGAAGGTCTAGTATTCTACCAATGTGTTCCAAAAAGCCAACATAAGGTAGTGTCTGTAACTGGTTTCCACGAAGATCTAAATGGGTCAATGGCACAAAACGAAATATGTTTGGAGGAAGATACTCAATGGCATTGTCATTCAAAATAAGCACTTTAAGCCTGTTGAGCTTGCTAAAGGCACTTGCTTCAATCACTGTGATGAAATTATTGTCTGCTTGAAGAAACTCCAAATTTTCCAATCCATGAAACATATCTTCTTTAAGTGTTTCTAAAGAATTGTGATTGATATGAAGTTGCTTAAGAAGGCTGAGACCATTGAAAGCCCCAGGCTCAATGACTGCAATATTATTAAAACCAAGATGTAGAGAGATAGCATTAACAAGGCCAGCAAAATCATTCACCTGTAACATAGTCAAGCCATTGTTTAACAGATTAAGATGGAAAGGCCGTGATGGTGGGACATTTATTTCTGATACCAACTTGATGCCTCTTTCTTCGCAGTTTATAATCATGGTATCATCCTTTTCTTCACAGGAACACAAATTCTGACAAGATCCTCTGACTGAAGAAAAAGAAGGCTGTGACTGGAAAGGATCAGACGTAACCACAGCTGAATATAGAAAAAAAATCCAGAGCTTCATCTTGCCCAGCAGATTCTATAAAAAAAGAAAAAGGAAAAGAAAGGAAAAAGGAAAAGTAAAAGAGTCATGGTTTCACAGGGTTGTTTTTTTTATTCTGGGGCAGGGGGCAGCAATAATCATTCCTAGTACTTGTCATTGAGCTACCTCACCTTTCAAACAATATTATATAGTGCAAGACATTACAATGATTTTCTAAACAGAGAAAAATATATTTAATGTACTGAATCAATAAACACAGTCATAAGGGGAGTGCTTCAGTACTTTCACACACCAAAGTAGGACATAAGCAAGTGTGCGTTATCTTTATTTATATACCATATAGAATGTTTTGCCAGTGAACAACAGTAATTAGTTACTGCCCTGAGGAACTTATATCAAGGTTAATATAATATTTTGGATCGTTGCTTTGTGTCACCATAATAACACTGCAAACTTTAAGAATACCTTGCTAAGTTCAACTTAATGTTGTCCAGCTACTGAAGAGAAGAAATAAGATTTCCTTTGGTTCAACAATGTGTTGTGAGAAAAAGCCCATTCATTCAGGATACAGGGAATCTCTCCTTTGGCTCTGCATTATGTATGTAAATAAAAAGGTATCTCCTCTGCAATCCTTGCACCCTCAAACTGAAAAGAAAGTAGACAGAATAACTCTTTTTCTTTACTTAAATTTTAATGCATATGTTATAGTTTGTGGATATTTAGTGAAAGCTGGAAGACAGCACACAGTATTATAATAAGTTTTTATATAATATACACATAAAATAATTGTGTACACAATTAAAATAAAAGAGAGTACTGACAACGCAGTACATGACAGAATAAACAGGTAGGCAAAGGGCAAATTTTTTTTTTGAGATTAATTATTAGACTCCTTGCAATTATTATAATAATAAATTACCACAAAAATTCTGAAATGTACATGGAACTAACTGTACTTTAGAAGTTAAAAAATGATCACTAGTATCATCCGGACATTATGTAAGAAATTATCATCTGTCGAGCTGATCTTGAGCTTTGCAATACCTGATAAATGCATCATTACAGTACAACTATGGAGTCACAAACAAAATTTATACATTGAAATCAAGCATTTGTTATCACTAGTTTGAATTAATTTATGCTACACTCCATGTGTAGGTTCTCTCTTTCTGTCAAGGCCATTTAATTAGCAAGAATGATGGTAATTCTTGATATACGAGATGGAGCGAAATCACTGTTTATAATCTTTAATTAAATATATCCACATTTCTAAAACAAAAAAAGATCTTACAATGGAATGGATGATTTATACCATAAGAACTGTTTAGGGGCACACTGTTTATTCTAGGACTGAACTAAACAGCGTTCTTAAGTAATCCATCTAATAAAGGTCACTTGATCTTTCAAAGTAAGCTATTGAAACACGGAGTACAGAATGTCACTACACAATTAACCAGCTGAAGTGGTAATTTCTGAAAGACTAGAACCTTTTACAAGAATCTATTCAATTACATGCATGAACATTCTTATGGTGTGGCCACACGATCTGGCATCTCATCAATACATAGTTTAATTATCACTGTTACTAGCAACAGCATTTCTCAAGGTTTCTCTTAAAATGGATTGCAAAGATTTATACATGCAGGCACTTAAGTGCTGTGGTATGAGTATTACACATGCTCAAAAGCAACAACAGCAAAGGTGTGCACAGTGAATTATGTTTTTCTCCATTAGTAGTTCCTGATAACTGGGTGTAGATGTATGTTTAGAAGTAGTAAGTGCAATTCAGTGTGAGAAAAAGAGTCTCTAAAAATATGAGTTTTGATCATTGCTTCAGTAGAACAAATAATTTTGTTGTCTCATACAACACTCCTTGAACTCCAGCTGCCTATGTTTAATATATATGTCTTTAAGTTTGTTTTCCCAAGAAGTATTGGATAAAACAGCATGTCAAGATGTTACTTTGAAGTATGCAGATTAATTCCAGGATCATATTATGCTAGAGATCTATTCTTGCTTTACATGCATCAATATCCTTTCCAGTGACCCAAGGTAAAAAAATACAGGCTCTTGACACAGATGCCAGCTTCAAATCCTCCTGTATGACTAATTAGACTTTATTTCTGTACACTTTTTCTCTGTAGGAATTCCAGCTTCAGTCTGCAGCAAATTCAAACTGCACTTATGAAGTCCCTGAGCAAAATTAAATTAAAAATAAAAATAATCTGAAAAACATGTTGCATTCTAGTGCATATTGAGAAATTAGGTTATAAAAATGAAAACCCTGCTCTCAGAGATGAAAGCAACATTTGTAACCAATTGGAAAACATTCCTATTTTAATCATCGTCATACTTCTGTGGGCAGCACTTCCAGATTCTCACACACACATATATACACAACAAAAATTAATAGAAGAGTTGTATTCTTTTTTCCTTTTTCCTTTTTTTTTTTTTTGGTCTGAACACTCAGGAATATGTAATGAAGCTCTCAGTGGGCTACTGCTGTAAAATAAAAACTGCTTTCAAGTAACAGATGATCAACATTTAACCAAAAGAATTCACAATAAAATACAATTTAATTTAAAACACTTGACAAAGCTGACCTTTTTCTGTTTCATGTGAACCAACCTGTGGTGAGGTTTTTCAGCAAATTCTACATGGTAACTTAAGTTTGTTCATTTTATCTGCTTTCATGTAAGTCACTACGAACTATACTGTAACTAAGCTTTTTGCAGTAGCAATTCTAAAAGACTAAAAAATGTCACAGTGCTTTCTACAAGGCAAAGTTGGATACTTTCAGAAGTAGTCACTTTATAGCAAAGGCATGACGTGCTTGACAAAATAATCATGGTTTTAAAACACTGAAATAGCTTGTTTCATTTTACTTGGGGTTTTGTTTGGTTGGTTGTTTTAATTCAGCTATTTAAAAAATGCACATTGAAGAAATTCAAAGCCTCAAGCTAAAAATTGGTAATTTCTAAAAGCCTTCATGATTGTTTATTAAATTCTGCAGGGAATCACAGTGAGATGATGCATTTAAGACCATTCTTGCACTTCAGGAAATAAAAGCAAACACCCATTCCTCCCCCCTCAAGGGATCTGAAATCAGCGTTCCCTTAATACACACATTCTACACAGCTGGCAGTTTGAATAAATGCACCTGGCAGACTGGTTGAAATACAGTATAAACTGCCATCATTTAACATAGAAGTTACACAAAGTCATGCAGAAAAATAAATCCAACTGGTACTGAGAAATGATTTTCTCATATGCTAAGCCAATTAACTAACCAGAATCTTTCTTACCTGTACAGCAGTAACACTCCCTGAAACGCCTAGTAATGCACAGATGGAGCAGCTGTTTCAATGCGATGTAATTTCTTCCTGTGAAAAATGCACACTTTCTTCTGAGTTTCACTTTAGTGCAAGCTCTGGCAATACTACAGCTCCAAAAAGTTAAAATCCTTGTTCAGAAGACGAAGTAAAAAGCGTTCAATTGAAAAAATCTTCCAGGCAGCATGCACATTAGACCATCCTGCAAGCAGTTGTCCTTTTTCCTCAATTAAAATTCACAGCATACTTCACAGCTATGCTGACTTTTCTGCATATAGTTAACTGTTTGCAAGCATTTGGATGCAGTAAACAAACAAGATGCTCAGCAGAGCTTGACTTGATCACTTGGTTTGTCAGATTTTTAGATCCAAGCTGCTTCGCTGTTCTCTCTGCTCTTTCTAGTCTTTCTTGTTCGCTCAGTTTGTTATTAGTCAGATTGCCAGGGGCTGGGAGGTAGGCGTAAATAAAGAGACTTCTTGGCTTTTGACTCAGCCTTTAAGCCCTTCCCCACCAGAGAGCTTTAATCTGCCAATGTCATTTAGTACAAGATACAGCTCCACCTTGAGACAGATCAGCTCCTCCTCCTCCTGCAATTTCTCTCACCTCCTTTTTCCCTTATCTAAGTGAAACTCAGAAAGTAAAATTCATCTAAATATCTTCTAGATTGCTTAAGGTCTGTTAATGGCTGATTTTACTAAACAGTAAACAATCACTGAAGCTCTTGCAGTTTGTTCTCTTGGGCAGATCTTGCATTTAGTTTCTATCTGCAAATGCTTGCTTTAGAAACTGAAAGCATTGCAGCCCAAATACACTCCACAAAACACACCACAAGGGAAACCTTGTCCAAAATATTTCTATCACAATGAAGTGCAGGATTATTCAAATATATAAATGAGACAGTACAACCCTCAGTCCAGTCCACTTGATGTGACTGGGGAAGGGATGTGTATGCACAGTAGCACACACTTTATTTCTGAGAAAAATAAATTGTGCAATATTAGGGCTTATGCTTGTACAATGATTGCCGTCAGTCCTTTTTAAAAATGCCTATCTTGTTCTGTAGGAAGAAAACTATATTAATTGTAGTTGTCTGTTTTACAGATGTTAGCATAGTCCGTTGGTATCTATCCATGTGAGATTCCATTGTATTTGCATGAAACGTTGCTTTGATGAAAGAACGGTCTGGTTTGGGGAGGGGGTATTCTTAAAGGCATGTATCATGCTTAAGGTATTATTTTCGTTGTGCTCATAAACAAGTAATTAGCAGATAAAGCAGGGATACAGGAAAATGTTTATTCCATGCAAGGAAGATTTTCCTCATCCTTCCTGCACTGCATTAGATGGCTTTATATGCTGCAGATGCTACTTCCTTGTTCATTCCACTGCTACGGAGCTGCAAAACCTTTTGGTGTGCAACAATAGGTCTGCTACTTCAGTGTATTTACCCTGTAGAGAATACCATTTCTGTTTTGTTCTTATTGTGTCTTGGATTACTTTATAGATTGTTTACTACAGTCTTAATACCAGTCAGATTCCAGTAACTTCTTTTGTGCTGATAGGTCTCCAAGTGGCCTCACTGGCCTTTGAAGGGTTATTGTGACGTACTGTTCCATGCGATGAAGGTTATCAAGATCTTGTCATATATATGCACATATATACATATGATTATATATATAGGCATATGTGTATAAGCCTTGGCTTATTAGGATGAGTTCTTTAGTACTTAATTTTCTACAAAAGCAAAACCTGAACAGAAAAATATTTCCAGAAATCAACAACTAAAAATAGGACAGCATTTCCTAACCATACACAATTAAAAAACACTGAGTATGGCTATCAATAATGTTTGGCATTCCACAAACTGTGTTTACCAGGTTTATAAAAATATGGCTGATGATTTTTTTTCTACCATAATTTTATGAATCATTATGCAGGTTATTATAAAGAATGTGATTCTGCAAGTGCATCTGCATGCACAATGTTGAATTGACATGGAGTTTTTACCTTTCACTTTAAATATTTATCTTTATCAATTGCTCTGCCAATTTTAAAATTTGTGGAGGTATATAAATAAAATCTAAAACCGTCGGGCTTACTTACTTCAAAAAGACCTTAAGATTTTACCTCATTCCTCTTTACCTCTTCACAAGGTGCAGCATCTCCATAGATCAGGAATGAGACCATACCCCTCTGACTATACAGATATTGTTCAGAATTCTCCCCCAGCTAGTGAATTTCCTTTCTTATCAGTACATACATGTAGAGATAGAAGCTTTAATGCTAGTAAAAATGTAGGCCTTGTATAAAATCCTTAAAATAGGGTGTTCTAATATTGCATACTATGTTTTATTAAATTCTGTCTTATATGGTAAGTTGTGTAAGTTTCTTTAACTGTGTACATTACAGAGCCTGAATTGTATAATCTGTAAATTTTGGTATGACCAGAAAATGCCCAAGAAAGCTCTTCTAGAGTCTTTTGTTTTCTTCTTAGCAATACATTCCTTCCCTTCAAGAAAATTCTGAAGACTACAGGGACATCCATAAGAAGCAGTGGAAAGCTTTCTCACACCCTTTCAGTCAGAACTTACTCGTACCACTTCTAGATGACCTTGAAGAATGTTTTCCGTATAAAGGATATTAGCTTCAAATGTGGAGATTAGGCTTACAATTTATAGATTAGTCTTCAACATGTGAATTTTCATGGTACCCTACTTATTCATTTGTAAATTCAGTGTTTAAAAATAACAGGAGGAATAAGGATCTGCATTTGCTATTTCAGTGGAAGGTAAAGCTCCCCTCCCCCCTCATTCACAACTCATCGATGCTTCTCGCTATGCATATAAGGAGCCACTGATTCCACACAAGATCTATGAGACAAATAATGTATCCTGCCTTGCCTGCAAGAAGCTGCTAGTCTGCATCAGCAAGTCTTCACCTATATTTATTGCAACACCAACTCTCTGAACTCTGTATAAGTACTGATCTGAGATCTTAAGACACTATACTCAAAGGAAATCTTCTTCTAGGACAACTAAGTAGCATCTGAATATTCATACCTGGCAGAGCAGACTGAGGGACTTTGTTTAAACTCATATAGATAGTACACATGAAAATTCCAATGGAGGATAAATCTTAACTAAGTAGGATCAGGGAATGTAGCACATAGACACAAAACAATAACACCACCACCACCACCACCCCTAATACAATGTAGCTACAATTACAGAAGCTACTATTGCCTACTATAAAGCAAATACAGAGCCTTTGTCTCCCATGACAAAGCAAATTAGGAACAGTTTTCTTGAACCGTCATGACAGTCAAATGAACAGAAAAACTAGCATTAAGAGAAAGTTTTATTTTGTAGGCATCCATTTATTTAGTTCAGCAACAGAACACCTATTTCCCTCACAGAACAATTGCACCTTTTTTATGCATCAGGATAGGTCTTACTCAAAACACTGTGTGGCTTTTTGCGGTCATGAACTCATGCAATTATGTAAACAAAGGTCAAGATTCCCCTTTAAAAGTGATATGGAAGTCTAGTGATTATTCTCTAAGTAAATATTTGTTTCAATTTTTATATGATTCTTATTAAGAGGCAATTCTCTGAAAAATCTGAAAAATATCTCAATTTATAAGAAAACAATCAGGGTAAACGAACAACTTTCTATTATCCTAATGCAGCTTCTAAGTAACTAAATTGATTTAGACCCATCTATGCATACCTAATATACATGTATACATACATATAGAACATTGTATGCATTGATAATCATCATCATGCAAAAATCACATTCTGTGAAGTATTTTGAAAAAAAGGTGTATTGAAGCTAATGTTCTTTATATTTTAATTTTTTTTTCAAGATAAAATGTCATATGGTCCTTTAAATTTCTTGCTGGGGTGAACAACACATTTTATCCTGCTATCCTTAACACCATGACTCCTTACAAATTAGTGGCTACTTAGTAATTTAATAGAATATGATGCAGTGGCTGTAAATAGTATTTATTTTGGAAACAGATGAATCCAAGATTATTTCTCTTCCATATTTCTTCTTTAGTAATCCTGATTTATTGTATTATTCAGCTCATTGTAAATGTGTAAACATTTCTTTAATTTCCCCTCTTTCCTTCTTCGCTATCTGTGCAACAGTTCTTGAATCTTCTCTATGTGTTGTTTACTCATTGGTAGAGAGCTCCCGTTCTGCACAATATAGAAAGAGTTTAATATCAAAGTTGAAATATCCTAACCTATTCTGAGATAATCCGTTCCTATATTTTGGTGTTGGAGTGACAGATGTCCCTTGATCTGAATTAACCTCTTGGAACAGGTAGATTGTCCTCTCCTCCTGAGCTTGGCAATATTTGAATGTCAGTTGAGAAAAATGCCTAGAGGTGACTGGTCTGTAGAGAACAAAAGTCACCTCAGTACTTGCAGTCTTCAGTTATGATGAACCAGATGCATATTTTTTAAAATGTATTTTGCTTGCTATGACCCAAGAACCAAAAAAAAAAAAAAAAAAAAAGTGTCATGGTTTGGCATTGTACAGCATACTAGCAGCGTAAAAACCTCTCTACTAATCTGCCTGTACTCCCTTTTCTTAGTAACTTTAGCAACCCCAGAAGCATTATTGTCCATTGAAATTAAATTACTGCAATCCTCTTCACTACCACATAGCTGTCTGAAACATTTTTAAAGCCAAATGGGTTAAAGTTCCTTTTGTCCATGTAAAAAAGAAAGCCCACTGTGAAATCAACAGAATTTCCCTTGACTTCTTTGGGCTTTGACTTCTTTTCTGATTACTCTGGACTTCCAGTCAATATCCTTTAAGGTATATTTGAATAAAACTTAAATTAAAAGAATTCTTGTGAGTTTATATATGTGATTTATTTTCTACTTACTTTTTTTCACAATATGATAGTCATCCAGCTAGTTACTAACTGTAGCTCTAAGTACTCAGTCTCACATTATAGTTACAAGTATTCCAAAGTATAATCAGATTTTCTGACTTTTATGTCTGACAGTATAGCTGAATGCCTAGTTCTCATAAGACCCATGAAAAAACATCACTTCAATACCAATCGTTGATGCAACCCAAAGGTACAAGAACTGTGTAAAGCTTTTGAAATAAATGGTGGAATATTTTTATCTTCTGTACTGCATTCTTTTAAAAGCAAAATTGCATGGTCTTCTGTTCCAAAGATGGAGAGCAGAGAAATACACACACACACACATGCTGCACAAGTTTGCATTGTACTTGTGATGTTCTTTTTTCTAAGATGTTCACAGTTCCAGATCAGTTGCTAACTCTAGATTCATCTGTAAGTAGTTTAAAAGGTTTACTGCTAGTACACAAAAGTGCAGATATGCTAATATGTTTTAAACCCTTTAAAGAAAAAGGAAAAGAAGGAAAAAAATAATCACTATGTGTGCAGTAACCAATAATAAAAACCAAGAATATGACATAATTTACATGTTTACATTTTTTTCAATGTTAAACAATTAATATTCTTTGCCTTTTTTCAATACACGTGAATAGGAAAACATGAAATATTGAAACTGGCATGCAAAAAAATTTGTTTTCCTTTTGGCTGTGAATAATGCACTGATATTTAACTTTAGTATCCTGTTAAACACAAATGAGTTTCTACATGCTGACTATGCCTAAGTCTATTTGTGATAACACATGCCTGCGCCTAACCTAATTGTAATTTACATGCTACTGCCGTTCCACAGAAATCCAGCTAAAGTAGATTATATCAGGCAACTTGGAAAAACACCGTAAGAGTAAACTCTGCCATACTCAATCAAGTTTGGAATATCACTAGATTGAAAATAGCCATAACATTCAATTAGTTTCTCTTCAGGATACTATATACATACTCTGTAAAATTCACAAACCCAATGCAACTTTAATGCACTAATGAATTAATATTTAAGCGCTGCTTTGAAGATGATTTTGTCTTCTTTCTGATAATGCATATCCTTTACAGAGGCACTAACCTAGTAGTTAGAACTCCAACTTTGAATATGTAATAAAGGAACTGAAGTAAGTGAGCACATAGGTCAAAGAACTCTTTGGATTTGTAAAGTCACAGGTAGTGTTCAAGAGAGTAGTAGATCTCAACAGCTGTAAACATGTCCCTCACCACTCTGACTTCCCAATACATGGTTGATATTAGCTAATTTTCAGTCTAAAAGTTTGTTAGTTAAGTCCAAGTTCATTGACTTATTCTAATTTTTTTTAACGCATCAACAAATCAGGGATAATTTGTCTTGTTTACCTTAAGATGCCAGTCTTTCGGATGCATTACTCTGGAAGTCCCTGTAATTCATTGAAAGGTCTAGTTTATCTTAGACTTGGACAAGGAATTTTTAGGCATCTGTAATGGCTGAGATAAACCCTACCTTAAATATTTTCCTGAGGTTGACAGCTGGCTCTGGCTGGGATGGAGTTGGTTTTCTTCACAGCAGTCTGTATGGTGCTGTGTTTTGGATCTGTGACTAAACCAGTGTTGGTTACACACCAGTGTTTTGACTGTTGCTGAGTAGTACTTGTACAGTGTAAAGTCTTCTCATTCTTCCAACTCTGCTCCGCTGTGGGTAGGTTGGGAGTGGGCAAGAAGTAGAGAAGGGACATAACCAAAAAAGCTGACGCAAACTGAACAACGGGGTATTCCTTGTCATATAGTGTGATGCTCAGCAATAAAAATTGAGGGGAGGGCCATTTTGGGGAAAGTAGCTTTTGCTCAGAGACAGGATGGGCATTTGTGTACCCGCATGAGGTGGTGAGTGATTGCCTTTGCATTATTTTATTTTATTTTATTCTATTTTATTTTATTTTATTTTTTTCCTTCATTTGTTGAACTATCTGTGTCTTGACCCATGATGGGTTTTTTGCTTTTGCTCTTTCTATTCTCTCCCCCATCCCTCTGGGTTTGGAGAGTGAGCAAGTGGCTGTGTGGTGTTTAACTGCCTACAAGGTCAACCCACAACACAGGGATACAATAAAGCTCCCTGACCCTAAATTCATAGGGCTCATGTTCCTCTTTTGCCCAATATCTGAGTAGTCAGGCTTTTCAAGAAGTGGTAGAACTGGAAAAAAATCTGTTTATTTTTGGCTTTTATCTACTTCCCAAAGGTCCGTAGGTAAAGTTGCCCTTCTTTGGTACAGTTTCTGTATGGAAGAGTAAAGCCTGGAAGAGAATTGGGCTCTAATGAGAAGCACACAAGCTATAAAAAATCTGAATATACCCGACTACAGATACAACTCAGGAATTTGTGACAGAACTGTGCTCTGTTGTCCACCCTGGAATACTTTTATTTCGTTAAAAATGCACAAAAAGGAAAATATGGTATCAAGTAGGCCAGCATTATTCAATTAATCCCTGCATTTAAATGCTGAGGCACTCTTATGAGCAGCTACCTCTTTGAGCTTATTTTCTTAGCTTTCCATTCTGCCACATAGCCATACTCTTTGTTTCTATTCACACTATTATCACAGAGCAAATAGAGCCCATTAAAGAAATTAAATCTACCAGATTTAGAACCCAATTCAACCTTTCTGTCAAAGTGGGAAGAACACACAAACCCACATCTGCCAATGATTTAATTTTTGGCTTCTATTCTCAAATAGCCATTTATTTTTAGAAAGCAGCTTTTAAAAATGTGAGGGTCATATTAGTCACTATAGAAATAAACACATTAGCTAGAAGAAAAACACAATGGACAGAATAGAAAGTATACAATTTCCTGAATTAAAAAAAAACAAAACCAAAAACTATTCTAAAAGTTTCCAGGGGATTTCCCTCTACTGAAGAAAGTGCATGGCTATATCTAAACCCATTTTTTGCAGAAGGCATGTCAGATTTCTGCTTTAAAAATGAGGCCTCAGGTGTCATCAAAGGTGTTGAAAAGTATTGAAAGGTGTTTTTTGGTCAGTTCAGCATGCTGTAGCAACAGCTTAATTTGTAATTTTGATGGCACAACTTTGGCTCTAACATCAGACTCATTAGACTAAGTTCTGTTTTATTTCAAAAATCGGAACAGGCTTATATAACTTTCTTGAGTTTTTTTTCTTTTTTTAAAATTTATTTTATTTATATTTAAGAAGATGTGGACTCTTGCCTTGTTTTTATACAATCAGATAGTGGAGACCAAATTAACCTTTGAGTTCACCAGTGAAGTGAGCGTAAGAATTTTTATTCACATATAACAGACTGCATCTTATCTTGAAATGCCCTTTGTGGTTCAGATCTTGTGAATCTGGGTTTCTTACATGGACTAAGAAGAACATTAGTACAGCAAAATCAGATATTTTCCCCCTGTAAAAGGGAAGAAAATCCTCTTTAGGATGAAGAAAGAAAAATTCAATTTGGTGTCCTCAAGGGTGAAGGAAAAGGACAGGAGTGGGTATATTATCAGTAAAGAAAAAGCAGAAAGTAGGTCAGGAAGAGCGAAGTTTCTGTTCTTTCTGCTATTGAAGAAGACAAGAATAGGGTAAAGTAGTGACTTTCTTGAGAGTCCATCTCACCAGCTGTGCTCACATTGTTGCATACCTTTACCTTTCCTCAGTGACACTGACAGATATGATAGACAGGAATATATACATTATTCCTGTTTCCAAAAATCTACACACTACCTACCATGTACCTTGCTTTTGTACAAAGTCTTTTAAATTAGCCTCATTTTCATGTGGGATTTTATAGATAAAGCAGCTTTGTTTAGAACCCATAGTAAGGGCAGCTTCTGAATTAATTTTCTGATTTTGTTTTTCCTAAATCTTTATTTGACTTAAAGATCTAACTAGAGCTGATCATCTACTGCCAACTGTGCAAAGCCATATGGATTTCACCAAGTCACAGACTATGAGCAGGTGTGAGCTTCACTGCAGGACAGCTACTGAGTCAGTAGTAGGGACTGGTATTCTGCATGACATCATGGATGGATTTTTTCACCAAAATCGCCTACAGCATGGTAGTCACCATCTCACTCCAATTAATAACAAAGAATGTGGATGGTGAATTAATACAGTGCTGTGCAATGTGCAGTGTAACCTGACTGAATTAATATAAATTATTTCTCCCTCTCTGTTTCTGTGTTGCAGTTGGGTTTTTTGAAACAATGAGATAAAGACTCTGAGGAAGAACCATATTTTTCAGTTGAGAATGCCTTTATTGCATATTATCAATCTTAATTATAAAACTAAATATCTGGCTTTAGTACTGAAAATAATTTTCCTTTTTGGAGGGTTTTTTCTGTAAATGATGACCATATGTTTGCCAAAACTGGACTTATTGTCATTTTAAAACTTTAATAATTCTACCATGCACATAACTAACATGTGCATGCTCCATGTAACAAATGAGTCATAGCAAAGACTCAGATGCTTTTAAGTTTTCCACAGCACAAATTTCTTCTCCATACTTCTTGGAAGACCTATAGAACATTTTAAAGTCAAACAGAAAACAAAAAATTGAATCCATTAAGATTTTGAGAACTTCCTTATTACATAAATAATGTGAATGCAAAATTACTTTTGGCACTGTGATCTCCTGTAGACTTTATATTGTGAAAGAAGTAGCAAAAGAGCAAATGTGTGAAACATTTTTCAAACGTATACCTAGGCATAATTAACAATGTGTGGCTCCCTTTCTTCATCTGTCATCAAAGCAAAGATAAATGTAGTAAATAGCTCTTATGTTGAAATTATTGCTATTTTGAAGGGGAGAAGTACTCCTGTCATCCGAACAAAGGTTTTTAGGCATCAGCTAATTAGTCTCTCTTTCTGTAAGAGCAGAAATAAATCTTGATTATCTGCATTAGACAAAATTAAAGGATAGTATGCAAAATTATGGCTTCCACTAATCTCCTTCCAGGTGTGTCATAAGAAAGAGTTTCTGCTAAGATCAGGGTGAATGTATGAACCATACAGGGTAAAGACAGAGAAAGGCATGTGTGTGCACAATGTCTGATGCTGCAGTATAAAACTAGCTGGTTTATCAGAAAAATTTTCTGTCAGAGCTACATTAATTTCAAGATTCACAATAGCTTCCTTCTCCTTCTCATAGACAGTATTGTCAATGTCACAACTTTGTGTAGGAAATAGTGTCAGTTTAGGACACAAAATATAATAGTCTTATTCAACTCTGACATATGATCAACTCTATCGTTATCACTATCTAAACCTATCACTTTTTTCAGCTGAATTTGTATGATGTTTAAATTCATACCTACAGAGAATACATCTTAATTTGCCATTGCATTCATGTAGTAATATTGCGGATAGATCCTTAGTCTATTTCTTCCAAATTTTCTCTGGTTTGTGGTTAATGAATATATATTAATGTGGTTAATGAATATTATAGTATTAAAAGGATTCTTTCTCCTTAAAAAATACAGCCTATTTCATCCTGCCAACCATATAAACATGGGAAGTTATTTTAACTTCAAAACCTATTAAAATCAGCTAAGAAAGAAAGATACAAACCGAGTGATCATGATTTTTTTAGAACTGAAGTTGTCAGTCTATCATCAGTTGAGTAGATCAGTTCACAGAGTACTTTTTGATGGTGCAATGACTGAAATAAGAATCATCAATCTATGTTCCTGGGAAAACTGCTGTAGCGGACCCTGCCTGAGCCAGGGAGGGTGGACTAGACAATCCAAGAAGAACCCTTCCAACTTCAATGATTCTGTGATTCTGTGTGATTCTATGAAATTCTTTGCGAATCCAAAATCTGCTGGGTTCAGGATTTTAAGGCACATCACATTAAAATAATCCTCAGAACTCAATTGCTATATTTCATAACATAATAATTAGCATGTAATTAGTCTTATACAAAGTCATGCACTGTCATACGGTTTCTCTACCATGGAGAGAAATGGAAATAATATTTAATTATCTGAAAACATCTAAAATTCCATGTTAAAGTAATATAGTTCATAGTAAACAAGCCATGTGATGTTTACTTAGAGAAATCCCAATAAATTAACTCATTTTATGCCAACTATGATAACTGAATGTTCATTGAAAAGCATTAGAGTTTTCAATCCTACAGGCCTTTAGACTCATCTTTGATTCATTTCCAATATATATGGATGGTCTGGGGTAACACAGACAGTGATCTCACAATTAAAAATAATGACCTAATCCAGTTTTAAAAGATATCATTTTTAGAAAAAATGTATGCCATGAATGTTACTTTACTTGATATTTTTTGTTCCAGCCTACAAAACAGATAATCAAAGCTACTAGTGTATTAGTTTGTGCTCTTTAAAAATACTGCTTGTACTTCTGTGACATCTGGTATATCATTTTGGAAATACCTTTTCTTATTAAAGTTTTTTTAGTTATTAAAGTTATTTTAAGGAAAAGATTTCGCATATTGATGGGTGCCAGTTTAGAAGTACTGGACACTTCCAGTGAACTGCTAGCTAAAATATGGACCAAACCATAAATCCATTTAAAAATTAACTTGAAAATCACAGGTCTTCTGACTAAAATTGGTCAAATTGATTCAGTTGCCAATTTAACTATCATTCTAAAATACTGAAGTAAAGTTATATTGTCTAGTATGTCTAAAACACAAACCAAACAAGTATTGAAGACCAAGGGGCTGGTGGCAGTACACTGATTATCAAAGTATCTATCACCATTCACAGTCATTCAACATGAACACATACATTCCTTAAGTAATCACTAATCTCAAACTCAGATATGCTTTCATTAAAATGCATTACACTTGCCTGTTAAAACACCACAAATAGAATCAGTCAATCTCTGTTGTCTCGGTGTATGCAAGTAGGAAAAAGTACAGTGTATTTTTCGATCTTTGCAGTGCTGACAGGTTTTGTTTTCAAACATTTACAATAGGCATTTTTATGTTTCAGTTCCAGTTAACTTTTTAATTCTTTTGACACTGTCAGGATTATACTATTTTTTTTATTTTCTCTAAATATGAATTGCATTTCATAGCTGGTGTTTAACTGCATGTCTTTTTTTTTAATTGTGGAAGTATCAGCTGTTCAAGATCTTGAATATTAATGCATTAATTTATTCTTTATATAGATAGTAAATAAATTATAATAAGTAACCATTACTGTCTGAATTTTTATTTTAAGCAGCAGAGTAAAATAATGCAATGTGGGTAATTAAAAATTAGATCTGTATATTGACTATTATATACATAGGTATGTCCATATGATTATAAAGATAAGGAGTATGTTGGCTATGTGCTATCTTGATGTTGTCCAGTTGTGTGCAACTATTTCCCAGGTGATGTTGGTTGAGATTCAACTGCTGAAAGCTCAGTAAGACTAAGACTGAAGCAAACAGGACAAACATCCATTAATTTCTACCACAGCTTTTGCTGACACCACAGAGCTATTGAAAATACATCCATTTATCAGGATTTTTTAATAGTTAGTATTATATAAAGAAGTAATTGACTAATTAGTGTTAGCTAATATGCTACCACTAAACGTGCTCACATATTTCCCAGTAACAACTTGCAATTTTAATTTAATTTTCACCTTCATTTCTGTAAAGCTTGATCTACCAAGAAAGGAAAAAAAAAAAATCATAAAACATTGATACCCAGTGTTCTGAATGATACTAAGAGATACTCAGAGTATGTAAAACTACTTGTTTCATCTAGTGAAGTATTTCTACTTATTACCCTGCATCATAAAGATAACATATGGAAGAGCAGTTTTTAAGTACAGATCAATGAGATACAAATTTACCTCACCTGGAGTACTGCGTCCAGCTCTGGAGCCCTCAGCACAAGAAGGACATGGAACTGTTGGAGCGGGTCCAGAAGAGGGCTACTAAAATGATCCGAGGGCTGGAGCACCTCTCCTATGAGGACAGGCTGAGAGAGTTGGGGTTGTTCAGTCTAGAGAAAAGAAGGCTGCGGGGAGACCTGATTGCGGCCTTTCAATACCTAAAGGGAGCCTATAGGAAAGAGGGGGAAAATCTTTTTAGTAGGGCCAGCTGCGTTAGGACAAGGGGTAACGGTTTTAAACTAAATCAGGGTAGGTTTAGGCTAGATATAAGGAAAAAATTCTTTACAATGAGGGTGGTAAACCACTGGAACAGGTTGCCCAGAGAGGTAGTGGAGGCCCCATCCCTGGAAACATTCAAGGCCAGGTTGGATGGGGCTCTGAGCAGCCTGATCTAGTTAGCAGTGTCCCTGCTGACTGCAGGGGGGTTGGACTCGATGACCTCTAGTGGTCCCTTCCAACCCTTCCATTCTATGATTCTATGATTCTATGAAATGTCAATTCTGCAAAAATTTGTTTATTCATTATTAAAGAGAACACTGGTCAATCTGTGCAATGCTGCGGGCAGATCCTGAGCACAAAGGTGCTGAATCTAAAATACAGTATAGTTGACTTGAGAGTCAGGTGGTGGCACAGAGCAAAGATGTCTCGTGGCTGTCACCATGATTTCATATTACAGACTACTGCTTTACCAAGTAAAGAATAGGTGGCTGATAAGAACTACAGTAATAATTCTGCTTTCTTATTTCCCAGATTATATTAAAAAGCTGTTATAATTAATTTTGCATCATATTTTACACACCACTGTGGCAAATATCATCACTTATCTGTCATAATCTGTAATTCTCTTGTAACTGAATAAGAATTTACAACAGGAAAATGATTCAATAAGAACTTTAATGACTTTTTAAACTGTGGTACTAATTATATGTCTTCTTGTTTAATAGACATATATGTTGATGATATACAATCATATTATTACAACTCAGGAGTATTTGCCTTTGGGGTTGGAAGGGTGGGAATTCAACAAAGATATTTTTCATCCTCTGTTCATTCTGAAAATGTATAAAGAGTATATTTGAAAACCTTACAGTTCATTTGTCTTCTTTAAACTAGCTATTTGTCAAAATGGAAAGTTTTGTAATCTTTCTTGTGCAAAATAATGTACATAGATTCAATTGAGATTGAATTTAGAGTGAAGGCAGATGAGGTTGCTTTAGATTTATAGTTCAACATCACCCTCTCCTGGCAGTACACCTGAACTAAAATATCATCAATGGACAATTTTAAAAGTATTACAAGTCTTTTTGTATTGTTTTTAAAATATGAACATCACTTTTACTAATTCAAACAATATGCTTAAGAATAAAGTTTAAATCTTATGTTTTTTCTTGTGACAACTGTTATCCACCGAAGTTAAACCTCCTAGTATATATTAACTATGATTTTAAAGTATTCTATTTAGATTCATTTAAAGGTCTGTACAAACTTGACCAGCCTTCAGACATTTCCCAAACCATGTTTAGTTAACAATTATATTTTAACAGCTTACAAAAATTGTTATTTGTTCCCTCTGTTGATTAAACCAGGATACCAAAATGCTAGGGAGAAAGTATCATTAAAGAAAAGATCAGAAATTTATTTCAGTTAAAATATAATTTGAAAAAGTGATAAAAATATCACTGGAAATTCTGGGGAGAGCAATAAGCAACGTATTTATATTACCAAACTGATTTATACATTGCTGAGGAATAGCAGCTTTTCCATCTTTCTATTTCCTCGTAAGCTCTTTGGAACAGCTTCTTATGCACTTACATGTTTCCTATCACAGTCAGTTTCCAATACTGACTGTGTCTTTGGCAAAACTTCAATAGCTGTCTCAAGAAAAATACTGCTACTGTAAAAGCAGTAAAATCTATCCAGTCATGACAAGCCTAAGAGGAGATGTGTTAAAGGTCATCTGGAATCAATTTCTGTTAACATCTTAATTTTTAATGATTCCAGAAATAATAAGCATGTGAATGTGTAAATTGAAAATAAATGACCCCTGGCATGAACAATAAGGCTAAATTTGTTTTCAGGACTCAACATCTTTTTCACAGCAGCCAAATGACAAGCCTTTGGCTGAATTGGATCTTGATATTAACATCAGAAATTCCTGTCACTCCCTCTACAATTTTAAGTCATAATCATATTTCATTAAATAATGTATCTGTTGAAACACATATTCATATCTGTATGCAACTATCTAGCACATTTTAGAATGTTTTCACATTTTGGCCCTGTTGAAATAATTCGAAATTTTGCCATACACTTCACTGAAGAAGCAGTTTCATTTGGCAGATAAAAATATGCATGCTTCTGTTTATCTCTTCCATGTCTGAGTTTTGGTGATCTTATTCATGCTCATAGTATTTTGATTATTTTAAGAGTTACAGTAATGTAATGAAATATAGCAGTCTGGCAAAGCTTGCTAGAAATACTCCACCTAGTTACCAGGTGTTCATATATATGTATATATTCCTTTTTTTTTAATTGTTTTTTTGCAGATTAAATAACAAAACTGAAATGTTGAAACCCACCCACCTAGGAATGAGCATAACAATGATGAAAATGAAACTTGATTACAATTAAAACAATCTATGTGATTATTCTCTATATTTATTATTACACTAAGCAACAAAGGTATGAAAGTGTGTTTTCTGCCTTTTGTGTCAATAGTGGAGTAGGAAAAAATGAGCTCAAATGTTATAAATATTTAATTATACCTGTGGTTGTGAAAGACAACCACCCAAGGGGAGAAATGATCATATATAAATAACAAGATCTTTTAACTAATCTGAAAAAAACAGCAATGAAACAAATCCATGAATGTCTTTTCTGTGTTCCCTGTGGCCTTATAGTGAAACCTTCCTTCCAAATTTTGTTAAACTATCAGTTTACGGTTTTCCTAGTCAGAGACAGTAAAATCTAAATTGCTTGTATTCATGGAAGAGAACAAGGGTTTGTGTACCTGAATCAGAAAGTTCTTTCCTTGCTTCCACTAGGCTTGGTGACTGATTAGGGAGTAAGGTTATCTACAAGGTGGTAGTCACTTCAATGAAAAGTGCCCCGTGTAGATGGATTAGGAAATTAGGTTTCAAAAGGAGGGAATTACTCACAGTCGGTATTTAGTGGCACCATATACAATTACTTTTTTCTTCATCTTTGATTTTAAAGAAAGCTTTACATTTGGGTTTGCAGGTTTTTGTTCCTAGTGATACACCTATGCATCCTTTGCATCCGCTTTTCCATTGAGACCTGCAAGTTCTTACACTATAATGGAGGTTTCCAGTGATGAGGAAAAGGATATCTAAAGTGATCCACTGATTAGACAGAGAGTTCAAGATTTTCATGAGGAATGGGTGGTACAGAATGATAATCAGGAACTTTTTCTGGCCTTGTAATTTTTAACAACAGCCTTTTTGTAGATAAGAAGCCCATGAAACTTTTGATGACATTTCTACATACTTCACTGAAAAAAAAATATCTGATTGTGTTCTGGTTGATTTACAAGTTTAACCTACTGGAAGAATGTGGAATTTGTATCTTTAAAGACTGCTTCAGACTAAACCTTGATTAAGATATCCCACAAATTAATAGACTTCATTTGATACTTCCAATAATGGAATAATCAATGAAACATGGTAAACCACTGGTTACAGAAAAACCTCAAAGCCAGATAAAATATCATTATGTACTTCTGAATACTTATCAACTCTTAAATCATTGGGATGTTGTGAAATGTTAGAAAATTACATGATGGAATATTACAACAGCATAAATGATAAAATATGGCTTGGCTGTTGAAATATAAAGCTAAGACTTATAACCTTTCATATGCATTGTGTTTACCCTGTAGTAAGAAAGGTGTCGTGAAATACAAACCTGTCTTATGTTGTTCATTATCACTGATTTAATTTTTTCCAAACTGGTCCTTTTTCATTATATTGTAAATGTTGACATTTCAGAAAAGTTTCTTTAGTTATTAATCTTTGACAACCTGTTAGCTCTTCTCTTTCCAATAATAAATAATATCAGTAAAAAATAAACACAGCAGTAGATTAATGCCAGTTTAGGTGTTACTACTTTATTTTAAATATCCCATTGTACCCACTGTTGCTGAGTAATCTGAATTCAGGCTAATTCACCAAGAATATCCCTTCTTTTTTTTGTATTTTTAGCTGAATGTGGTGTATGTTTTCTTATATTTGCTAGAAACTAATCAAGCACATTAAATATTTAGATTTGTCATAATGCTCTGTATGCATCTTGAATTATTTGAAAGTGGAAACATTACATAAATAGACACCATCATATATGAAACAGAATTATTTTATTTCCATTAATGAACACATTTATTTAATTTAGACTGCAGATGAACAGAAAATCATTCTTGCTCTTTTACTGAGGTTTTTGATCAACTGCGTTCTCAGACTGAAACACATAGAAGATATTTAATCAGATAGTGTTTATCCTACAAATTTGTTTTCCTTATTAATTTTTTTCTTCTTTGGGCTTCAGAACTTTGAGTCCACAATAATTGTTGTCTTTTTTATCTTGACTGCAACATGATCTGGTCTGTGCTGTAGCAGATGTAGTATCTTCATTTAGACCATGCATTCTTCTATTTCTTCACTTCTAATTCTGGGAAAAGCATTCAGAATCACCATAACCACAACAGTGATCTCAGTTTATGCATTTTACAATGTGGTTACCAGCTGGTGGTCTTGAGGACCACATGGTCTCTTTCATTCTTACCTTGCTGTTATTTCTTGTAAACTTGATAGCTATTTTTTCAGTGTGTGAAAAAATTACTTCGCAGGGAAATGACAAACAGAAGCAAGACTCCTTTAGATTAGTCAGCATCCTGAAATTTATCTTACATCTGTTTTTAAAAATTGTAAAAGCACATACATATTTATTTAAAAGGTATTTTCCCCCTATAACTCTTGTAGATGTCATAATGTATATTCCCATATTGACCTACAGACTCCATTAAACTATCAGGGCCCTGAAAGCACCATTAGGCCCTACTGGATTTGGCCAGTTTCACCTGAAACCCCCTTCTTGTGGACCTGAGAGCTCCATTTCAGCTCAGGCATGGGCACCCAGTGCTGACCTGGGCTATGTTGTCCATGTGTCTCTGACCAGCACTGTTTCCTGATGTTCCTGACTTGCTGATGGACTTTAGCTGTGAATTTTCATTTTGTGTTTGTCTAAGGATCTTTGGACTGTTGATGATACTTGTTGCTGACATCAGCCCTGCATTGGTCACCCTGCAGCTGTGGCGCTGCATGCCATCAATAAGAACAGGGCTTGTTTTGAGGTCATCTTGGCTCCTTGCTCATCCTCCTGGGGAGCAGGCCCATTTCTTTTGCTCCTGACAGATGCTGCCAGGTCATATAGTCATGGAACCACTGAGGTGGGAAGGGAGTCCAGCATCCTGTCCTAATCCGAAACAGGGTCAACTCTGAGGTCAGATGAGGATGCTCAGGTCTTGAAAACCTTCCATTTTGGAGACTCTGCAGCCTCTCTGGGAAATATAAACCAGTGTTTAATTACCCGCTTAGTGACAGATTTTCTTCTTTATATCTAGTTAAAACATCATTTTTTAAAATTCATTCCTGTTGTCTCTCAACCTCCCATCATCACCTTCTAGTAAAAACCTGGCTCTGTCTCCTTGCTGACCTCTCCATAGGTGTTACTGGGAAGGAGGTGCAGGCTGCTGTTAGATCCCACCATAGCCATCTCTTCTCCAGGCTGAACAAATCCCAGTCCTTCAGCATTACCTCACAGGACAAGTGTTCCAACCTCAACAATTCTAGTGGTCCTCAACTAGACTCCTTCCAGGTGATCAAAACCTTTCTTTGTACTGTGGGCCCCAAACTGGACATAGTATTATATACGTGGTCTAATCATCTTCAAGTAAAGGGGAACAATCATTTCTCCTGATCTACTGGCTATGCTTCTGTTGATACAGCCCCGTAAGCAGCTAGCCATCATCACTACCAAAGCATGCTGATGACTCCAGTTAGCTTCCTATTCTCCAGGTCTTTTTTCAGTTGTTCTCCAACCAGCCAGTCAGTTGCCAGCCTGTACTGTTGCAAGGGATTAGTGCAATACAGATGCAACACCATGTATTTGTCTTTGCTGAATTTCACGAGATTGTGGTCTGCCCATTCCCCCAGCCTGTCTAGGACCCTAAGAATGGCAGCCCTATCTGCAACTGTATTGTCTGATTCTTCTCAGTTTGGTGCCCACAGACTTGAGAATGCATTCCATAATGTCTCACAGTAATTGCTAAAGATATTACATGTTAGGTCCCACAATAGACCCTGAGTATATTGGAATAATAACTTCCTGTTAACTTTTCTGTTTGCCATGGTTCTCCAAGTGTAGCTCAGTATGTTTGCATTACTGGTGAGTAGACAATCCAGTTGGTTTATTCAGCCTATTGCTGAATCCCACATCATTTTCATTCGGACTGCTACTTGAATAGTTGTTTCTCAACCTCTGTCAAGGGTGGGATAAGCACCTGGTTACTCCTTCCCAGGTGCAGACCTTTAGACTTCCTCTTTCAAACTTCGGGAGGTTTCTCTTGCACAAGTCCTTCTAGATTTAAGCTCTACTTTTTGACATGTTTAACCCTTCTGCAGTCCTACCTTTATTACTGTCTGCAAATATCCTGAAGACACATTCTGTCTTACCATTCAGGTTGCTGATACGATCAAATATGGAACCCAGCAGACATTTCTGGGACATTCTGTTTGTAACCAGTCAATAGCTGGACCTCAACACCCTGATCACTGCCCTTTTCCCTGAGTATAAAACTAGTTTTATACTCATTTATCCAGTCCACACTTCCTCAGCTTACAAATAAGAAAGTTGAAGAAGATGGTGTCACAGACCTTACTGAAGTCAAGTATATCCATCACTGTCCCATCATTCATACAGTCAGTCATTTCATCATAGAAGTCAATGGGGTTGGTCAAACAATTATTATCATTAGTCCAGTTGTAATAAAACTGATTAATAATATATGTTTGACCAACCTCATGGCCTTCTATGATGAAATGACAGCTATATAGATTACGAGCCAGGGGTGAATGCAAACAGTACAAGTTTTATTGTAACTGGGCTAACAGTCATAGACCAAATTATCTAATTATTATGGAAGAAACTTAAACTTAATTAATATTACAGTTTAAATTAGTTATTAAAAAAATAACCAGTATATTTTCCTTTTTTTCTGCTGTTGAGCTCATCCTTCCATCATTTCTCTTTTCCATAAGGTCATTGGCTTCATTCTTGCTCAAGAAAGGTTAAGATGCATAATTAGTGCCCTGAATACTTCACAGGGAAGTGTTAAGGCTGATGTCAAGGGTGCCTTCCTCCTTTAACTTGTCTGTGCTTGGGGTTATTTTTATGTTTTCTAAACACAAAAAGTACTTGCTCTGCTTACTTGCTTTTTAGCAGTAGTTGCTGTGTGAAGTTTGATCTTCAACTGTTAGCTATTAAAGTTACACAATAGTTTCCTCAGGCACAATTAACATAAAGGGCTAATATTTGTTATCCAGTGACCATATAGATTTGTCTGACCTTTACTGTATAATATGGTATTCATCAATCTAATCTAGAACTAGCTAGTCAACAGTCCACAGTCCACCATCTGCTAAACAATTGCTGTGCCAGCTAAAACAAACCAAAACTAGGTTAGGCTAAGATAAGCTCAGATAAATCCTAAGACCCTGCCATGCCAAGTAAATACAGCGGTTTAGTAGAAATGGGAAAAATCATATTCACTTGACATCTTTGGAAATTAATTCCAAGAGGAATGTTTACATGGACTGAGGTGCAGCTGACAGACTTACAGTTCCCCAGGTACGGCTTTTCACCCTTGTTTAAAATAAAAATAACATTTTATCTTTTTTTCAGTTCAGGTCCCTTGCCCCAGTCACCACAGTTTTCCATATTTCGTATCATTTTTGCTGTCACATCAGCTTGCTCTTTCAGTACCTATAGATGAATCCCATTCAGCCTCACAGACATGAATACACCCAGATAATCTAAGTTCCTGCCCAGGAAATAGAATTTTTGTTACAGCTAGTAGAATTCCACAGACTTTCTAATTAATGGACAGTGTACAGTATCAGGATTTGTCTAGGCTTGCCTTCATTTGAGATTGCTTAAATTCTCTTTACAATTGTCTAATGGAAAAGTTTTCTAGGGAAAATGTGGCCCCTTTAATGAATGAGGGACACAACCAAATGATAGAGCTATTAGGTGAGGATTAAGTGTTCAGTGATTTTTTTCATAATTTTTCACAACCTAGGCCTGTCTACACCTGAACAATTTGCATAAAAAAAGGGGAAGTTAACAGTGGGGGAAGTGATTCTGTTCGGGTGGCCAACCCTTTCTAAATGTCCTTGTGGTAGGGGGGACAGCCAACAGTGAGAGGCAATAAGAAAATTTTTAGTGCACCTATTTTGCTGTAGTAAACTGATCTAATTATACTGAAAAGAAGGTGTACATATTTCAGTAATTACACGGGGGAATCTTTGAACCATTCTTTAATGTTTCCCTTGGAAATGAAATGTTCTCATCCAAATAGATCTGATCATAATTGTGCACATTAGCTCTCAAAATGAAAGCTGGGTATGAAAAATATTACTCCTTCTTTAGGTAACAGAAAGAGTCCTAGGCTATTCCCATTAAAGTGGGATTATATGACAGAATACATGCATGTTGAATATAGTCAAACTGAAACTGAAATAAACTGGAATATTCAAAGTTTGGGATAAACGCATGGGACACATCTTTGTTACACGTCTCTAGTTCTACTCACATAGACACAACAAGCATACAATGACCAGAGACAATTTCATTATTTTTATAAAGTATTGGTGAGACAATATTAGACCTCACCATGTATCCTAGAATATAGATCTGTAACTACAATGATCATTTAAAAAACCCTAGCATTAATTTCACATGAGCTCTTTTACTTTCAACACCAAAGAGAAAATTCCTTTGACAGGATCTGCTTTGAAAAGCTAGCTGCTCTCTTTCGACTTTTGTGCTTGTGGAAAATTAGGCATGTATTGATTCAGGTTTTCTGGGTGACGTGCAGTAACACAATGTGTCATTCTATATCAAGATGACTTGTTACAAAGGAGCTGGTAATTTGAATTCATTCATCCATCACAACAAACTCATTTGATTATAATTTTGGGTCAGTAGATCTGTCCATTAAATGGATGATGTAGACTAACATTTAGTTAGTAAAAGTAATTCTGCTATGCAGTTAGACCCACCAACCTCAGAAATATTATAGAAGTGCATCAAGAAACTAAAGCCTGAAAAGAGGGCACAGTTGTTAATGACACTAAATAAAATATCAATTACCTTGTGACGATCAAAACATTACTATTTTTGGTCACACATCTCTAGATGACACGGGAAACTCAAGAGTTTAAATTTAGTGTGTTATATTCCTGGTAAAGGTTGAATTTTTAATGATTAAGACTGTAAACCATGAGGAATTAATTACGATTCCACTTTTTGTGCAATTTGTTTCTCCAGAGAAACTGAAGCACACACAGAGAAGTAAAATGATGGCTCTAGATAACCTAATCATAGAATCATAGAATCACAGAATGTTTTGGGTTGGAAGGGACCCCTAGAGGTCATCTAGTCCAACCCCCCTGCAGTGAGCAGGGACACTGCTAACTAGATCAGGTTGCTCAGAGCCCAGTCCAACCTGGTCTTGAATGTTTCCAGGGATGGGGCCTCCACTACCTCTCTGGGCAACCCATTCCAGTGTTTCACCACCCTCATCGTAAAGAATTTCTTCCTTATATCCAGTCTAAACCTACCCTGTTTTAGTTTAAAACCATTACCCCTTGTCCTGTCACAGCTGGCCCTACTAAAAAGATTTTCCCCATCTTTTCTATAGGCCCCCTTTAGGTACTGAAAGGCCATAATCAGGTCTCCCCGCAGCCTTCTCTTCTCCAGGCTGAACAAGCCCAACTCTCTCAGCCTTTCCTCATAGGAGAGGTGCTCCAGCCCTTGGATCACTAATGAAAGTTAAGAGTTTAGAACAATGCTCAGTAGAGGCCTAGCCAGGAAGGCCTAGGATATAAATATTCTGGGATGTAAATATTTATCTGGTGGTGTCATATATGTGACAATATACTCACACCTAACTTAGATGCTTCAGGGTGAGGATGTGTCCATTCCAGAACCTGCATTTCCATTTAAACAGGGGTATCTTGATAATTTTGTGTATGTGTGAAAAAATGAATTTATTGCTTGAATTACATTAAATCTTATCCCTGAGAGTTGCATTTAGCATAAGGACCTAGATTAGTATAATCATAATATCTCTTTTTCCCATTCATCTTTCTGAGTATGTACATGTATTTATGTAACTGCTTTCTTCATTATAAGTCCATTCAGAGTGGGATAATTTTTTGAATCCACTGGAAGATATAACCAATCTTAACAAAGAGATGGGAACGTCAAGGACAAGGAGAAATCCAAGGGGAAATGGTTGGCAATCTGCTACACCACTTAGACACACACGAGTCTATGGGGCTGGATGGGATCCACACAAGGGTACTGAGGAAGCTGGAAGAAGTACTCACCAAGCCACTTTCCACCATTTTGCAACAGTCCTGGCTAACCAGGGACGTCCCCATTGACTGGAGGTTAGCAAGAAGGGCTGGGAGGAGGATTCAGGGAGCTACAGACTTGTCAGCCTGACCTCGGTGCTGGGGAAGGTTATGGAGCAGATCATCTTGAATGCCATCACATGGCACGTCCAAAACAACCAGGTGATCAGGACCAATCAGCATGGGTTTATGAAGAGCAGATCCTGCTTGACCAGCCTGATCTCCCTCTATGACAAGATGACCCACTTAGTGGATGAGGGGAAAGGCTGTGGATGTTGTTCAACTAGACTTTAGTAAAGCTTCTCCCAGAGAAACTGTCTGCCCATGGCTTGGATGGGCAAACACTACACTGAGTAAAAAATTGGCTGTATGGCCAGGCCCAAAGAATTGAGGTGAATGGAGTTAAATCCAGTTGGCAGCCAGTCACAAGTGGTGTTCCCCAGGGATCAGTGTTGGGGCTAGTTCTGTTTCATATCTTTATCAATGGTCTGGATGGGGGGATGGAGTGCACCCTCAGTAAGTTTGGTGGTGGTCTTGGCAGTGTTGGGTTAATGGTTAAGTTTATGGTCTTAAATGTCTTTTCCAACATAAACTATTCTATGATTCTATAAAAATAATATTCTATTACTTTCATCAGAATAAGTATCTGGGTGGGGGAGAATAGATATTATTTGTGTACCCATGAAGGAAAAATTATGGAGGAAGGTCAACTTACATTATAAAATAGAATTGAAAGAGTAATTATAAAGCCACACCACTCATTATTATCTATGAGTATGGAATTACTTGCTTCACCCCAAAAAAAAGAAATTAGAATGCTTAAACAAAATTTGTTCTGAGAAATTACGTTTTAAAAAAGTAGTATACAGTACAGTATGAAACACAGAGCTTAAGATTCCTGCCTTTGACTGTGCTCAGGTGATTCAAATCCCACTGCAACAACAAGTTGGGACTGTCAACAGAACCTAGAAGGTTGTTAATTCACTCTGAAATCATAAAACAGAGTTGGGCTGGGCTCAGTTGCCTGAACAGCCAGTCTGGTGTTTGAGGCATTCTAGATCATCTAAAACAGCTGCATGTGTGTAAGAAGAGGACTTATGGGAGATTTGCATCCTTGAAGAACAGCAGCTGGAGTCAAGTGGTAATCCCAAGGGCATCTTATATGTCATTATGCACTGATTTTGAGACAGGTGAAGTGTGGTCCTACATTGCATTACACCAACCTTAGGTCTCAAAGGAGCAGGGGAAGGGTGAGGGTAACACCAGGAAGAGGGTTATAAAAGAAGTGTGTGTATAACAGTTTTAACTGCATTATTATTCATTATTCTTCTGCAACAATTAGATGTGGACTAATATGGATTAGACTCTTAAGATTTTATTTATATTGACAATAAATTCTTGATTGTACATATCTGAAAGTTGTGCTTCCTCTTTACCCATGAACAAGATTTTGAGTGTAACGCTGGAGCCGGTCCTGTTGCTTGCAGGTGGTGACCCAGAATGTTCTTTGTGGCCTCCAGGTGACTTCCAAAAGGTGCAGCTCTCTTGTATTTTGACCATTGTAGCTGTCAAACCCTTCTGGGTTTCTCATAGTCTAAGTTGTCTCATACAATACTAACAGTCTGTGTTTAGGTAACTGAATTGAATCCCAGCTCTCTACTGACTATTAAAATGGGGGCTAGACAACTGTATTTTAATGTTTTAATCCCTGAGCTGAATTTCAGCCAATAAATTACTGTTTAACTATGTATAACTGAGTACTATGGCAGTGCAGAAAAATATTCACACATTTACTATTACAAAATACATTTTAGCAGTCTCATACATTTTTCTAGATATTTCATAAAATGCATAAGTGAGCTAATAAAAGATGATTAAGTTTCAAATGTAATTAAAAGGTTACGTTCTTCCCAATCTAGCACCTGAGAAAATTTAAGACACCATGGTAAGCACTTAGGCATTTGGGAGTTAATAGGAGGAGGAAATTAAAACCCTGTGTGCTAGGTTCTTAAAAATACCAATATTCACTGTATTACCTTAGAAAATTTTAAATTAACTGAATATTAGTTTCTCTATATTTAGATTTTTTTAAGTTTAAACATATTTATACACAGTAAAATCATCTTAAGATGTTTGGAACAATATGCTATCTAAATGCAATTAGTACGGGTAAGTTCTGTAAACAAGCTATGAAATAAGTCGTAGATAAAATATTGCATTTAAAACAATGTATTTTATTTCAGTAAGTACAGCAATCTGAAGCAATCATTTTTTTCCCCCCGGGACATCAGGAAATATTACTTTCCCTTTTTCCCAATTAGTGTTATTTTTTCCTTTCACAATTACTTTATCATGCTCATATTTCTTTCTTCCCACCATCTTGTTCCGTTACTGATTACATCTCATCAGTAATTTTGCAATTATTTTAAATGATGTTCATAGTAATTATTTTAAATAATTTTGACTTGCATACCTTAATTAATGGTATTCAAATGAATGCTTGAACTTGAATCTGTCTTTCATTCCTTTGTAGTCTGTAGTTAGCTCGGGAATTCATTACCATTCCAAAATTACTAATTTGTCACAAAAAGTTACTTCTAGAAGGAATTAGGCTTAATGTATTTAAAAAGCTATCCACCTCTGCCCCCTAGTGGTCATGTCTTTTCGCAGTCACATCTTTAGAGGGGAAAAAATAACACAACAAAACTGGAAATATAAATAAATAAATAAATAAATAATCCTTATTGATTTTAGTTTACTTCAACTTAGCTTACAAAATTCAGTCAACTTTTTGTAGGAACTGTTTTTGTGCAACATCTTTAGGCTCATGCTTTCAAAATAAAATAAAAAAAAATACTTTACAAACATCCAAATAAGGATATTTTCCATGTTCAGTGTGATATACTGCAAGTTTCAAATGTGTTGCACTGCAGTTTCACTGAATACTTTTCAGGGATTTTCAGTTTTGAAGCACTGCAGCATGGGAGATCATATCCCATATCATTCAGAGCAATTTGTTTGAAATTCCTATATTTTTTTCCTTACAACAAACTCTAGAAAAGAAGAAAAAAAAAAAAAAGAAAAAAACCCCAAACAACAAAACCCCAAAACATTGTACTATAGTAATTATTTTATTACAACAAATATAATAACAGAGTTTTATACGGCTTTATAAGGCTGTATAATTCATTCTTTAAAAGAAACCTCAGCTACTAGCTTAACATTAGTGAGATTCTTCCCTATTTGTAGTGTCCTTTCCAGTAGGTTCTTGCTTCTAGGCTTGATGTCAATGAAAAGAGCCATTTCCTGGCTGTCAGCCAAATCTAAAAATCTTCTTTTGGCCTTAGGAATTTTTCCTTTCCCACACCACTGAGGCCTGTCTGACAGTTCATTAATCCTCTCAGCATCTCTGTTTGGGATGCAGTTGGCAGCCTCATCTGCTGCATGTCTATTAATTCTGTCTGCCCCAGACTGTTGACTCTTCTTGAACCTTCTCTTCTCTTCAGTTGCTCCTAATAGAAAGCAGCAGCCTACCCCATTTGGCACAGCTCACCTGACTGCCACTTGCTCTTTAAAGGAGCACAAAATCATAAAAAAAATCCAATTGGAAAGGAGCTCTAGAGACCATCAGTCCAAATCCCACTAAAAGCAGGACCTATTTCAGATCTGGATGCTGTTGTTTAGGGAATTTTCCTGTCAACCTTTTAACATCTCCAGGGGTGAAGACTTCACAGCCTCTCCAGGCAGCCCATTCCAGTGTTTGATCACCCTCATTGCAAAGACACTTTTTGCTAGTAGCTTATCTGAACTTCCTGTGTTTCAGTTTGTGCTTTTTCCTCCTGACCTATCAGTAAGTATTTTGGAGGAGTTTCTCTCCAATTGCTTTGTATCCTCTCACTAGGTAGCTGACAGCAGCAACACAATCCTCCCCTAAGCCATCTCTTTGAGCTCCATCAGCATCTCCTCCTAGGCCATGCCCTCCAGCCCTCTCTGCATCTTGGTAGCCCTCTGCTGGACTCATTCCAGTTTTTCAATGTCTTTCTTCTGTGGACCCAAAAACTGGACAGTGTTCCAGACATTTCTGACATATGCAGAAGAAAGGGGAATGATCTCTTCCCTTATTGTGCTAGTTACTGTCTCAGAATACAGCTTAGGATGCCATTGGCCTTCACCGTTACATGGGCATACTCTCGACTCACATAATCTTGACTTCCCCAAAACTGTTTTCCATTCAGTCTTCAGTGCTTTCAAAAAACCTCTTACATTGCTTGTGCCTAGCCACAATGTCCTTCAGAAAATATTGGTGTGGTTAGTCCTCCATCCAAACTCATCCTTGTAATCTCAATGCTTTTCTATGTTGGCTTCATACCTTCTTGATCAGGCATTATGTAACAGACATCTGACTATGTCATCGCTCCTTTTGTCTCCTTCCCTATTCTCACCTAAAAAGCTCTTAGCTAGTTAACCAGTCATTCCCAAGCAGAGCTCTGTGTATTTGAGCCTCTCCTGAGTTCAGAATGCAATTTCTGTCTTTCCCTTCCTGGGCTATTCTTTTTGAAGGACCTGGACCCATCACAGCTCTGCAGTCATACAGTCTATACTACCATATCTCTATAATGTCAGTGGGATCACACCTTTAACACCACGTAAAGACTCTTACATTTTTCCTGCCCATTTCCCATAATGCATGTGTCTGTATACAGTCAAAGTGGGTTCCCAGTCACACTGCTTTCTCAGTGGAAATGAGAGTACCTCCCCTAGCATACCTCCTCACTGCTCTCTAGGCTTTGTATAACTTCCCTCAACAAGCCTAGCTTGAAGCTCTCTATAATAGATTGGGCAAAGATATCCACTTTCAAAGATAGATCCTGCATTTTCCTAGATGTTCCTATCCATCAAAGAGGGTCCTGGTGCCAAAAAGACTGGCACGTGACACCAACTCTCCAATCAGATGTTGACTGGCAGACTGCAGCTGCACCTACTTGATTCTTTTCCATTGTCTGGCAGAAGCAAGGACACCACCACATGAGCTGCTATGCCTGCCTTCCTTACACCCAGAGCCCTGTGCTCATCCTTGGTATGCTCAACGTTTACTTTGGTGGTATCATTGGTGCTCACATGGGTGAGCAGCAAGAGGTACTCATCCAAGGCCTCATAAGTTTCTCCACACATCCTGGATACAAGACCCTGAGGAACACCAAAACCTGTTATACAGCCCAGCTGGTGAGCAGATGGTGCTTTCATCATCACCCCATCCTCACCCTGCCAGAAGGAAGTTTTCAAACAATAGCACAGACTGCTCTGTCTTTGGATCACATTTGGCTGCCTGAGATGCTTTCCCTGGTGGGAGTTGTTCCATCTCATCTGTTACCAGGCCTCAGTTCCTCTTCTGTAAGAGCATATCTGCAAGAGGAGAAAAACTTTCTTCTCACTGCCAGAGCAGACAGGCTTTCAGCCTGCCCCAACCTTGTAGCCACCAGGCTTTACTAATTCAAGCATAGCCTTAGCTCTCCTTCCCTAGCAAAGCAGGGCTGAGGCTGTTGCACTTTCAGGGTCTCTGTGAAGAGCTCGTCAATCTTCTTTCTGTTCAGCCCCACTCTGATGTTATGCAGACTATTCAGCCCTTCCTGCAGTTCCTTCACTGAGTGACTCAGTGCCTAGCTGGAGTTTACCTGAATGAGGGTGGGGGTCACAACCATCCCAGCCCAGTTTCAGGAAGGAGTCTGGCATTCCCTGCAACCTAGCACTGGGAATCTGTGTCCTCTCACGGGACTCAGTAGGGTAAAGCCTTCTGATCTGTCCTTGCAGGTCACTAGTCAATGCCACCTAGGACTGTATCCTGTGGTCCGTTACCACTATGGTTGTAGCAACCTTGGCAATTCCATTACATCTCAAGTAGTGCCTTCAAGACCCCTGTCCTGACAAGCTGACTGCCAAATCTCTTTTTTGCTGCCCCTGGTTGCTGTCATTCCTAGCAACAGTTAAATAAACACACCATGATTGCATAGGAGCTCCCAATGGAGAATGGGCTTGAAGGTGTAAGTCCTCCTTAATCAGAAAAGGGCAAACAGATATAGTAGCCTACCTCTCTGAACATCAAATAGCTGTTGTGCTAACTATACAGTTCCTGTTTGCCAGCCCTGCTTGTCCTTCTCAATATAGTGTAATTGGGGGAAGGGGAGAGGAGGGAGGAGGAAAACACTCTATTGTGTAACAGTCATTCTAATTTCTGCAATGTGTGGTGTTTTATTTGTATGACACTATGTATATTATATTGCTCTAAAAAGGCAATAGGCAAGAAATCTTCCAGATACGCAGCACAACAAAGATTTACTGTTGCAAATAAAGGTCAAATTGTGAGAAAGAAAGAATTCCTACAAACCAGAGGGGACTGAATAAAACCCAATGCAGGAAAAAGAAACTGAGTTTCCAGGCTGAAATCAGGCTAGGACCAAACGATCAACCTGCAAGGACACAAGAGGCAAAAGATACTTTTTGGTTTATTCTTTTCTCCTCTGAGTTTCCTCTACTTTTTAAATTTACTTGTTCTAACATATACTAAAACACAACTTTTTTTTTTTTTTTTTTTTTAAACATTTTTGTCTTTTGAGCATGCTTACCAAAACAATAACAAAAAACTTTGACAGATACCTTTTAAAAGTCTGGTCAAGTTAGGTTCATACCATAACTCTCCTGGAGTTTTGGACTTGTTTCAGTAGCAGGAGTAATGAGCACTGTGTTTCAAAAATTCTCTTAATAAAGCTAATTCTGTACTTCAGGTATGCACGTTAGCTTTTTCTCAACTGATGTCAGCAAAAAGCTCCCCACTGGTGAAGACAGGCTACTCACCATCACTGCAGCTCTTCATTATATCCTAATGAAACTTTGTTCAGTGAAAAGTTTAATCTATAATTCTCAATCAGCTTCTGTCTCTTGTCTACATTTTAGGAGCTGTTCCCTGAGGGGATCCAGGCATTCCCATGTGGTGTGAGTATTCATTTTATCTGTAAGCTTTAGTGTCTGCTCAATATTTAGACAGTAAGAATTTTTGATGCCCTGCACTGCTTTTCAGCACTTTAGTTTCTGTGATCTAAGAGCATACTGGGTTTTTTTAGACAATGTCAGATGACTTTCAGACTGTTTTTCTCATGGATGCCTGATCTTCATTCCTGGTACATGGTTCTTAGGTTTGCAGCTTGGCACACCTTTTCATGTTTGGCTCATGCGCACTTTGTTAATGCCATGGTTTCTCCTTCCAAATGGTAACAGAAATGCAGTTCTAACACCACCATGCCTTGTTCTGCTACTAATACAGAGAAGGGATGGCCAAACAGTGGTGTAGCAGAAGACTACTGCACCGCTACTGGAACAGTACCAGCAGCTACTTACCACTGATTTACATAATGTAAAATTTAATTATTTTTCTTCTTCGCATTTTTATTACCATTACAGGAATGCAGTGAAGCATTGGCTTTTGTATGCACTCCAGACCTTATCACTTACTCTCTTCCTTACTGTTCTTTATCTGACTGAATGAACAGAAGTCCCTCTCAGGAATTTGATGCAAGAGATATACAAGGGTAATAGAAATGTGTTTTGGTTTTGTTTTTGTTTTTATTTTAAAGACTTCAGTTCCTGTAAACTTTATCTCAAACTACTTTTCATATGTCTTTGAACCAGATAGGAATATGGATGTTTACACACACTTAGTCACCTTGACTATTCACTCTTGTTCTGCAAGACTCAAAGCTTGAAGAACTGTCCCTAAAGGTTTCTTTGCATCCACCTTGTATAAGGTAAGATTCCTGATTAAATTATATGGTTTCCTATTTCTTCTAAAACTAGTTCAAATATAAAATATAAAAATATTTTATATTTGAAGCTGGCGCCCTCGTGTTCCTCCATAGCTGTGAAACAGGGCTTTACAAGCTATATTTGCAGTGATAGATTTTCCTTTCTATAGGACCTCTCTTCATTTTGCCAAGTATTTCAGGTTGGTTTGCTTCTACACCACTAGATAGCTCTCTCTGGGATGGACTGCCTGTGTCCACTCTACATAGCATTTGGCATAGGTCTTCTCTGGGTCCCACATGTTATGTCTGTGGAATTTATAATAATCTATTATTACACTTGTTTTGGGGAGGAGTGGTAATACAAAATATGTAAATGATATGAAAGCAGCACCACAGCCCTGAGAAGTAATACCTAAATAGCACAAGTCTAATGGTGTATGTTGGTGTGGTATAAAGGTAACTAGGACTGTCTGAAGTGTGAGGTCTTCAAAACAGCGTTGGAGACCTATATGGAGTAGAGGCAGCCAAATGTCAGGATATTTCTGGATTAAGGTTTTAGGAAGCAATTCCTGAAATGACGTTTGGAGAGTACTACTTAGTTTGCTGCAAAGGGGAGCCCTTGAGGAACTAAAATAGATATTGGGATGTTCAAGAGCTCACAACTCCAGGAAGATCTGTGAAGTTAAGTTAATTAAGTACTTTTATACACCAACATGGCCTTTAAAATAATCCCGTAGAACAGTCACATAAACATGATAAAGCTACCATACATGAATATGGAGAATGGACATTAAGTGTCTTTTGCTGTAAGTGGAGGATATGGTGGATGTCATTCAGTAGGAAGGTAATGGTAACAAGAAGAGGCAGTCTGGGCACTAGTTATGCATATAATCAGCTCCCGTTTAGAAAATATAAGAAATCAAAATTTTAGTATATTTTACTTTGGTAATTAGCACTGCTAAACTAGTGAAGCTGACTGATTGAATTTTTTTTTTTTTTTTTTTGACTTTTCCTTGAAATAGGTTGCCAAGACTAGTTCTCTGTTGTTGTCAGAAGTAAGATACAAGCTATAAATAATTTGGTTTTAACCCCACCAGATGGAATTTTTGAGAGACTTAACTAAATTCTGACAGTAAAACATCTTAAATTATGGTGACAATTAAAAAGGGAATGAGAGAGAGTGAGAAAGACAAGACTCATTATTATTCCTCTGAATTAGTAAAGCAAATCAATAAATAGCCTTACTATAGTATAGAAGTTAGACTCCTGGAAGAAGTTTTTGTTTAAGTGAAATTTAAATTAAAGATTCTTAGTCCTTGTATACTAGCAGAAACACTTCTTTCCAGTCTCTAATGCCTACCTCACACTGTGAAACAAGTAAAACAAGAACTGTTTGTGTGAAAAGTTTATTTAAATGTACCAGTTTCAGGCTACTTGATGAAAAATTTTATCATTGTCTTCAAAAAAAATGATATGAAGTAATTTTGTACTATGCAGTGTACAAAATCGGGTAGATTTCAGCAGCTTAGAAGTAAATACGTTTTTGAAAATGTTTGGTTTTCTTTGAAATATACAGATGCTACAAAAGTCTTACACTAAAAGGTTGGATTTTTATAGAAGATTTTACAAAGTATCTTGAAGTACAACTCTGGTACATATTGAGAGTCCTGTTCCTACCTTTGAAAATGATATAATAAAACATATCCTCCAGACAAATAAGCAAAACAATTTGTTCTCAATTATCGAGTTATTGTAACTTTAGTCTAATATATGTATGTTCCTGAAAATTTGAATGAAGTTGGCAGGTTTTTTTCAGATAAACAAGCATAGTTTTTTTTCATCAATTCAGTGTAGAGCTTTTGGTTGTTAAACACATGCAAGATTAGTAATTGCACAAATGTTTAATTAGTAATCTAATCTAATCTATTTTGTCCTGTTAACACTAAAATTATTTATTTATTTATTTATTTATTGCTATTTATTATGATAGGGCTTAATGTCACCTTGGACGACCAATAAGGAATGGTTGAAATTAAATAGTAGGAAGCAGTGTAAATGTCCAAGAGTTTGTCAGCTGTAATACAGAAATATACACATGGTAGATAAGAGCAGGTGGATGAAATGGGGGCATGAATACAGGGAGGACTATATATCCCCATTGACTGGAAGACCTTGTATTCTCAACCTGTGTCTATATCAATAATTAACTTTGTAAAACAGAAACAGATCACAGAAGTTTGGTATAAGATCCCTGCATCTACAGTGTGCATGGTTAGGGGTTTTACTTTGGGTTAGTTTTTGTCTGCTCTCTGGCCTGAACATTTGGTTCAAAGTTGTCCAAAGAACAAGTCATTGCGTCTGCCACAACATCCTGATTCAGGCTGTAACAGAGTTCACACTTCATTTCCTCTGAAGGGAACTTGGCTTACACGCAATAATGCATGTGATTTGCAGCAATGCACAGTAAGAGAGGATGATTACAGGATTTTCCTCAAAATCACAGTTCTCTGAACTAAAATGCTGGCACATTCCCAGCTTCAGCTTGTACAGCTTAAAAAAAACTTAAAGAAACTACCCTGTGTTTAAACATTGCCAGAAGTCATTCATCCTCCTACGGGTAAAAGTACATCACTGACAAAATAAGGCAATAAAAAAAGGGAACTGTCTATTAATTTTGTGAGTTTAGATGTCATAGATACGTCAAATATAAAACCCTTTTGCAGGTACATTTAAAATGCCGTATTATTCACATTAAGTAAAACTGTTTCATTTCACAACTTTTCAGTATGATTACATGCCTTTTCATTTTCTTCCAAATATTAGAGATTTTCAAAGAAATATAAAAAAAAAATCCAGGAATATGGTGATTGTGACAAACAATGATAATTCATCTGTTTTACTTTTATGCATATGCTGCCACTTTTAACTTTGCTCATATATGTATAATCAGTAAAATTCTGCAAGATATTTTTTTAAACTTGAACTATATTTAGCCTTTTCAGTTTGAAAGACTTGCCTATGAGCCAAGACAAAATGTAGCGAGCACAAGTACAAAATTGTTGTGGTTTAACACCAGACAGCAACTAAGTGCCACACAGTTGCTCACTCACTTCTTCACAGCTGGATGGGGGAGAGAATAAAAAAGGTAAAAGTCAGAAAACTCGCAGGTTGAGAAGATTTTCTTAAAATGTTGACTGCCTTAATTTTTAGTATTAATTTATCTTTAGAAAGTGAAAGGAACAGTTTAAGATATGGAAATAAGCTAAGCTACTCAGCAGTTTTCAAAAGCAGGGAAGTTTAAAGAAATATGAGCTTATAGAAAATTGAATTTTGTGTTTGTTTTGTGATGTAAAAAACCACACATGCTTAGCATCCCAACGTTCTATCTTGGAAGCAAGCAACATGTATCTTCCATAAATTTTATTTCCTTTGACAAGAAGTAAAAAATATGTTTATTCAGATCAATAAATCGTGTGATTATGTTTTCTGAAATTGTGTTCATATTAGTGAAAACAGTTACAAGAAAATACACGCTGATTAAATAACACAAGCCTAGATATTAGAAAGCTGGGTGGCGGGGCTAATATAAAGGGATAATCAAAATACAAATTATAATTTCATCTATAGTAGGTGCATATTTCAGGAATCAAAATTATTAATTGTCTCAGACACAGTTAATATGTTGGGGGTTTTCTTAGGGAAAGTTACTGTTCAGCTATAAGTGTGTATACGCACAAAATTACTAAGTAATACAGAATATGAGTCAATTTAATAGTATGACAGTAGTGCAACTGCTTTAAAGAAAGTTTAGCAAAGAGTATAACTTAGTGATTACTGATATTGTGTAGGCTGGGCCTTTGATCCTTTTAATACATAAGATAAAATGAAAAATGTAGTAGGTTCTTTGTAACAATACAAGATCAACACTCGTGCAAGTTAGATGGCTCTTGAAATTTTTACAGTAACGTGGCATATAAGTAATTTGTGTTAATAAGTATGAAGCCTAATCTTATTCATATGTAAATTATTGCAGACTTTACAGAACTGCATAAGAAATACTGCAAGCAGGGGAAAAAATCAACCTAGCATTTTCTGTCCATGACAATAATACTCAAGCCACTTAATGTATCATTATTATTATCAATAGAATTATTCAGTTCGCAATTATAGAAAGCAATGCAGGGATTCATTCTATCTAATTGTGACCACCCAGATAATGGCACCTAGAATTGTATGTTAGTAGGAAAAAGGTGATAATGTCTATCTTGAATAGCAATCTGGAATATGAGACTTTAGTGGGAGGCTCATTCAAAACAAAGAAATTAAGTAGTTCATCACCATCATCATTATTAAGATACAAACCTGTAGGTCTGTGAAAATAATATTGTAAATGCAAGAAAATGACAGGTTTGAAAGGAAATTTGAAAGACAAGAAACTTGGAAGCACTTGGAAGTAAAATCAATTTATGGCTAATAAAATACAACATGCTCAGAAAATCTATTCTGAAAGCAGTCAAAAGCTGAGAAAGTAGTTCAAGTACCTTGTATACTTGCCTTGTGTTTACTCTGTGATGTCTTTTTGCAGTCACAGTTGAAGACATTAGTGAGCTAGATGGACCATTGGTCTGAAGCACTATGAATTTTCATACCTTCCTAATTATTTTTATTTTTTTAAATAGATTTTGTGAAGGACATCTAGATTTTTTTTCAGTTAAAGCATATCCCTAAATACCTATACAGAAATATTTAGCACAAACAAAACATGTTGTTCTTTGAAGGACATAATCGTAGAAATGCCTTTTAGTCTTCATGTCTTCTGCAAATGGATTAAAGTTTTACTGTTTCTTTTTGTTTCTGTGGGGGTTTTTTGTTGTTGTTTATTTGGGGGTTTGGTTTTGGTTTTGTCTTTGTTTTTTTTCACTTGAGAGAATAAATACATAATGAAATCATGTGTAAGAAACAGATATTTCAGATTCGGGTAAATACTTGATAATGGTGATGACGTGGGATGCTTCCTATTGAATTCCTAAATCTTCAGTATAGTTGGTAAGACAGAACACAGTGTATTTGTAAGCCATGACATATGAATTGTTAAATTATGGCCTTGTTTTCTCAGCATTTCCATTTAAGTAGATCAATAAAGAAGAAAGAGAGAAGTAAGCTCACACATAGTGCCTTCAAGCAGCAACATAAATCTAGTTTAAACTTCCTCAGCCACTTATACCAAGAGTGAGATCTCCATTATATTAATCAGCTCTTTAGAAAGAGTTCAAAAGGGTCTTGTCACCCAAAAAGTCAAGAATCACACAAAATATTTGCCAGCCTGTCAAGGGAGAAGAGATTAACTTTTTCTTCTAAATAGCTTTCATGTTCAAATCAAAGCTGTGGGTTTGGAAAGGGAGGTGGAGAACAAGATGTACTATGTTGTTCTTGCTTTTTTATTGTTTGATGGTGTTTTCTTCACTTTGCCTTTGCACACTTGATGACAGTGTCTGTAGATTTAGAGGAATATGAGTCAATAGATGACCACAGTGATTTGTGAAGAAATTGCAGTACTCGCTAATAGAAGAAAAGAGTATCTGCAGACAACAGGATAGGAGTGAATTGTGGTTGTTACTTAGTGCCTGCTGCAGGTGCATTTGATATCTCTGACTTATTCCCTTTGGCAGAATGATGGTCATGTACTCAAACTGGTCTTGTGGAAGGTAATTTTTCTACAAAGAACAGAAAAAAAGAAGTGGGTGACAAATACTAGGACTAGCCTACTCCACTTGCTTGAGTTGCTTCATAATGAGACTAAACATAACAATAGTGACTAAAACCAAATTTCATAATGGAAGCAGTGATAAGTTAGAGCTCCACTTCCAGAGCCTGGATGACTCTTAAGCCCCACATGGATATTCCGGCACTATCCTAAACCAATACCTGAGAGAAACTTCAGAGCACACCAGCTCTCTCATCTTCCTTTACAGAACAGAATTTCAGCAATTAAGTCAGTCAGGAGTTCTCAGTGCTAAGGTTAAGTACTTGGTCTGGAAATTTGGAGGATCAGGCCTCCAGCATATGCAGTGGAGTCAGCTACTGTTAGATGAGCGCAACCTACACAGATAAAGAAGGATATTGAAAGTAATGAACACATTATATTAATACTTCTACATGACAATTTTCCCTAGACTCTTCCATCAACTCTTTAATTAACACATAATTGTTTTAAATGTTGACAGTTCCATAAAGTTCTGTGAATTAAAGTACCTCTGAGTCATTAGCATGTGCCCTGGGTAACATGATTGTATTTTCCTGTATAATTTCATAGATATTTATTTTATGACTTCTATTTCTTTCAAATGGAGTTTTTAAGTAAGAATGTAAACCATAAGCTATAGTAATAATTAACTACTTATTTATTATTTGTTTGCAATTAAAAATGTGGTTTCTATGTAATATAATGAAGTAATCTCAACTAAATTAGTGAGGGTTTTTTTCTTCAAAGGAAAAAGACAACTTGTTCTGCTTCCTTTCAGTTCTAGCTTAAAGAGCATTTTGTGAAGTTGAAAGTCTGACCTTTTTCACTATTTATGTTACATGCAACAAGAATTCAGAGTTCTTTTTTGTAGTTAGAGCAAAATCTTTTTAAGTAGCATTTTTCTATAAACAAAGTTAATGAGTTGAGTATTTTGAACTGGACAAAAAGTCATAAAATAACCTGTTCTAATTATATTAAAGAAATAACTATAGTGCTAAACCTCTGATTGCATATGATGAAAGTCTGTTGATGAGAGCATAGAGAGCACAGGTAGAGATATTCTTCATATCACAATCTATTCATCCTGCATAAGAGCCTGAGAAAGTAAGTTTTCTGATTAACTGTATGGGCTCAATCCAATTATTCTTGGAACTAATAGAAGCATCCTGTTGATTTTGACAAGAGATGAATCATGCTTCAAAGTCATAAAATAGTAGAGTTTGTGGTGTCTAGTGTTGCACGAAAATACAAAAAAAAAAAGTTTAGGTGTCCTAAATTAGCCGTAGTTTAAATATAAGTGACTAACTCCAGGAGTACAATTTGGAAAGCTTTGCTTACCTGTGACTAGTGGAAAATTCTTGCAGCTATTCCCTAAGATTTCAGTGAAAAGAATTCCTTCCCAATAGTTGTCACAACACAAACATAGAACCTATTGTGCAAAACACATACTCTCTATGCTGTAAAAGGCACATTTCACCTACATTCTCCAAGCAACCTCCTCAACCCTCTATCCTTTGTAAACCTCTCCTCATGTTATTTTGCAGATGTAATTCCCCAAATTCACTGATTCCATCGTGATTCCTTCTCAGTGTAACACTAGACAGACTGAGTACTAAAACAAAGGGAGATCTATTTATTGAGTCCCAAGGCTTAACACTGAAGTTGTTTGAAGCTGAAAGCAGAATTATATTTCCCTGTTTTGGGCTTCTTGCTTATTAAGAACACAGAATATAGTAAAAGGCTCCAGCTTTAATTTTATTCTTAAGCCCTGGCTTAAAAAGTCTAATGGACTTTCTTGAAATCCTGAAAATACAATGCTAAACATTGTTTTTCTACTCTACTGCACAAGAGGAAGTACCGCATTCATTTTATAAATCCAACAGTCTAGTGTGTTATTGATTTGACAGAAAGCGCACACGGTACTTCTGTCACAACAGCATAAATAGGGGACCTGAAATATGTCATTTTGCCCAGACAGCTGTACATAGGTATATATATTTTGGTCATATACTATCAAATATAAGTATTCTTGCATCATGCTGATCTTCATTATCCTGAATACCTACAGCAAGGTTCTTTAGCTGCCAAAAAACCCCTATTCAATTGTTCTGTTATTGAATCTTCAGTACGTGGAAAGGTATTATGCTATTAACACAATCTCAGTGTCTAAACCAGCTAAGGATTCACAAACTGTGTTTCCCTGCATTTGATTCTACTATGAAGCCTAATCTGTAAGGCATGCATTTGTAATATCCAATGCACATTGATGGAGAATGCAAAACAGAAACCAGGACAAAGAGGAGGCATCATTTCCCTGTTTACATAACAGGGTCATGATTTGGTGTGTCTCTGTAAGTTCTGTATTCAGTTATTTAGCCTTTGGTGGTTTAAAACCACTTCTCCCATTTTTGAGGAGAATGGCCACTATAGTGGGATTTGCAAGCAAAGATTTAGATATTTTACTGTATTTTCTAATTTTACAAGTGTACTATGTAAACTTAATTAAGGATTAAACAAGATTAAGACAGAGACTAACTCTGCAAGCTAATGAAGGAAGTTCTAGTAATAGCAAAAATTTGATTTCCAGTCTATATTCCTCATACTACAGGAGTAGCTTATTCCATAGCTCTTCAAACCAAAATTGTTATGCATTTTGCATAGACACCAGACTCTCATCTTTTCTCTTTTTCCTATTTTTAATTCACTGATTCTTTCTAATTTTCTGAGTCTGAGTTTCCTTTATGCAAAAGTGATTCAATTTCAGCTGGAGATGCCGGGATAATCAGCATATCACCCCTCCTTCATCCAAAGAACTTGTGTCTCAGTCAGCTGGGATGCCTTGCTTGGAAAACAGAGGGTGTGGGCATATAGTCTGAAGTTTAGGAAGACATGTGATACAGGTGTCCCACTTTATACCCAAAATACTTATGAATGTACAGCTTCAATTTTTCCAGTGATATTAAATGAAAGTGGCTATGACTGCTGCGTTTTATGCTGAAAGTGATGATGTCAGTTTGTGTTGAGTTAGTTGCAAGCACGCTAGCTTGACTGGCCCACTTTGGAAACAAACGCTGTATTTCAAATTACATGAGCCAAAGGATAGGTTACAAGATGCTAAGCTTTACCCACAAAATTGTACCTCTCAGAACAGCTGCATTGTGCATTATGGTTCAGAGCAGAAGGTGGGGATTTTTTTTGTTTTTAAGTAAATTGCTGAGTTGTCCTCACTGTGCTAAAGGTGCACTCCATGGAGTGTTCTCAATGTGTACACAATGGACAACTTTCAGATTATACTTTACCAGAAGTGACACTAACAGCTAAGGCATTTCAACTACTGATAGGTTTTCAGTACACAGAATCAGGCTACAACTAGGTCAAGGTAACACATTGCAAAATGCATGTAATGTGAATGCCAGGTCCTTAGCACTACCTGTTTTGCTGTACTCTTCACTGAGTTACATTTACTACTAATATAGATAGAGCCTTGCAGTTACAGAAGTTTTGGAGTGTAGGGAACTTCTCCAATTCAGATGAAGGTATCTAGGGAATCTCTGTTGTCTAAATCAATGAGTGGTGTTGGGGGTTTTGTTGTGGTTTGTTTTGTTTTGCTTTTAATTATTACTCATAAGTTTAGGTCACTATATTCTATTTTGTACAACTTTAGATGTGTATATTTATGCCTAAACAGAGATGATTCAGCTAATGAGATTGTGCTTAAAATGTTATTTGCAAAAGAGATAGCGTTGTCTTTTTTCTGAAATGGGGTTTAGCTTTCTTTGAAAATAACAGATGCATTGAGGAAGAATTAGAAAAATCTCCAGTCTTGTTAGTTGTTAAGAATTCTCCAGTAGATGGAGATAGAGAATAAGACTTTTTAGATGATGTATCAAAATAATTTTTCTCAACGGTAGTGTTCATACATTTTCTGTCAACCTTCCTAGGTTGTTTATCATATCTGTTAATAAGTTGTACTCGGAAGTGCTCAAGAGAGCACAAACAGTGCCCAGATAAGAATTCAAACAATGTTTAAGTATAAAAGGTGAGTGGGACTAGTTAGCAAATGCTTTAAGAATCAGTTTCCTGCTTTCTTATCTCTCATTTCAGTAACTGTCTTAAAAGTAAATGTACCTTTATTGGTGTTTCCTGTATATTTAGGCATGTGTAAATTTGCAATTTCAGACTACTAGGTAGATTATATCAGTTTTATTTTGAAATAGTTTATTTTAACATGCAAATTTTCATCTGCATGATTTGAGTCTTCACCATAGTAGGGAGGTTTTTTGTTTGTTTATATATGCATTTCATTACACTAGACACATAATAAAAACTGTCATGATTTCCTTCATCTTCCAGTTCTTTTACAAAAAAAGTGTGAGTCAGTTACTTTACTGGAAGGTTACTTTTCTTCTGTGATCTCTGCAGAAGCAGGAATCTTCATACATTAAAATTAGAGGGAAGACTATGGGAATGTAGAGAGTGAAATAAATAATAAAAAAAATCCTTGTAATCATAACAGGAAGGTGCTCCTGGTGGAACACAATAAGCAAGGTAATTCCTAATGACATGTTTTGTTTAGATACACAACCACTCAAAAATACCAGTGGGTGGCTTCTCAAGAGGTGGTATATTTTCTCTGGTTGGGTCACTTAAAATATCCACCTGAAGGCAGACACAGTCTTGCCATGAAGTATTGACTCTACTGTTATTCAGTGGAAAAAGGTACAAACACTCCTTGAAAAGGAGCCTGCTTCTGAAATAAAGGCACTTACATGAAAACACTTAATTTTATTTTTTCTGTTCATCTATCTACTACAGATATTTATGGGGTCTTTTTATCACTGTGGCACATTTTTCTTAATTCAGAAGAATGGCTGCTTTGTGTCTTTCTGCCAGGCAACTTGCAATGCGTGTTGATCTAATGTTAAAAATAAATGGAAACCCTCAAAACATTAAAACATTCTTGGAAAGTGGAGAGCATGACTGGTCATCCCTTCAGAATTCAATTCACCACCCATGGGCCATTATCTGAGAAAGTTTTTGTATAAATCAAATCCTTTTTTCTGTGGGTGGTACTTTAGTGTTACTGGTGATCATTGTCACATGCAAAAAAATTGTGTCTATGTTAATTTGATGATGAAGAGAAAAACGAACTATGAGATGCTTTTTCAGAGATGCTTACAGATTTTTGTGTTTTATGAGGCAGCTTATATTAATACCATGCATATTTCCCAAAAGCCAACTTTATGCAGGAATTGATATTTTCTCATTGAGAGTTTGATCATATTTCTGAGATGTCTATCTGGAGAAGAAATTAATTTTCCTCTCACTGGGTAAGAGCAAAGATTCAGTTTCCTCTTTTTTTTTTTTTTTTTTTCCCCCCCCCAGATAATAGGAAGCAATCTTGAGATTTCTGAGGATTTATGGAAAGAACTGGTAGAACTGAAATAATAGTTTAGACTCAAAGGACAGTTTGCCTTGAAATCATTCTGAAGAACAGAGCAAAGTTGTGATGCAGATCTGCAACCTCTTCATCAATAACGTAGTGGTCTCAGGAGCTCTATAGTGTTGGGTGGATGAGCAAAAGGTCTCTTTCATTTAGAAAGAGATACGGAAAGGCTGACCTTGCTTCTCAAGGAACAAGTACTAGAAGAAAATTTCCTTGGAATACCACAGAGGAATGCTTTATCTTCTTTACATCAAAAAGCAGGAGTCTCTGACTAAGAGATGTTACAGTATTTTTTTTTCCTTCTTTGTCCAAACACTCCAACTTACTACCACTTCTTCAAAGAAAGTTTGCAGAGAGGTTTATTGTCTTCATTTTTTGTTAAATCTCCTTGCATAATGGAATAATACGTTTTGTCAGTAATAAATAAGGGGCGGTGTAGAGTGACATGTCATTATCAGATAATTTAGTGTATTTGTATATGCATATATATGAAGATAAGTGAACTGTCTTTAAAGATATACATCTTGCCCTTAACCTTTTTCACAATACATAATAGCCTGGCTTTCTGTCACTGATTGAGACATGAAGTATTTTGGCAATAGCAAGAATTGTCATTAATTGATGCATTCTCATCTTAGCAAGAGTTCACTTCACCAGAACATTAGGGATTTGGAATATGTCAAGGACAACAAATACAGGATGTTTGTTTTTCCCTGTGTCTTCCTGCTCTAAAGGTCAATCATCTCCCTCCTATACCATCCTGTACTGGGATTCTGGCACAGTTTTACAGGCATAACAAGTGATCGGAATTTATTGTTCTTCTTTGGGCCAGAAGCCCCTGAAGTCATGGATCACAGAGGAACATTTGTAGCTTTATTTACTAAGTGAGCATTCAAAATTATTTTCAATACTGTCTGCTGTTCTCTATTCCCTTTGTTGTTTCAAGCATAGTGCACTGTCTGACTTTTTCATCAGCTTTCCTGAGCCAAGCCAGAAGTGCAGTCCTGATAAAAGGTCTTTTCGATGACAGGAAGAGATGCAGGAGAGATTGATCAGTACAACAGAGGTATTCTATGGTCTGAACAGTTTCTGTTTTTCTTGCCTTGTCTATGGAGCTTAGATGAGTGAATGTCCTCCTCCTTTAGAAATAATAAGCACAGGTCAAATATAAAGCAAAATAACTGTTTTGGAGGGGGTGGAAGCTAAAATCAATTGTAGACTTTGAAATCATAGACCTTTAGCAACCCTCATGGCTGTAATCTAACCTTTTTCAGGACCATATGTTCTAGTTGCATTAGTATAACCATGCAACCCATTTCAAAGTAATGTACTCCAGGTCTTACCAATTACATAGTGAAAGGATTGGCATTTTACTCTGACCTCAGAGTTCCTCCTTACAATGTAACTGCTGCGCTGTTCTGTACTGAAGATGACAGCATTTTTTGTTTCCACCTTCTACCTTTCCAGACTGTCTTCATTTTGTAACGGTTGTTAACTGCTTTGGAAGTACTTTTAGTGTCAGCAACATTGGATTTAACACAAAGAGCTTGTAATTGCACAGTTATTTTGAAGGGGCAATGATATTGTTTGCTTGGGAGAGCAGAGAGTGCTCTCTCTCCAGATTTTATGGTATCTCAAGAAACAACACAATCCTCTTGGTCACTGCATCCTAAGTGGATCTGCTATTTCTAGCTTGTCCTACAGTGTCTGATCACTTTTATCACTGAATTTCTCCCAAGTCCAAAAAAATGTTATTGCTCCTTGTCCTCTTTCTCTTCCTTTCAGTGTCGAAACACTGATGCCCTAATCATACAACTCTATCACTGTCTTCTGTAGAGACTGGTTTGTGCTATTTTTCTATAAAGTAAATGACACAAGTAAAGGTAATAAATATAAATTTCCCATTCTATAATCATCTACGTAGAACCAATCAGAAAAAGAAAGGAACATTTACTTGTATCATGCTGGGTATGTATCTTTGGTGTGGGTTTTTTTCCTAAGAATGTTAGACTAAAACAGTTTTAAATTTCATTACTGTAGCTGTGAGCCATGAAAAAACACACTAATATTGTTAAAAGAAATAAAATAAAAGATTTTATGAAGGATTTTACAAAATTTCTAGCAGAATGTCACTCTCACTTACAGTAGCATAAACCGAAATATCTATTTTGGACCCTTCCTTCTTGATCTGGCTCTGCAGGATTTTTATTCAGCTCCTCTATGCTTTTTTTTTTTTTTTTTTTTTATTGACTGTAAATGCTTCTTTTAGCATTTCTGTATGCCATAGAAACTTCATGAGCTACAATAAAATGCACCTTGAAAGTATTATGTTCATGTACAAAATAATTTAACTAATGCTCTTGCCTTTATAACTTTACTAACACAGAGTACAGAACAGAGAGAAATGTCAGATGCATATTTCAGCCAGCTTTGGCCTTTCTTCTATGCATCTTGAAATCTTTAGTGCCAATACTACTGAATTTTGTGAACTAGTGATGGAATACACATACATATATTTCCTGTCCAGAATGATTTTCTTTTAACTCCAACTTTCTCTTTTGCTTTTGTTATAATAAACGCTAAGAAGCATAGACGGATCTTTCTTTCTGAGACAGTTGCAAATCCCAGCTGACCAGAGCCTAAAGGAAATACATGGCAATGGAAATGAAAAGGTTTAGATTCGGTGTTAAATTAATGTCTTTAATGTCTGATTTTGTTAAAAACATCAAGCCCCTGTGCAATAAAGGGTGTAATAACCCACCTATCCTCAGGAGATTCATACATATGCATTAAGCAAGAAGAAAATATTCAAAATATTTGATAACCTTTTTTTTTTTTTTCTTCTGCTGAGCAGTGTTTATGCTAAGTCAAGGATTTTTCAGCTTCTCATACTGCCCTGCCAGCAAGAAGGCTGGAGGTACACAAGAAGCTGGGTGGGGGAACAGCCAGGACAGCTGACCCAAACTAGCCAAAGGGATATTCCATACCATATGATGTCATGCTGAATAACAAAAAATGTGGGGAGTTGGCTGGAAAGGGCACAGCTGCTGCTCAGGAACTGGCTGGGAATTGGTTGGCAGGTGGAGAGGATTGCACTGTGCATCACTTATTTTGTATATTATTCTATAATTATTATTCTCTTTCTCTTCTGTCCTACTAAATTGCCTTTATCTCAACCCACAAGTTTTACCTTTTATTTGATTCTCTCTAACAAACTCAACAAGCATGTATTGGCTAAAAGTAAGATATCTAGCTCAGTACAGACTGAATGTAAAAATGATGTAATGAAAAGAAAAAAAAAAAAAAACAAACAACAAAAATAAGGGAGAAGGAGATAGACAAAACTGAAAAAGTCCTTGACTGGTGTAAGCACTGCTTAGCAACAACTAAACCATCAGTGTATTATCAACATTCTTCTCATACTAAATCCAGAACACAGCATAATACCAGCTACTAGGAAGAAAATTAACTCTATCCCAGCCAAATACAAGACAGTCTCTGTGATCTCTGTGCCCAGCTGTGTATAAGTGTATACATGTGGTGTATACATGTGTTCTGTGTGCGTATGCCCATTGGGAATGCATTTTCAGCCTCCATACTGGTTGCACCTAGCGGGTGTGGAGCTGGGGCAGCCGTGCCTGCAGCTGCAGATTCTGCAACCTCCAATACAGAGTATAACTGAGATAGACACAACTTATAGAACAAAGGATTCAGCTTAGCAGTTATGAGAAAGACAGTGGAGGTTTGTTAATTTCTCATTGTTTTTATGGTTGTAGGTAAATAGTGGTGTCTCAAAGACTGATCTAAAGTCATTAAAAACAACAAAATTGAGATGAATAAAAAAAATTGAAAACAGAATACAACAAATAATGTTAAGCTCTAAAACCAAATAAAAAATCATCAGTCATATTGGAGTTCCACATTTTAGAAACTTCCACTCCATTCATACATATCTGTCACTTCGAAACACTTAGATGCCCACTGGACTATATAAAGTGATCAACCTTGTAAAGCACCTTGAATATCATTAATTTTGGAATTTTTTTTAGAATAGATAACAGATGAGGATTGCAAAAACTATGATCTTTTACTGAAAAAAAAAAATCTCTAGTGGCTATCTGTTTAAATCTGTACATTCTGAATTTCCTGCCTGCATCTTTCTAATGTGACTGCTTTTCAGACACAAAGCACCTCAGCCTGTATCTCTCTTTTATCTTCCTCACCAAGCAGCCTGATTCCCAACAGGACCTTTTTTTCCAAAACATGTTTAATTTTTGGAACAGACTTTTAGTACCTATGCCCTTGAGGGTGTTGCAAGACACTCCATTTTTTAAGAAGGAACTGTGAAGTTTGGTTAATGTTTTGTTTAAGTAACACCATTGGATCTTAGCTTTTTTTTGTTGTTGTTCCCCTTGAATATGTGTTTCTTGGAGGCATCCAGAATGGCTTTAAAATCAATATACATAAACCCAGGATAGAATTATTTATCTAAGTGACAGTAAGGCCAAGGCTTAGGATTTTTGGCAGATCCTGAATAAGGAGCACAGTGTGACTGAAGCACTCAGAATTACGTTGGAGACCTATCCTCTTTTTGATTCAGAGTACTGAGGGCAAATTGAGAGCAGAGTGATGAGAATGAAATCCAGAGTGTGCTGGAATTCATTGATTTCTTAAAGTCAAGTGTTAATAAAAGTTAAATTATCCATAGTAAAATATGTTTTGTTCTTTCTTTATGCTTGTTCAGAATGAGTTCATTCAGAGGGCATTATATTCAACTGTCAGATTTATTTGTGAGTCAGACAATTCCTTGTAACTTAATATGTACCTGATAAAAAAGAAATTAAAACATGGAAATGTTTTATCATTGCTTGAAAATAACATGTTCAATAACATCTTTCAGTAACCATTGTTATTTTTTAGTTAATACCAGATAGCTGTAAACTAATTTTGATTCTAATTCCAGAATTATGTAGTGTGGAATTCAAGAAGTGCAGAAGCCAAGTGGGCAGTAACCGCAAGGTTATGAAGAGGAGGAGCAAGAGGGCGTCACTGTGACCACACAGTGACTGGCAGGACTGGAATGTGGCTCTGCTATAAATCTTAGGGTTAGAAAATAAACTGCATCACTTGGAGCATCCATGCTGTGTATGCTGTGTTTCCTTGACCCACAGACGGCAGGGTGTCTGAGTGATCCTTTGGGTAACCCTAATGTTGATACAAGAACCAACAAGTGGTGACCCCAACGTGATCGGCTGCTCGCGGGAACAAGCAGCGGCCGGCTTGCCAGGGAAATGGCGTGGGCTGTAGAAGACACCATTACTAAGGTACTTAAGGCGCTGGTGAAAGAAGTGGGTGAAGAACTACATTTTAAACCCACGGCCGCGTGCATCCAATGGTTGTTGCGGCGTTCAGTACTTAATACTCATAGTGAGGTTTTAAATGCACAAAAATGGACTGAAATCCAAAAAGAACTTTTGGAAGCCGGGAAAGCTGGCTCCAAAGAAGCTGCTGCTCATGTTGGGACGTGGGGGTCGATTGAGAGAACTTTGCAGAAGGGAGCCGAGATGACGCAGGTCTGGCTGGCCGCTCAGCAAGCGCTTCAGGGAGAGACTAAAGACGAGGCTCTGGTGCCTAAAACCGCTGAGCAGGCGATGCAGAGTGAGTGGGACAGTAGGGGGTATGAAGAGAACAAGGATCCATGTGCGTTCCCACTCCGCTTTCCAGGATGCCTGTGGGACGCTCTGAATGCAGCGAATGTGGATCTTGACTGGGTTCCAGGGAAGCCGATCCATCACATAGGACCTGAAGAGCCTGTGGCACCAAGGGAAGAGCCTGTTGCCCCGATGCCCGCATGGCTGCCATCTGCCCTGCCAGCGTATTCGAGTGCCTCGGAGCAGGCGGCAGCAGGACCCTGTGCTTCAAAGCCGACTCCGCCTCCTTTGCCACTCGAGGAGAGCGGCTCTTCATTTGTGTCAGGGGGCGAGTGGGGGGGGGACACGCAAGTCAGGGGGAGCGGATGCGAGTGCAGAGGAAATGCAACAGTTGTTGGACAAATTACGGAGCTTGGTGATGGGGGCAGAGGGGGCCATTGAGACTGTGCTAGGGGCTGCGCAATGGGCGCAAGAGGGTCTGATGGGAGGGGGAGCTGCCCCGCTGGGCACAAATTGGCAGTTGGTGGCTCAGAAATGTGTGCTGGATGGGGTAAACTGGCAACAAATTCCAATTGCTATGCCAATTCGGGCGACACCGGGTGTGGGAGTGGAATGGGAGCCCTTAGATCACCGCTTAGTTAGGGATTTGCAGAAGGCGGTTTCTGAGCAGGGATTGCAAGGTCCCCGGTCGCAGATGCTGCTTGACTGTATTTTGCAACTCCTTTACCCCCTTACGATTCGAAGAGGTTAGCTCGAGCGCGCCTCCCTCCTCCTCTGCTAGCTCTGTGGTATGAAGCAATGAGGCGGGGGGCGGAAGCTATGGTAATCAAGAAATGCAAAAAATCATTCAGAAGTTAGCCGACTTGTCTCCAACTCGATCCGGAGACGGTCTGTCTGACGCAGATATGTTGTTCTTACAAACTGAGTTGTCTAGGTATAATGCTGAAGTGCAAAAGCTGATAGATCGATTGGCTGACCTGCCTGTGTGGGATGATGAGATTTTACCAGGGTTGAAAGAGTTAACATAGCAAACAGCAAAAGTCCAAAAGCCCTTGATGGAGGCCGGTATGCAGGAATGTGACCACTAATTGCGCTGGATAGGGAAGGAAAGCTAGGGAGGACAGCTGAAGAAGAGCAGAAAGAATTAGAATATTGGAGGAGGAGATGTGATGAGAACCAGGCGCGGCAAGCTCTGACCTCAGGGCCCGACTCACATAATTCCAACACTTTCCCTAATCCACAGGGCTCAGATAGGGACCCCCCTGATCCAGTTCAACGGTGGCATGGAGTAATTCGAAATGCAATTATCAAAGGGGACTTTATGCCCAATGCTACTGCCTTCCCTGTTCAGGTGATAGGGTGACATTTTGAGTGATGGCGTCTGTCTTTCCAAGTAACCGTTACACGTGATGGAGCCCTGCTTTCCTGGGGATGGCTGAACACCTGCCTGCCCATGGGAAGTGGTGAATTAATTCCTTGTCTTGCTTTGCTTTGCTTGCATGCGCAGTTTTTGCTTTACCTGTTTAACTGTCTTTATCTCAACCGGGGAGTGAGCGAGTGGCTGCGTGGTGCTTACTACTACAGTCACTTTTGGCATGAAAGGTGTATCTGAAAACACAGAGGTGACAGAATTGGAGTCAGATTTTGTTCGAGTAGTTTTTAAGATACTCTTAGCAATGATATGGGACTTGAAGGGTTTGAGATAACGACAGGTTTGATTGGAATGTGCTAGATTGAATTTATAGCTGTTATTGCTGTTTAGCTATTAATCAGCAGGCTCCTGTGCTTGCGATGGGGCTTGCTTGCCTTACTGTATATTAGAGTCCAGTGCTCGCTAGTTGCTGCTTTTTGCTTTTGCTGCTTGCTGTACAGCTGTACTGCTTATCATTTCACTGTGCTGTGCCTGCGAACATTTTGATAACCACCATGGTGATGTGCCTGGGCTGGCAGATGGCCAGGGCATCGCTGCTGTTTCTGTGCTGCTGTGCTGGACAGGCTGTGGATAAGTCCAAGCTAGAGCAGGGGCAAGAGGAGGAGTTCATAGCAATGCTAAACCCTAAGGTCTGGTCCAAAGAGACCAGGGGTGGAGATTGTAATGAATATACCTTTAAATTGTTGTAACCCATTATTTGAGTTGCATGTTCTAGGAATTACTATAGCGAGAACCACCTGAACCAACGGAGGACAAGCCTTACAAGAAGCACTGCAAGTGCAGCAGTGACTTGACCTGAGCTGGCTTTGGTGCCCAGTTTAGAATCATAGAATCATAGAATGTTTTGGGTTGGAAGGGACCACTAGAGGTCATCGAGTCCAACCCCCCTGCAGTCAGAAGGGACACTGCTAACTAGATCAGGCTGCTCAGAGCCCCATCCAACCTGGCCTTGAATGTTTCCAGGGATGGGGCCTCCACTACCTCTCTGGGCAACCTGTTCCAGTGGTTTACCACCCTCACTGTAAAGAATTTTTTCCTTATATCTAGCCTAAACCTACCCTGATTTAGTTTAAAACCATTACCCCTTGTCCTAATGCAGCTGGCCCTACTAAAAAGATTTTCCCCCTCTTTCCTATAGGCCCCTTTTAGGTATTGAAAGGCTGCAATCAGGTCACCCCGCAGCCTTCTTTTCTCTAGACTGAACAACCCCAACTCTCTCAGCCTGTCCTCATAGGAGAGGTGCTCCAGCCCTCGGATCATTTTAGTAGCCCTCTTCTGGACCCGCTCCAACAGTTCCATGTCCTTCTTGTGCTGAGGGCTCCAGAGCTGGACGCAGTACTCCAGGTGAGGTCTCACCAGAGCAGAGTAGAGGGGCAGAATTACCTCCCTCGACCTGCTGGCCACGCTCCTCCTGATGCAGCCCAGAGTACGGTTGGCCTTCTGGGCTGCCAGGGCACATTGCCGGCTCATGTCCAGCTTTTTATCCACCAGCACCCCCAAGTCCCTCTCGGCAGGGCTGCTCTCAATCCTTTCTTCCCCCAGCCTGTATTGATACTGGGGGTTACCCCGTCCCAGGTGCAGGACCTTGCACTTGGCCTTGTTGAACCTCATGAGGTTTACACAGGCCCAGCTCTCCAGCCTATCCAGGTCCCTCTGGATGACATCCCTTCCTTCTGGTGTGTCAACCGCACCACTCAGCTTGGTGTCATCTGCAAACTTGCTGAGGGTACACTCGATCTCACTGTCCAAGTCATTGATGAAGATGTTGAACAGCACCGGTCCTAGTACGGACCCCTGAGGGACACCACTCGTCACCGGTCTCCATCCGGACATTGCGCCGTTGACCACTACCCTCTGGATGCGACCATCCAGCCAGTTCCTTATCCACCAAACAGTCCACCCATCAAATCCATAGCTCTCCAATTTAGAGAGAAGGATGTTGTGGGGGACTGTGTCAAAGGCCTTGCAGAAGTCCAGATAGATGACGTCCGTTGGTTTTCCTTTATCCACCATTGTCGTCACACCGTCATAGAAAGTCACCAGGTTCGTCAGGCAGGACTTGCCCTTGGTGAAGCCATGCTGGCTATCTCGAATTATCTCCCTGGCCTCCATGTGCTTTAGCAAAGATTCTAGGAGGATCTGTTCCATGATCTTCCCAGGCACAGAGGTGAGGCTGACAGGTCGGTAGTTCCCCGGGTCTTCCTTTCTCCCCTTTTTGAAAAGGGGCACAACGTTGCCCTTCTTCCAGTCACCAGGGACTTCACCTGACTGCCATGACTTTTCAAATATCATGGAGAGTGGCTTGGCGACTACATCGGCCAATTCCCTCAGGACTCTGGGATGCATCTCATGAGGTCCCATGGACTTATGTGCATTCAGGTTCCTCAGGTGGTCATGAACCTGGTCTTCTCCTACAGCAGGAGGGGTTTTGCCCTCCCAGGCCTCCTCATGCCATCCATCAACTCGGGAGGGGTGAGGAGAGAGTTTGCCAGTGAAGACTGAGGCAAAAAAGTTGTTGAGTACCTCAGCCTTCTTCTCATCTGCTGTTACCAGCCTGCCGGTCTCGCTCATCAGCGGGGGTACACTCTCTTTAACCATCCTTTTCTGGCTGATATACCTGTAGAAACCCTTCTTATTATTCTTTGCATCCCTAGCCAAGTTAAGCTCCAGCTGCGCCTTCGCCTCCCTGCCCCCATTCCTACACAACCGGACCACTTCCCTATACTCCTCCCAGGATGCCTGTCCCTGCTTCCACTGCCTGTGCAGTTCCCTCTTCCTCCTTAGCTTGACCAGCATCTCCTGTCTCAACCACGCTGGTCTCTTCCCTTCTTTGCTTGATTTCTTACACCTCGGGATCGAAAGCTCCTGCGCTCTGTGGACCACTTCCTTAAAGATCTGCCAGCTCTGTTCTGCTCCCCTGTCCCTGAGGACCATTTCCCAGGGAGTCCTTCTGACTATCTCCTTGAGGAGCTGGAAGTTGGCTTTTCTAAAATTCAGGGTCCTGACTATACTCTTTGTTCTTCCCATTTCCCTCAGGAGCGTGAGCTCTACCAGCGCGTGATCACTGCAGCCCAGGCTGCCTCCGATCTTGACATCTCCGACGAGCTCGCTTGCATTGGTGACCACCAGGTCCAGTATCGCATCCCCTCGGGTAGGGGTGTCTATTACCTGGCTTAAGAAGTTGTCCTCAATGCATTCGAGAAACCTGCTGGATGGCCTACATCTTGCCGTGTTGGTTTTCCAGCAGATGTCGGGGTGGTTGAAGTCCCCCAGCAGGACGAGGGCCTGCGAGCGCGAAGCCTCCCGGAGTTGGAGGAAGAACGCTTCGTCAGTCGGCTCCTCTTGATCTGGCGGCCTGTAGTAGACACCAACCACCAGGTTCCCTTTGTTGCCTCTCTCTCTGATTCTTACCCATAAGCTTTTGACCTGCTTCTGGCTATTCTTCAGGGACAGCTCTTCACACTGTAATGATTTCTTGATGTAAAGGGCAACGCCTCCGCCCCTCCTCCCTCGCCTGTCCCTTCTGAACAGCCTGTAGCCATCAATAGCTACATTCCAGTCATGGGATTCATCCCACCAGGTTTCTGTAATGGCAATCAGGTCGTAGCTTTCTAGCAGCATGATTGCTTCCAACTCCTCTTGTTTGTTTCCCATGCTGCGTGCGTTTGTATAGAGGCATCTCATCTGAGCTGTCGGCCTCATCACCTTCATAGCAGTACATTCCTTGTTTCCCTTGAGGTGTTTCACAGGCTTTTCCTTGTTGGCTCCTATTACCTCAGGAGCCTCCGGCTCACCTCCGCCAGACTTCAACCTTGCTGCAGCGCCCCTGGCACACTGCTGGGCAACGGGTTCAGGGCTCATACTAGCCCCCAGTCCCTCTAACCCTTGTGTTTCATCCCCTAGCCTGTCGCTGGCAAGCCCAATAGGTTCCCCTTCCCCCTTCACACCTAGTTTAAAGCCCTATCAATGAGCCCTGCAAGCTCCTGGGCAAAGACCCTCTTCCCCCTTTGAGAAAGCTGGCTCCCATTTGATGCCAGCATTCCCGGTGCCGTGTAGACCATCCCGTGGTCAACGAACCCAAAGTTGTGGCGGCGACACCAGTCGCGAAGCCACATGTTAATAGACTGAGTCCTCCTGTACTGCCCAGTGTCTCTTCCCACAACTGGAAGGAGCGAGGAGAAAATGACCTGCGCTCCAGATCCCTTCACTAACCGCCCCAAGGCTTTGAATTCTTTTTTCATCACCCTCGGGCTACTTACTGCAACTTCATCTGCACCCACATGGAAGAGCAGTAAGGGATAGTAGTCCGAGGGTCGGACCAGGCTAGGAAGGTTCCTAGTGATGTCTCTAATCCGGGCTCCTGGGAGGCAGCAGACCTCCCTAAGAGCAGGGTCCGCCCGGCATACTGGTCCTTCTGTTCCCCTCAAATGGGAATCTCCCATTACTATCACCCTCCTCTTCTTCCTTGTGGATGCAGTAGTGATTCGACGGGGGGGTCTTTCTGATCTTTGTGCCTCCCGTGAAGTGGATAGGTCAACACCTACCCCATCTACTGCCTTCTCTTCCACCTCTAGAGCCTCATACCTGTTACTCAGACGCACCTGGGGAGAAGCGGTGGGCGCGGAAAGGGTTCTCCTCCTGCCCCGACTACAGACCAGTTTCCATTCACTGCTCTCCGTCGAGGCCCTTCCTTCATCCTGATGACTGGGGGATACTGGTTCCCTTTGATCCTGGGCCTTTTTTGGTGGTTGCTCCTGCACAGATTTCTGGGACGACAGGGTACGGCTCCACCAGTCTATTTCCTCCTCTGCCTCCCTGATCGTCCGTAGCCTGTCTACCTCTTCCCTTAGCTCCGCCACCAGGCAGAGTAGGTAGTCCACCTGCTCACATCTTATGCAGGTGTCGCCTTTGCCGGTGCCCGCTTCCAGCGCCAGCTGGTGGCACTCCCTGCAGCCAGAGACCTGGACCGCTGCGTGCCTTCCAAGGCCCTCAGTCTGCGTTGAGGCTTCCTTTCCGACCAGCAGATTAGATCTAGCCTTCTGCCGGGGGGGTGCCATGGCTGGGCTACCTCTCAGCAGCTGAGTTACCTGAACTTACCTTGGGAGCTGGGGAGGGCCCTCGCCCTGCCTGCGCGCCCTGACCGCGCAAACTGCCGCGCCACGCCCAACTGCCGCGCCACGCCCTACTGCCGCGCCACGCTCCGGGTCGCTCGCGCTCCCTGGGGGCTGCTTTTGTACGTCAGGAGGGTCGGGCCGCCGTCACCCCTGACTCCGCCCACGCTGAGTCAGAGCTGCCCGC
>JADKXX010007261.1:0-31120 GCA_017310255.1 Butorides virescens | reverse complement strand
CTCCCTGCGCTTTTGACTTCGCGGTTCTGCCGCTTTTAGGAAAGGGTTTGGTGACCAGCATAAGAGATAGAGCCCAAAGTCATGGACTAAATTAACTCCATGGACATTTTGTAGACATTTCTGAACATTTTACAAGGGTGGTCCATAGAGTAAGGGAATGATATCTGTGTAACATATTAAAGGATAAAATAAGGGGTGGATACTGCTCTGGTTTCGGCTGGGACAGAGTTAATTTTCTTCCTAGTAGCTGGTATAGTGCTGTGTTTTGGATTTAGTACTAGAAGAATGTTGATAACACACTGATGTTTTGGTTGCTACTGGGCAGTGCTTAGACTGGCCAAGGACTTCTCAGCTCTCAGCTCTGCCAGGTGCACAAGAAGTTGGGAGGGGACACAGCCAGGACAGCTGACCCAAATTGACCAAAGGACTATTCCAGACCATATGATGTCCTGCTCAGCATATAAACTAGGGGAAAACAGATTATGCAGGCAATATTTGCATTATGGTTCAAACAAATCATCCATCGCTATCATCGACCGGGCTCACCGTACTTTGAAGCAACAATTAGATCAGCATAGGGAGGGGGAACTAGGGTTCCCAGTGAACCAGCAGCATGAGGTATCAGCAAAGTCACTGTATGTATTAAATCATTTGGCCAGAGGGGCACAAGGACAGGTGGCATCACAATTACATTGGCAGTTGACACCGGAAGAGTTACAGAGACGGATCAAGCCGCCAGTGCGAGTGCGGGGAGTGGACACCGGGCAGTGGGAGAAAGGGTTCCATCTTGTTTGCTTCGGGAGAGGTAATGCCTGTGTAGAGAATGACGGAGAGGTACGATGGGTTCCCACGAAATGGGTTCATCCAGAGTTACAAAACTAATCTGTGATTTACATTGTAGGTGATTTTGATTGCAGGTATTGTTATATTAATGCTTTATTTTTGTTATTGCATGCGTACTAACGCAATTGTTACGAGCTGTAGCACGATTGCTATAAGAATTGCTTCTAAAAAATGCATTAGATAACCTTTGTATAGTAACTTGTAGCACAAAATAAAATAGAGCTTAGGGAGGGGGAAATGTGGAATGCAAGAAGCGCAGAAGCCAAGTGGGCAGTAACCGCAAGGTTACGAAGAGGAGGAGCAAGAGGGCGTCACTGTGACCACACAGTGACTGGCAGGACTGGAATGTGGCTCTGCTATAAATCTTGGGGTTAGAAAATAAACTGCGTCACTTGGAGCATCCATACTGTGTATGCTGTGTTTCCTTGACCCACAGACGGCAGGGTGTCTGCGTGATCCTTCGGGTAACCCTAATGTTGATACAAGAACCAACAATGTAGTACTTGAAAAGTCTTATATAATATTTACTATACTTCTCTTCTTAGGAAGACCTAAGGATCTGTTCTATTGGCTCATTCAAACAGACAGCCCTTCCTTTATAAATGTGTGATCACAAGATAAACCTGAGACATAAGCTTTACTGCAGGAATTAACTAATTTTTAAGTATGATGATACATTTTGCTATCCATGAGTTCTGACTTACTTTGCCAGCTTTGTGCATTTTCATTTACTACATAATGGTTGTCAACAGTTGGGCTGAAGTCAGAGCTTTAAGAAGTCTGCACTAAATCTAATGAAAAGGTTTGTTTTAATCAGCAGTGATACTTTAGAGAAATTGTATCTATAAACCTACAAACATGTTATTTAGAATAATTCCTGTATGACACATTTGTTGAAAAAAATTAGTTCGTAATAGAAACCCTCATACAGCATAGCAGTTTCATTCCTGGTTTCATCAACTCATACTTATCTACAGTTTACTTACAAAGAGTTTTGTTCAAACTTTCCATAGAGACATAAAGGACCAAACAAGTAGATAGATTTTAAGTAGTGCTCAACATAATCTTAACTTAATTTCTTAAAATCCAGACTTTTTTTACAGGTAATAGAAAATGAACTATGATAAACCATTGAAAATCCTAGATTCCTTCCCCCCACTGAAGGAAGGTGGTTTTGAACTGCCATTAATATTTTTATTTGTAAACTCTTCATGTTGATATAGGTAACAGGAGATATACACCATCCATTACATATTGGATGTTCTCAATCTATCTTCCTGAACTTTAATCTAGTCAAACATCTCTCCAGACCCATGAATCTCTGTGATATTACCTATTTTTCTATATTTGCTTTGTTTGCTTCTCATCACATGATGTTACTGAGGGAAAACATTTTGATCTATAACATCCAGAATCTCTCCTTAAAAGATAACTCTTTACAAAGTTAGCTTTTTTATGTTTCCAATATTGCTGATACCTAAACAATGACTTCTTTTTAATTTAGATCCTGTGAAACCAGAGAAGGAGCAAGGGAGTGCTTGTATGGATCCAAATCATGAATGTTTCAGTATAAAGAATCTTCCTTAGCAAATTACAGACCATAAAGAAAACTGCTATTTAAATGGTATTACACACAATTCTTCAGCAAAACATAGAGTACCATATGGTGAAGGGTTGTCTTTGGGTTCTACCTGAATTAAATTTCTTTCTCAAAAGCATTATTGCACAAGCATGAAATGAAATGAGGGAAATGAAAAGTAATTATATATAATGATGTACCTTGTAATTAGTACTTTTTTTTTACTGCAGAAATAATATTCTTATATATATGTAGCAGGGCACATTGTCCAAATTGAATATAACAGCGAGCAACGGAGAAAATCAAGAATCGACATCTGAATATCCAATGAAATTGAATAAAGTTTTCAGATTAAGAAGCATGAAGTGCTTCTATCCAGACCACCTTAGAGGAGAATTCTATGGACAATTATCAAATAAGCAGGCTCAGGCCTGTTCTCCTACTGTGTTGATTATTGTACATCTAAGGGCTAATCAATACATGAATAACACCCTTCAACTGAATCATGAGAACTTTTGACTTATTTCTATTCCTTGCTATGAAGTTATATTAAGCAAAGGTATCAGGATGACACTAAGAATTGGTAAATGTCTTCATTCAGAGCTGAATGCAGTCAAGAGATTTAACTAGAGCAGGCAAGGTCCGTGAATAGGGGACGTCCACAGTGCTAGGAATTGTAATATCAAAGTCAGAGGTAAGAGTATGGTATGAATGTTGTTTTGTAACTGTCAGTTCTGCAAGACATTTAGAGTGTAAAGTGAGTGGAAAATCAAAGTTTTTTAGGAGCCAACAGGAAGAAACAGATGCATTTATGCTTCTGCAAAGTTCACAAGTTTTATCTTAGAGCAGCAATGTAAACACTTTTAATATTCAGTCTGTCATTTTCCTCTCTTGTTCTGCACAGTATTAAGCTCACAAGAAAGGTTTTATAAAGATTTGGAAATGCAGGGCCTTTTTGAATTGTAGGTAGATAACAGCTACTCTGAATCTCAAAGTGTCAAAAACAGGAAAAAGGAAAATGGCATGTTTCAATGATGGTTGTACCACAGCTGAAACCATAAAAAAATCAACCTGTGAAATATAGTGAAAGTTGCTGGTTCTTGGGATGTTCCTTCTTCAAAGTCAAAAGAATTACCTCTGAAAATGGCATTTCAGTTTCCAGGTGATGTCAAAGAGTGAATACATTTGTTCCTCTAATGAGGTGGTACCCCTTTTTTTTTTCCATTTTGGATCAGTATGTATCATAACTTTAAGGAAAAGTCTTCTTGGTTTTGTTAACATTTGGCTTTCTTGGCAATGGACAAAATCAGTTAAGTTCTTCCTACATTCAAAGCTATGCTAAACTGGAATGACAAGAGGGATGCAGTCTCAGAGTATTTTTGTCATCAAAAAGCAGAGTACAACTTATATGTGAAACCAAGCCTATTGTTTGCCTAATAAAATAAATTAGCATTGTATCCAACATACATCAACTATTATTATTAATTCAGTTACAATAATAGTAATACTCACAATAAAAATTATCTGTTTGATAAAAAACCAAATCTCATTAATAGTGTCACAGTTGAAAATGATGGGACAAAAAAGGCCCATTTGGTATCTACCCCATTTTCTCTGGTGTTGTGTTCATCCTTTCATTGGCACTCGATAACACCAGACTTCCTTAAGGGGAAGGCAAGGGGGATGACACGAATCATCAGTGTACTGAGTTCTACGTATGAAGTAGTGTGATGCTAATGACCGATGTGTCTTCTTTTTCTAAGGTCCTGTTGATATCCTTATATATTTTCTAAGGTGCTTTGCACTGTGTTCTTCTTCTATTGGCCTGCAGTTCTACCTTGCATCTGACTTCATATGATGTACTTTACATATGTTGGATTGTCTTTCTTTTTTATTTTTGTTACCCCTAAAATAATCTTTGCCTGTTCTGTCTCAGTAAGTCTTACTATCAGTAACTGATCACTGCTGAGTTAGGGTCTTCTGTATTATTCTGTGACCTCTTTTTCAAGGCCTCTTCTGTCACCCCTGACCTCTAATGCTGTATACTTCATTGTTCTATGGCTGAAGATAGTAATTATGTATAGTGCAATTTCTTGGGTTTTTTACCATAATTTTTTATTATCAAAATTATTAAAAAGAGGAACTATAAAAAAATATTAAAAATAGAAATTATATCCAATTACACCACACTAAAGCTAGAGCAAACTAGATAGTAGTATCCATGTTGTCATTTCATAATTACTGCATCAATTACAGCTAAAGCAGATGTGTAAACAAGACTTGCCTATGCAAAGCAAGCCTTACAGCTCCAATCTTGATGCCTTGAAGAGATGGTGCAAAGCTTGTGATGTGTTGCTAGCCATGCTGATACTGTATTTACTAAGCTACAGGACTGCAAGAGCGAGCTTTGGTACAGGCAAACACTCTTGGCAGATAGGGAATGACCATCTGAAATAGCTATTATACACTCAAGTGAAATGATTATTACTTTGCAAGAGGATTATGTGATCAGATCTGAGTTGAGCCAGATCCAGGGACTGTGCTTATAATTGACAATAACATGGAAATATTTGAAAAATTCAATAGGAAGCATCTATCTGGGTTGATGAGGCCAAAAATCATCAAGTTTAGGGAAGATCCACGGTTCCTTGTGAAAAATACCTTTTGGGAGACTAAAGCTTGGTTTTCTGTTTTTGAAAACACCAAATTATATCTTCATTATCCTAAAGAAATATTGCCCTTCAAACTTAGTTCGTGTCTTCTTAAATTCTCTTTGGCCCCTATTTACAATTCTGTATTCTTTCGCTATTTTCTTCCCTTTCTTAAAAGAAAACCAGAAGTACTAGGGTAGTGGCCTGGTAATATAATAATATATAAAATATGAACTTTTGCCTTTTTTTCTTAACAGCTTGCTGGAATTTTTTTTTCAGGAAAAATCCAACTGCATAAGGAAAGAAACCCAAAAAGCTCTTGTCAATTTTAGGGGTTTACCAGGAAGTTTTCTCACCAAATACTTTCGTTTATATGTATTAATGTGATTGAAATTACCTCTTCTTCATTTCCTGTTCTTTTTCTTTACACAACATCAAAAAATAACCTAAAGCCAAGTCACCATTTTACGTGACCTTATTTCTTTAGATAATATTTCTTTTCTTCAACTATTATTTCAGCAGTTCTAAATTCTTCAGAAGAGTTTACACTCACAGGCTATATGTAGTCTTATTGCACAGATAATTTATTTATATTATAATTATATAGCCTGTATGCATAACCATTATCACCTCAGTCAAAACTCCTTTTCCTCCTTTGACCCTTGTAGTTAATGCTCTGGGTACTTCTGCCAATATGAAAGACTACCCTAGGTTTATTTCTGCTGTGATGATGACTCAGTTCCCTTGGTTAACATGATATACAGGCAAAAATATGGTTCCACTCTTTTCCTGATTGCTTGATTCACAGCTATAGTGGGACCAAACATGAAAACATCTGTAAGAAGATACATATTCATTGTTCCTTTATCTAGTTACATAGGAGTAAGGCTGATGTCCTTACTCTGTCCACACAGAGAAGGGAAGAAGTGTGGTTTTTAAAAGGCTGAATAACTTAGGACCCTAAGACTCATTATTTCCCTTTGAGATTCAGGCTCTGAAGCACATATATCACTTTTAAAATGTTTTGCTAAGTTATATTCTGGGCCTCTGAGATAAGAAAGGTAAGATGCATGGAAAAATGTATTTGGAAAATTCTGTTTTAACCACCTAAAACCCCAAAGGAAACAGTAGGATGTTTTTCTGTGACTCATATGTGTTAGATACCAGTGCTTCTAGCACTGACTTGGATAATATTTCTGTAATAAAATAGTGGAGGATTGTTTGGTAGTATTTAGAATTTCACGAAAACTAGGAGCTTACTAGTCATACTTTGCATCATTATCATATATATTACAGTCTGTAATGACATGCTGACATAAAAAAATAGTTTGGAGGCTTTATCAGTACAATTATGAATAGTGATTGACAAACAAGCAAACAAGCAAAAATATCCCACACCTAGAATAAGGTGTGTATGGGAAGATACTGTAACTAATAAAGGATAAAATGTTAAAAATATCTGTTTCATGAGATTTCTTTTGCTTTTACAAGGTAAGATGATCCAGGGAGAGTATGTGCCCTCTGAGAAAGAAATGGAAGTGCCACACTTGAATAACAAATACTTGGTTTACTCAAGGACCTAGAGTGACAAAAGATGTGAAGATACCTGATTCACCAGTGTAGCAATGCATCCTCAAACTAGGGTATATGTGCTGAAGTTTTGTATCAAACTTTGACCCGAACTTTTGAAAAACCAGTAGGTATAGGACTAGGAATCTTAAAGCTGCAATTCTTTCCTGAGGCTTTTCTTCTTTCTATGCAGGTGATACCACACTTGATATTACTCCTGCACTTTGCCTACAACATGCACAACTTTGGTGCCATCTGGAATTTGATCTAGATAATTATATAACTCAAGTTTAAGCTACATTGTTTGCTATATTATCTCTTCATATTTAACAATTATTTCACATAAACACAGAAGCTGAAATAAGAAAAAGGAATCCCATTGTCCTGATTTCGGCTGGGATAGAGTTAATTTCCTTCCTAGTAGCTGGCATAGTGCTGTGTTTTGGATTTAGGATGAGAATAATGTTGACAACGCATTGATGGTTTAGTTGTTGCTAAGTAGTGTTTACACTAGTCAAGGACTTTTACCAGAGCTTGCCATATTCTGCCAGGTGCACAAGAAGCTGGGAGGGGGCACAACCAGGACATCTGACCTGAAGTCAGGATATATAGATCTGCAGTGATTCACTATGGTTGCCTCCAGTTTTATTTTAGATGGTGGGTCTTCATAAATTCAAAGTGTTAGCCTCTGAGTTCATCTTTCATTTCCCTGGAAACCAGAGCATTGTGGATGAGTATTTGGCTCTGACCGAGAGCTGAACCATAAGCAGTTTCTGCATTTGTTATGAGAGTCCAAGATCTCTCCTGAAGCTAGGACCACAGATGTAATTCTGTGTATATCCTCTAGAAGTCACTTTTGATTGGCTTGTTCTCACGTAGCAGAGGGCTCTAAGTGATATGTCTAAATTAGAGCCTGCTTTTCCTCTTCTGTAATTTGAAGTGCAAGCAAAGAGAAAAACAAGCCAGAAGAAGAGTTATATTTTCAAATAGTTGGGCAATCATGCCAATGTCCATATTTAAAACAGTGGACTCCTGGTTTCACCTGTGTGCAACATTCATATAGAGACGAGATGTGGTTTTGTACTTTTTCTTTGTGATTGCAGTGCACTTAGGAACTAGGAAGGCGACTGGGGGACCTGAGTTTCTGGGTATGCTGTGGCACATTCAAGCTGCTAGTTCTAGATGCAGTGCAACAATGTCCCTCAAAGAAACAGAGAAATCTGTCTCCTAACTTAGACATTTTAGTAGTGCCTAACTAGCTAGCTGAATGTGTGACATAAATATCTTTGCATTTTCTTTTCCTCATCTGCAAAATGGAACTAATGTACTTATTCAGAATATATTTATGGAACAAATACAAGTTTTCATCCAAAAGAAACCACTTTTGTTCATCTGCACATGAACTGCAGCTCAGTATAGTTATCAAACACATACATAATACTCTGAATTTATGATCTTGTCTGTAAACACTAAGTTGGCTGTTTACACACAAAAACAGGATGAAAGCTAAGAGATGGTTAGCATTAATCATGAACATTATATTAGATTCCCCAGCAGCAGAATGCTATATATACACTGAATCTTTTTTCATTTATCCTCATCACTCAAAGTAACAATAGCATGTTTGTTTTTTTTTTTTTCTCTGAGGTATTCTCCATATGAAACAGTTTTTAAATATACTTAAATATCCTGGGAAGAGTATAGGGAAGTGGTCCGGTTGTGTAGGAATGGGGTCAGGGAGGCCAAGGCGCAGCTGGAGCTAAACTTGGCTAGGGATGCAAAGAATAATAAGAAGGGTTTTACAGGTATATCAGCCGGAAAAGGATGGTTAAAGAAAGTGTACCCCCGCTGATGAGTGAGACTGGCAGGCTGGTAACAGCAGATGAGGAGAAGGCTGAGGTACTCAACAACTTTTTTACCTCAGTCTTCACTGGCAACCTCCCTCCTCACCCCTCCCGATTTCATGGATGGCATGAGGAGGCCCGGGAGGGCAAAACCCCTCCTGCTGTAGGAGAAGACCAGGTTCGTGACCACCTGAGGAACTTGAATGCACATAAGTCCATGGGACCTGATGAGATGCATCCCAGAGTCCTGAGGGACTTGGTCGATGTAGTTGCCAAGCCACTCTCCATGATAGTTGAAAAGTCATGGCTGTCAGGTGAAGTCCCTGGTGACTGGAGGAAGGGCAACATTGTGCCCATTTTCAAAAAGGGTGGATAAGGAACTGGTTGGATGGTCACATCCAGAGGGTAGTGGTCAATGGCTCAATGTCTGGATGGAGACCGGTGACGAGTGGTGTCCCTCAGGGGTCCATACTGGGACTGGTGCTGTTTAACATCTTCATCAATGACTTAGACAGTGAGATCGAGTGCACCCTCAGCAAGTTTGCGGATGATACCAAACTGAGTGGTGTGGTTGACACACCAGAAGGACGGGATGTCATCCAGAGGGACCTGGACAGGCTGGAGAGGTGGGCCTGTGTGAACCTCATGAGGTTCAACAAGGCCAAGTGCAAGGTCCTGCACCTGGGTCGGGGTAACCCGCAGTATCACTACAGCCTGGGGGAAGAAAGGATCAAGAGCAGCCCTGCTGAGAGGGACTTGGGGGTGCTGGTGGCTGAAAAGCTGGACATGAGCTGGCAATGTGTGCTGGCAGCCCAGAAGGCCAACTGTACTCTGGGCTGCATCAGGAGAAGTGTGGTCAGCAGGTCGAGGGAGGTGATTCTGCTCCTCTACTCAGCTCTGGTGAGACCTCACCTAGAGTACTGCGTCCAGCTCTGGAGCCCTCAGCACAAGAAGGACATTGAACTGTTGGAGCGGGTGCAGAAGAGGGCTACAAAAATGATCCGAGGGCTGGAGCACCTCTCCTATGAGGACAGGCTGAGAGAGTTGGGGTTGTTCAGTCTGGAGAAAAGAAGTCTGTGGGGAGACCTGATTACGGCCTTTCAGTACCTAAAGGGGGCCTATAGGAAAGATGGGGAAAATCTTTTTAGTAGGGCCAGCTGTGACAGGACAAGGGGTAATGGTTTTAAACTAAAACAGGGTAGGTTTAGGCTAGATATAAGGAAGAAATTCTTTACAATGAGGGTGGTAAAACACCGGAACAGGTTGTCCAGAAAGGTAGTAGAAGCCCCATCCCTGGAAACATTCAAGACCAGGTTGGGTGGGGCTTTGAGCAACCTGATCTAGTTAGCAGTGTCCCTGCTCACTGCAGGGGGGTTGAACTAGATGACCTCTAGGGGTCCCTTCCAACCCAAAACATTATATGATTCTATGATTTATGTACAAAATTATTTCATTATTATCAAAAATTTTTTGTTGTCATCAGTTTTTGTGAATAAGCAACTCACTATTCATTACTGCTATGAGGCATTTTAAACTGCATGCTCATTTTCAACAGTATTTGAAAAAAGGAATGTCCTTGTGAATTATGGTTGGATTCAGTTGGATTCATCTTGCTGTTCTTTTGTTCAGAACATTAATAGGAGAAATAGCAGACCAGCCCTTTTTGTTTGTTTATTGTCTACATAGTTTTAGAGCAAATTCATTATGGGATGTCTGAAGTTCCTTAGTGAATTTCAAGGTAATCTCATCTCTAATGCTTTTATACAGTAGCTATTTAATCTTATTTATGGAGAAGACAGAATGACCTTATTCTTTACTTTTCCTAATAAAACTTCTTATGGTTCAGAATTTCAATACTGTGAATCATGGATTTTTGCCTTCCTGAAAAACAAAAATGTGGAAATGTCTCTGAAGTAGGAAGAACATTTTCCTCCTAACCTTTAACAGAAAAGTAAAAAATAATTTTCTTCTAATGATTAAAGTCTCTTGACATTCTAGAGTTATTTTCTGGGAATGATTGACCTATTATGCAGAAAATTATACTTATCTTTTCCAGTTGATTAATTAAAATTAAAATCCAGTTGATTAAATTAGTTATCATGAAAGTAAAGGTATGTATAGTAAGGCTGTATTGTAGAAATGTGTCCTGAAGTCTGTTTTCATAAAATAATTTATTATATTCACTGAATTTAACTGCTTAGCATTGTGTTTAGTTTTGCTTTTAAAGTGACAGATACTGTCAACATTTGTATTTAATTCCTTTCTGTGAACAGAAAAAAAGTCTATTTTGACAGGGTCTCAAAAATACGGAATGATTTCAAGAAAAATCCTTACAGACAGAAAAATATATTTAAGTTGAATCACTGCTAGTATTTTTGGCAGAAAAAAATACCCAGCTTTCTTTACTGCTTCACCTTCAGCAATAGTTACATGAATACATGCATTAATCTGCACAATGGTCCAGAGGATGCTAGGATTTTAAGCATCATGTTATTTACCCTAAGTTACACCATGTTTAGAGTAGAAGTACTTCTGTATCTTTATATATAGCTGTCACTATCCAAACAATTTATTTTAATCAATATTCGTCCAATTGACTTCTCTGGAGCTATGATAATTTAATTATAGAAAGTGTGCCTGCCCACATATATGTATCTCTGTGTCTGTGTGTGTTCACACATACCTATTTGTGTGGGTGGAGGATACACACAGAAAAAGTGAATAGAAGTAACAGTAATAGAAGTCTTCTTTAGTAAAAGGCAAACATATCTGCACAGCTTCATAAATGCTGAATGTTGGAACAGTGTGTGGGGAAGAATCAAGTATCCTTCACTCCTTCTGTTCAATCTTTTATTTCAGGAAGCTTTTCTTTCTTCCTTGTGATACACAAAACTGAGGGGAATATGTCATTATTTGGGTAAACAGTACCTTACACAAGTAAATCATAAACTTACCCTCTAATATTTCAAAGATTCCCACAACAACCCTTATTCTTTAAAATCTGGTATTGTTTGATTTTACCAATTACTTCGTAAAATAGATAGAAGAGGTGTTTAGAGGCTTTATGAAATACAGTCCTTTAACTGCTTGATGGCACACTTTTGTTTTATGTCTTCCACTGTACTTCCACAGAGAACATATGGCAGATCTGTTCAGTACATCTACAAAATCATAGATCTGTTTAGTCTGCAGTGGAAAAATATGCACAGATAGGCAGAGATCACTGATATTTCCAAATCCTGAGTTAAAGACAGCAACATTAAAAGTAATACTAAACCACATAGAGAGATATGCCAGTTGCCGACATTCATCATTCTTTCAAAAGTACAACATAAGATTTCAGTTTAGGGAGGGCTAAATTACTTTTCAAATCTTCATCTCAAAGGGTCTCACAAATATTACAATGTTATTTTAATCAATATTAAGAGGCCTTTATGTTAATACAGACAAAATTAACCAGAACACTATTAGTTCAACAAAATATTCAATGACTGAATCTGCTTATTCAGTTACTCCCTTCATCTCATCATTCCCTGTCCTTGCATATTTTGTGGTAAATGATGGTCATTGGCACCTCCAATTCTTGAATTAGAAAAAATCACTCTTGGCCAAGATAATTATTCTTAAAACCTTTTTATGCAACTAGAGTTTTTTACCTAAAGGAAAGAAGGAAGGAAGAGGGATTCAAAGAACCTTAGACATAATCTTTAATAGATTTTGGATAATTTTACTCCTAGTGGGCATAAAAGTAGATTTAAAGTTCTTTTATACAGTGTGTAAAAATACATACCATGCAGGAAACTTATAATGATGGAAGTTTCTCAGTTTGAGAATCTTATTTCATCATCACATAAATCCTATTTATGCTGCACTGAATGAACAATCTTCAGACCAATAATCAGACAGCTGTTTATAATGATAAATATGGATAAAAGACTCTTCGTGGGGTTTTTTTGTCTGCATATATTTGGTTTCTTATCTATTTATTTGTCATCTGAAATTTTCCAGAATTGACCAAGCACACCAAACCACTGACAATCAGACTTCACAAACACACTGTATTGAGTTTGGATCAAGGGAATTTATCCCTTGACATGAATTAACTTTACCAGAATATGGAAATGAGTAGCAAGTGGAAAGTCTTATCTCTGTAGTTGTTCTAATTAGGCGGTGACATTTAACATCACAAGAATTTGAGATAGTGAAAAGACAAATAACTGAACTCATGTTACTCTGCTTGCTAAACATGAATATTAGCATGTTTATTGACATATTTCAGAGGGATTCTAAGCAAGGTTTTCTGTCGTCATTTGGAATGTAAGTATTAATAATACCGTAGCTGGACTAATGGTAAGTGTTTGTTATATGTTGGTTAAATTGTTAAGATTATAATTGGGCCAAGAATAAATCCTTGGATCTTCAATTATGTAAGGCCTGTTCCCTTTTGCCCATGATGAGGTTCTGAGTTAACATTTAAAGACACATAGCAACAAGGTCAGAAACTGTTTGTATATTTTCACATTGAATTATATTTAAATGAATACAAAAATACATAAATACAGTTGTTAATTTGTGGGAGAAGTGTTGGAAATTGAAGTAAAAAGGGGTACTCCTGAGTGCCTGACATTAATTAGGGCATCAACCCTTGCCCTGAAGCTAATTTTCTTCAGCTTTTATTTATCACACTGCTTGGCATCAGCTTTTTCCACAGGGACATTAATCTTTGAGGCCGTTACTTACCCACGAGAAACCCAGGGAATGACTTAACATCTGTCTTAAACTACGGATCAGGGTTTCAGTGCTAAACTCATTCCATGGTACTTTTATTTTGCTGTAGAGACATATCACAAATTGCTTGCTAAGTCATGAAGGAAAAAAAAAAAAATCATGGATTAGGTAAATAAGAACAGGTTGTAATACCCTGAGCAGAAAGTAGCTATACCATTTTAAATTGTTATGCATGCGTCATAAGGTATTTGTCAGCCCGAATAAGAGTTCCAGAAATTCACCCATAAACAAATGCGCCTTAAAAAAAGAAATACTCTAAGACATGTCAAAATTGTTTCAAATAAAGACTCAAATAAGCATCAAAAGACACTTACTTTATATAACTTATTTTTCATGAAAGCAAGAAAATTCAGAAACCTTGACAGTTTGACTCAGCATGCATGCTTTGTATTATCCAGGTTTCTCTGGGTAGAGATTAACCTGATCATATGAGGTTTTTTTCTGAGATTTTCTTCTAAAACGTTAAATACTTTCAAATTTAGACTAGAAATATCATATGAACATTATTAGAAAGCAACATATTTCCAAGAAGCATGTGTTGAAAATGTTTCACAAAGATAGATTTCAGATATCACAAGAACTGTGAGTTTCCTGGATGCAAGTGCAGCTATTATGAGGGGTATGTTTTCTGTTTATTATGTACTGCTATGAACTTAACATGTCTTCATTCTCCATTATTGTTTCAATGTTTTAAAGTAGCTCAAAATAATGAAGTAAATATGTAAAAGTTGCTTCTCCTTAACAAGGTAGGACTATATGAACATTAGATTTTCAATAACTGTGTGCAGACTTGAATCTGTCATTTGGCTGTACTAAATTCACTGTAGTTTTTTGATTAATATTGATGTCTTTTAAAAACAATTTAGATTTTAAGAAATCTCTTTTTCCGATATATCAATATTTACTATTAACTGTTTTCTTACGCTTTGCAACATCTGGCTTTTGATTACAATACATGAAGAGAGTTAGGTGAAGAGTTAGTCTAGAGTTAGGCTAGTTCATAAATGGTTAAAAAACCCCAAATTATTCAAAGTGGTCAATAGGAATTTTATATGCATAGGATTTAAAACTATACAAGGTGACTGTCCTTGTCTCCCAAGAGACACCATTACTGTAGTGGTGTAAGTCTTACATAGAAGACATGCATATGATATACAGCTAGATATCTAGCCCAGTCTAATTGACCTGATTCCCTCCATAATAAAAAGAGAGAGAGTTATGGTTAACTGTTAGAGAGCTAATGTTAAATTGCATAAGCCCACCTAATCTCTCTAATCTTTCTACTTAAAGTACATTTATTTTTTTTCTAAATAAAATACCTCATTGTATACTAGATGATCATAATAATAAGAAAAAGTCTATTAATGCAGATACAAATATATTAGAGTTGGGGGGGGGGGGGGGGGGGGGGGCTTGTAAGTTCAATGGTGGGGAGTACAAGCATTTTCTTTAGCAAAAAATGAGGCCTTAGTCATTCATCAGAGATTCCACAATACAAAGCAGAAATTTGAGATTTCTAAGAATGATGGCAAAAACCCATAACCAACTAATGATAGAATTAGATAATTTGAAGAAAAAGAAGGTGGAGAAGTTGTATTTTAACATAAAATTTTGGATTACCCTAACAATGAACTTCCTATTCTTTGCATCCTTATAGTGATAATCACAAACCATCTCTCCTTTGCTCTTCCTAGTATCTCTTAGAAATGAACTTTATATATTTGGAGGGCACTGAAACTGAAATGTGCTTTCCCTTCTTTCCTGGCATAAACTGCAACATAAAACAATTATACTGAAAAAACAAACAAGCAAACCAAACCAACCAAACAAAAAAAAACCCAAACAAACCAATTCTGTTTTCTTTTTCACAGTAATCTCTTCCACTCTCAGGTCTTAAAAAGAAACATTACATGTTTCACTACAAATTTTTCAGCTGTTTAATGAGAACGTTATGCTCTGAATTTGGCTAAACAAAGATGCACGCAATAAATTAGTCAGGTAAAATATATTTCTATTAAATTCTTATCTCTTTGAAAGCAGCAGCAACCTTGGCCTTGGCAGCTTCTCCATACAGTACTGCAAAATTATAAGAAGTGGATAAAAACTTTTGCCATCAAAATCACTTTTGGGGATTTGTAGATGAAACATTAGTTGAAAGGTTTGTGTTTGTGTTATGGAGTCTGCCATCATAATAGTAAGATTGGAGGAAAATACCTCTATCGGGAGTAATCAACATGGATTCACCAAAATCATGCTTGACCAACCTGATAGCCTTCTATGATGGCATGACTGGCTGAGTTTGATGCAGGAAGGGCAGTAGATGTTGCCTACTTTGACTTCATCAAGGCTTTTGACACTGTCTCCCATAACATCCTCATAGGGAAGCTCAAGAAGTATGGATTGAATGAGTGGACAGTGAGGTAGATTGGGAACTGGCTGAATGACAGGGCTCAGAGGGTTCTGATGGGCAGTGCAGAATCTAGTTGGAGGCCGGTAGCTAGTGGAGTTCCCCAGGGCTCAGTACTGGGTCCAATCTTGTTCAGCTTACTCATCAATGACCTTCGATAAAGGGACAGAATACACCCTTAGCAAGTTTGCTGATGACACAAAACTGGGAGGAGTGGCTGATAGGCCAGAAGGCTGAACTGCCATTCAGTGGGACCTGGACAGGCTGGAGAGTTGGGCAGAGAGGAACCTGATGAAGTTCAACAAGGGCAAGTGTCAAGTGCTGCACCTGGGGGTGGTTGAACCCCATGCACCAGTACAGGTTATGGGCTGACCTGCTGGAAAGCAGCTCTGCCAAGAGGGATGTGGGAGTCCTGGTGGATGACAAGCTGACCATAAGCCAGCAGTGTGCCCTTGTTGCCAAGAAGGCCAATGGTATCCTGGGGTGCATGAAGAGGAGTGTGGCCAGCAGGTCGAGGGAGGTTCTCCTCCCCCTCTACTCTGCCCTGGTGAGACCCCACCTGGAGTACTGTGTCCACTTCTGGGCTCCCCAGTTCAAGACAGACAAGGAGCTTCTGGAGAGAGCCCTCCAGTGGAGAGCTACAAAGATGATGAGGGGACTGGAGCATCTCCTCTATGAGGGAAGGCTAAGAGAGCTGGGTCTGTTTAGTCTGGAAGAGAGGAGACTGAGAGGGGATTCACAAACATTTACAGATATTTTAAGGGCAGGTTTAAGGAAGATGGGGCCAGATTCTTTTCAGTGGTGCCCAGCAACAAGGTAAGGGGCAACAGGCACAAACTGAAACACAGGAAGTTCCGTCTGAATATGAGAAAAAAATTTCTTTACTTTGAGGAAGATGGAGCACCGGAACAGGCTGCCCAGGGGGCTTGTGGAGTCGTCTTCTCTGGAGATATTCAAAACTCGCCTGGACGAAGTCCTGTGCAACCTGCTCTAGGTGAACCTGGTTTAGCAGGGGGGTTGGAATAGATGATCTCCAGAGGTCCCTTCCAACACCAAGCATCCAGTGATTCTGTCAGATACAGCAGATGTAACCTTCAGGTATATCTTCATAAGATCTTTTATAGCTATCCAAGCTTAGAAATTTTTAATACAGATGGATAGATATCATTGTTCACAAAATATTTTCAGTCAGGAGAGAGTAAAGTGCTAAAAAAAGACTTCTTTATACCCTTTGTTCTTTTAGTCACTAACAATTTATTCCCTGTCACGTTGCTATGATATTGTGTTTCTTATCTTCAGTTGTTTACCATGTCATTAATTTTGGAGGAGATTAATGTGTTGAACTAACAGAATTATTATGTTGATTTCCAATACATTTTGATTTTATACTAATTATGTGAGTCAATGTGTGTTCAGAATAGTGCAAAATGTATCAAATTCATATGTGTATAATCCATGTGTACATGTATACATGTCAGCCTCATTTGGGCATGTACTTAAAGTTTTTTATTTGGAAACATTTTTGCCCATAGTTGATTGCTTAACTGCTAACAGTAGTACTTCAGCGCGAGTGATTTCACCTATCGCTAATATTTACAAGTTAGATATTATTTTCTTCATAAATCAGTGGATTCCCACAGCTCTAAAAAATAAGAATTAACTCAACTGTGTCTAAATATTATGCTCTGCTTGCATTTGCATTGCTATGTTTTTAAAAACAAAATGACTAAGCCCACAATTTATCACACAAGTTTATGACTCAAGAATGAGGCAAGTAAGCATGGCTATGTTTTTCTTAAAGTGCTTGTGTGAATTTATTACTATATTTAATTATATATATTTATGTGTTGTCCACTATGAGTTTACCATGACCAAGAAAAAAAATTTTACATAAAAACTGTCTCCATGTCATCTCAGATAAAGAGCCATCTTTCAAGGTGTCTCTTTCATTTTCATGGTATTTTTTCACAATTTTGCTGAATGATGCTATCTAAATCAACGGTATTTAAGTCTTTGTTTTTCAAAAACCTTTAACGTACTTCTTACATGGAATATAAATTAATATAATTTATATATTATAATATAAAATATAATTCCAGTTCTTAAAACACAGTAATACTTGTTAATGTAACAAGAAGCTCTGTTTGGAGAGGGGTTTTTTTTATTTTTCTTTCTCTTTTTCTGTTTTATCTTAAAAAATCACTGCCACCTCTCAACTTTAATTGTTTTATTTTACCTTTTATTTTACAGTCTTGGATGGAGAAAAAGTTTCTCAGGTGAAAGTTAGGGACTGAAGTCATGAAACGTCCAGACTTCATTATTTCTTTGTCTATTGCCTAAGGAGTTATGCAGTTTAAATCCTGCTAAGAAATTTATTTAATGTTTAAGTGAATAAAGCTCACTAGATATTAAAAGAATCCTCATAACCGTAACATCTATGGAGTTCTGAAAAAACCTGTATTGATATTGGTGTTTGCCACAATCCGGGTGCAGGATCTTGCACTTGGCCTTGTTGAACCTCATGAGGTTCACACAGGCCCACCTCTCCAGCTTGTCTCTTTGGATGACATCCCAAAGATGTCATCACAAAGATCAGAAAGACCCCCCATCGTATCACTACTGCATCCACAAGGAAGAAGAGGAGGGTGATAGTAATGGGAGATTCCCATTTGAGGGGAACAGAAGGACTGATATGCAGGGCGGACCCTGCTCTTAGGGAGGTCTGCTGCCTCCCAGGAGCCCGGATTAGAGACATCACTAGGAACCTTCCTAGCCTGGTCCGACCCTCGGACTACTATCCCTTACTGCTCTTCCACGTGGGTGCAGATGAAGTTGCAGTAAGTAGCCCAAGGGTGATGAAAAAAGAATTCAAAGCCTTGGGGCGGTTAGTGAAGGGATCTGGAGCGCAGGTCATTTTCTCCTCGCTCCTTCCAGTTGTGGGAAGAGACACAGGGCAGTACAGGAGGATTCAGTCTATTAATACGTGGCTTCACGACTGGTGTCGCCGCCACAACTTTGGGTTCGTTGACCACGGGATGGTCTACACGGCACCAGGAATGCTGGCATCAAATGGGAGCCAGCTTTCTCAAAGGGGGAAGAGGGTCTTTGCCCAGGAGCTTGCAGGGCTCATTGATAGGGCTTTAAACTAGGTGTGAAGGGGGAAGGGGAACCTATTGGGCTTGCCAGCGACAGGCTAGGGGATGAAACACAAGGGTTAGAGGGACTGGGGGCTAGTATGAGCCCTGAACCCGTTGCCCAGCAGTGTGCCAGGGGCGCTGCAGCAAGGTTGAAGTCTGGCGGAGGTGAGCCGGAGGCTCCTGAGGTAATAGGAGCCAACAAGGAAAAGCCTGTGAAACACCTCAAGGGAAACAAGGAATGTACTGCTATGAAGGTGATGAGGCCGACAGCTCAGATGAGATGCCTCTATACAAACGCACGCAACATGGGAAACAAACAAGAGGAGTTGGAAGCAATCATGCTGCTAGAAAGCTACGACCTGATTGCCATGACAGAAACCTGGTGGGATGAATCCCATGACTGGAATGTAGCTATTGATGGCTACAGGCTGTTTAGAAGGGACAGGCGAGGAAGGAGGGGCGGAGGCGTTGCCCTTTACATCAAGAAATCATTACAGTGTGAAGAGCTGTCCCTGAAGAATAGCCACGAGCAGGTCGAAAGCTTATGGGTAAGAATCAGAGAGAGAGGCAACAAAGGGAACCTGGTGGTTGGTGTCTACTACAGGCCGCCAGATCAAGAGGAGCCGACTGACGAAGCGTTCTTCCTCCAACTCCGGGAGGCTTCGCGCTCGCAGGCCCTCGTCCTGCTGGGGGACTTCAACCACCCCGACATCTGCTGGAAAACCAACACGGCAAGATGTAGGCCATCCAGCAGGTTTCTCGAATGCATTGAGGACAACTTCTTAAGCCAGGTAATAGACACCCCTACCCGAGGGGATGCGATACTGGACCTGGTGGTCACCAATGCAAGCGAGCTCGTCGGAGATGTCAAGATCGGAGGCAGCCTGGGCTGCAGTGATCACGCGCTGGTAGAGCTCACACTCCTGAGGGAAATGGGAAGAACAAAGAGTATAGTCAGGACCCTGAATTTTAGGAAAGCAAACTTCCAGCTCCTCAAGGAGATAGTCAGAAGGACTCCCTGGGAAACGGTCCTCAGGGACAGGGGAGCAGAACAGAGCTGGCAGATCTTTAAGGAAGTGGTCCACAGAGCGCAGGAGCTCTCGATCCCGAGGTGTAAGAAATCAAGCAAAGAAGGGAAGAGACCAGCGTGGTTGAGAAAGGAGATGCTGGTCAAGCTAAGGAGGAAGAGGGAACTGCACAGGCAGTGGAAGCAGGGACAGGCATCCTGGGAAGAGTACAGGGAAGTGGTCCGGTTGTGTAGGAATGGGGTCAGGGAGGCGAAGGCGCAGCTGGAGCTTAACTTGGCTAGGGATGCAAAGAATAATAAGAAGGGTTTCTACAGGTATATCAGCCAGAAAAGGATGGTTAAAGAGAGTGTACCCCCGCTGATGAGCGAGACCGGCAGGCTGGTAACAGCAGATGAGAAGAAGGCTGAGGTACTCAACAACTTTTTTGCCTCAGTCTTCACTGGCAAACTCTCTCCTCACCCCTCCCGAGTTGATGGATGGCATGAGGAGGCCTGGGAGGGCAAAACCCCTCCTGCTGTAGGAGAAGACCATGTTCGTGACCACCTGAGGAACCTGAATGCACATAAGTCCATGGGACCTGATGAGATGCATCCCAGAGTCCTGACGGAATTGGTCGATGTAGTTGCCAAGCCACTCTCCATGATATTTGAAAAGTCATGGCAGTCAGGTGAAGTCCCTGGTGACTGGAAGAAGGGCAATGTTGTGCCCATTTTCAAAAAGGGGAGAAAGGAAGACCCGGGGGACTACCGACCTGTCAGCCTCACCTCTGTGCCTGGGAAGATCATGGAGCAGATCCTCCTAGAAGCTATGCTAAAGCACATGGAGGCCAGGGAGATAATTCGAGATAGCCAGCATGGCTTCACCAAGGGCAAGTCCTGCCTGACGAACCTGGTGACTTTCTATGACGGTGTGACGACAATGGTGGATAAAGGAAAACCAACGGACGTCATCTATCTGGACTTCTGCAAGGCCTTTGACACGGTCCCCCACAACATCCTTCTCTCTAAATTGGAGAGCTATGGATTTGATGGGTGGACTGTTTGGTGGATAAGGAACTGGCTGGATGGTCGCATCCAGAGGGTAGTGGTCAACGGCGCAATGTCTGGATGGAGACCGGTGACGAGTGGTGTCCCTCAGGGGTCCGTACTAGGACCGGTGCTGTTCAACATCTTCATCAATGACTTGGACAGTGAGATCGAGTGCACCCTCAGCAAGTTTGCAGATGACACCAAGCTGAGTGGTGCGGTTGACACACCAGAAGGACGGGATGTCATCCAGAGGGACCTGGACAGGCTGGAGAGGTGGGCCTGTGTAAACCTCATGAGGTTCAACAAGGCCAAGTGCAAGGTCCTGCACCTGGGATGGGGTAACCCCCAGTATCAATACAGGCTGGGGGAAGAAAGGATTGAGAGCAGCCCTGCCGAGAGGGACTTGGGGGTGCTGGTGGATAAAAAGCTGGACATGAGCCGGCAATGTGCCCTGGCAGCCCAGAAGGCCAACCGTACTCTGGGCTGCATCAGGAGGAGCGTGGCCAGCAGGTCGAGGGAGGTGATTCTGCTCCTCTACTCAGCTCTGGTGAGACCTCACCTGGAGTACTGCGTCCAGCTCTGGAGCCCTCAGCACAAGAAGGACATGGAACTGTTGGAGCGGGTCCAGAAGATGGCTACTAAAATGATCCGAGGGCTGGAGCACCTCTCCTATGAGGACAGGCTGAGAGAGTTGGGGTTGTTCAGTCTAGAGAAAAGAAGGCTGCGGGGAGACCTGATTGAGGCCTTTCAATACCTAAAGGGGGCCTATAGGAAAGAGGGGGAACATCTTTTTAGTAGGGCCAGCTGCGTTAGGACAAGGGGTAATGGTTTTAAACTAAATCAGGGTAGGTTTAGGCTAGATATAAGGAAAAAATTCTTTACAATGAGGGTGGTAAACCACTGGAACAGGTTGCCCAGAGAGGTAGTGGAGGCCCCATCCCTGGAAACATTCAAGGCCAGGCTGGATGGGGCTCTGAGCAGCCTGATCTAGTTAGCAGTGTCCCTTCTGACTGCAGGGGGGTTGGACTCGATGACCTCTAGTGGTCCCTTCCAACCCAAAACATTCTATGATTCTATGATTCTATTCTATGATCCTTCTGGTGTGTCAACAGCACCACTCAGCTTGGTGTCATCTGCAAACTTGCTGAGGGTGAACTCGATCCCACTCTCTATGTCACTGAGGAAGATACTAAACTGTATTGGTTCCAGTACAGACCCCTGAGGGACATCACTTGTCACTGGTCTTCCTCTGGATATTGAGCCGTTGACCACTACCCTCTAGATGTCACTGTCCAGCCAATTCCTCATCCACCAAACAGTCTACCCATCAAATTCATATGTCCCCAATTTAGAGGGAATGATGTTGTGGGGGACCATGTCAAAGATCTTACAGAAGTCCAGATAGATGACACCCACAGCTCTTCCCTTGTCCACTGATGTAGTCACTCCATCATAGAAAGACATTAGGTTGATCACGTAGGACTTGCCCTTGGTGAAGCCATGCTGGCTTGAATCACCTTCTTGTCCTCCATGTGTCTTAGCATAGGTTCTAGGAGAATCTGTTCCATGATCTTCCCAGGCACAGAGGTGAGGCTGACATGTTGGTAGTTCCCAGGATCCTCCTTTCTACCATTTTTTTAAAATGGGTGCATTGTTTCCTTTTTTCCAATCCCCAGGGACTTCACGTGACTGCCATGACTTTTCAAATATCATGGAGAGTGGCTTGGCAACTACATCAGCCAATTCCCTCAGGACACTGGGATGCATCTCATCAGGTCTCATAGACATGTGTTTTCAGGTTCCTCAGGTGGTCACAAGCCCAACCTTCTCTTACAGTGGGAGGGACATTTCTCCCCCAGTCCTTTTCTTGCATTCTATCCATTCGAGAGGTGTGGGAAGAAAGGTTACCAGTGAAGACTGAGGCAAAGAAGTTGTTGAGTAGCTCAGCCTTCTCCTCATCCGTTCTTACCAGTTTTCTAGTATTGCTCATCGGGGGGTGCACTTTCTTTGACCTTCCTTTTTGGGCTGACGTACCTGTGGAAGCCCTTATTATTATTATTAGTGTGCCTTGCCAAGTTCAGTTCCATCTGCACCTTGGCCTTTCTGATCCCATCCCCACACAACTGGGCAGTGTCCCTATACTCTTCCTAGGATACTTGTCCTTGCTTCCACTGCCTGTGCATTTCCTTCTTGCACTTTAATTTGATCAGCAGGTCTTGACTCATCCATGCTGGTCTCTTGCCTTCCTTGCCTGATGTCTTATACCTGTGGATTGAAAGCTCTTGCACTCTATGGAAAGCATTCGTAAAGATCTGACAGCTCATTTCTTCTCCTTTGTCCCTGAGGGCAGTTTCCCAGGGGGTCTTATTGACTAACTCCTTGAAGAGCTGGAAGTTTGCTTTCCTAAAATTCAGGGTCCTGACTTTATTCTTCATCTGACCCATATCCCTCAGAACTGTGAACTCCACCAGTGCACGATCACTGTAGCCCAGGTTGCCTCCAATCTTGACATCACCAAATTGAGTCACTTGTATTGGTGACCAACAGGTCCAGTACCACATCCCCTCTGGTAGGGGAGCCCCTATTACCTGGCTTAAGAAGTTATCCCCAATGTATTCCAAGAGTCTCCTGGATTGCCTACAGCTGACCATGCTTCTTTTCTAGCAGATATTGGGATGGTTGAAATCCCCCACAAGGACAAGAGCCTGAGAGCATGATGTCTCCTATAGCTGGAGTAAGAAGGCTTCATCAATGGGCTCCCCTTGATCAGGCAGCCTGTAGTAGACACCAACTGCAAGGTTCCCTTAGTTTCCTCTTTCTCTAATTCTTACCCATAAGCTATCAACCTGCTCATAGCTATTCTTCAGAGACAGCTGTTCACACTCTAACCATTTATTGATTTAGAGGGCAAACTGTCCACCCCTTTTTTCCTCACCTGTCAGCCTGTAGCCATCTATAGCTGCACTGCAGTCATGGGATTCATCCTACCAAGTTTCATTAATGGCAATTAGGTCATAGATTTCTAGAAGCACAGTGGTTTCCAGCTCCTCCTGTTTGTTGCCCATGCTGCGTGCATTAGTGTAGACGCTCTTCAACTGGGCTGTCAGTTGTGTCACCTTCTTAGAGGAACACACCTTAATTCCTTTGAGGTATTTCACTGGTGTTTCCCTGTTGGCTCCTATTACTTCAGGAGCCTCTGGATCAACTCCATACAACTTCAAGTGTGCTCCCATGTAACCAGCACATCTCAGAGCAACAGACTGAGAACCCTTGCTAGCACCCCGTCCCTCTAACCTTGGCGTGTCATCCCACAGCTTGTCATGGGCAAGCCTGATATTATCCCTGTCCCCCTTCAAATCTAGTTTAAAGGTCTGTCAGTGAACCCCGTTAGCTCATGAGAAAAGACTTTCTTCTTCCTTTGAGAAAGGTGAATCCCATCTGATGCTAGCAGGCCTGGTGACATGTAAACCATCCCATTACTGAAAAACCCAAAATTGTGGTGGTGAATCCAGTCATGGAGCCATGTAGTAGTCTGGGCCTGTTAGTTTCTTCCAATGTCGCTGCCTGCAACTGGAAGGAGAGAGGAACAACTAACCTGTGCTCCAGATTCCCTTACCAACTGTCCCAAGGCCTTGAAGTCTGTTTTGATTGCTCTTTGACTATGCATTGCAGCTTCATTGCCACCTACACAGAAGAGTAATAATGGGTAATAGTCCAAGGGCCATACCAGGCTAGAAAGCTTCCTAGCAATATCCTTAACCCAGGCCCCAGGGAGGCAGCAGACTTCCCTGCAAGGAAGGGACCTCTGTTCCCCTCAAAAAGGAATCACCTACAACTACAGCCCATCTTTTCTTTGTGGAAATGGTCATGATACAGGGTTTAGGTCTTTCTGACCTTGGCAACACCTCTGGTGTAGATGGACCATCATCCACATCGTTCATTGACTGGCCTTCCACATCCAGAGCCTGCCACCCCAAGCATGGATTTGCCTCCATGTTCTTCTATAAAAACATACTTCCTTCCATGTACCCAACAATCCAAGAATGCTAACTATTAATCACTCTGATTCTTTTATTTTTTCCTACTGAAGGGCTTTTTGAAAACTAAAATCCCTCCAAATTTTGAAAAGTTGAAGCTATCAGACTTGTTAACTGCTATTGAAAATGTGAACATGGGTACTTTGCCTGAATTCAGACTCTATCATTTTTGGGGATTCACTCGATGTATTAATTCATACCTTCAGATATCATGATATTCATATGCATGGCCTATGTTTTTTTTCTACAGTCTAAGTGTATTGCTAAGCTGCAATATTATTCTTTAGGGTTAAACTAGTGGATTTTTAATGGGGTTGTTTCAAGCCACTGTATACCTAATTTGTAACAAATAATACAAGTTTGAGATCAAATTAATATGCTTCATAAATCCTGCTTGGAAATAAAAACATAATCTTTTTTTCCTGTCTAGTATTGTGGTAGACTTGCGTATGGTATCTTATTATGTTATTCTCTATTAATGAAAAATAGTTCATTATAGATACAATCTGTCTCACAGATAAATAAGAAAGCAAAAAAATCTACATATAAATACATTTTAAAGTGGAAAAAATATATCCGATATGAGGCATCTTTTCATGTGGAAAACATGGGCTAAATTTTGATGGTGCTGGTCAGAATTCTGTAGGATCAAGATAAGAAACAGAGGCATTAGGCTGCATGCTGGAACAGAGTACTCTGTTCTCACCATTTCCAATGTGAGACTGCTTTGCAGAGTTGACATAGGGACTTTTCTCAGAAAGCACTGCAGCTTTGCAAAATATGGTTGTTTTATGCTCTAGGTACATATATTATCTTTCTGGTGAGATAAATTTTCTTCTGCTTGGCTATCTTGTCTCCCTGTTCTCACTAAATGAATTACAAAAAAAAGTTTACTACTCTCAGTAGTTACCTGAACTGCCTTACCTATGATTGTATTGATTTAAAGTTACTTTCTTATCCTTATTATTATGGCATGGTAATATTACCATGCACATAACTTAAAGATGAGTAAATATCAAGGTTTTTTTTCACACCATAATGGACTAGAATGTCAGCAAAGTCAGTAGACTGATTTTTTGTCTTTTTCTTTAGTTATATTATTTCTTCTTTCTAAGATTATTTTGCTACAGAATTCATAAGTTTAAGATAAGCCACTCAACTGCTTTAAGATATCTTTTAAGTATTCATGCTGCTGAAACACCTAAGATTTAGGGGTATATTATGATTTCCTTTTAATATGGACATATTTCTAGTCTGCAATCATTATTGCCAACTGGATTTCCAAAATCCTTACTAATATGTCAAACATTTTGCAATATATATGTGACTTATTTTATATAACCCATAGACTTAGAGGTTGGAATGGATGTTCCGTGTATGTTCATCTATGACTTGAACTTCCACTTCGTATCTTAAAGTATGTGGTGCCTGGTTCTACATCTGAATCTAATTAATTCAGAAGTTGCAGTAGAAAACATCAACTTCCTGTACAACTCATATCTGTCTTGAGTATCATGCAATTTTTTTATCAACTAGACAATTTCAGTCTTTCAGATCAATGTCTTGTGAACTACTCTGCTTTCACATGAGGAAATACATGAGTCAGATTTTTCATGGAATTCACTGTGTTCTTCAGTGTCCCGAGAATTCACATCACATGGTCAAATTTGACAGCTTTGTTGTTTGCTTTTTTTTTTCTATCAGATAAACAATACAGTGCACTGAGAAACACATGTATCAAGTACATGACATTAAAAGTCATAATTTTTATATTTTATTATCTCTATACAGGTAAATGCCTCCTTTAAAAACAAAACAAATAAACCCTAATTAATCTGTATGGACTATAGAAAGCTTTTATGTAGCCTTGTATATCAGTCCCTCAAAAGTAACAATTCTTTCTAGAAACATGGATTGGAATGGGAAAGCTAGAAAATGTGTAGAAGAGGGCTCTTGCCAAAAGCTATCAGATTTTTTGTTTCTAGAAACTATTGAGTTATTTCAGCTTAGCATGACTGAAGTCCTGCCAGGTGTCCTGACTGTGAAATGGACATATTCTTTACTACTGACATGAATACCAGCTACAGGGTGAAATATAACTCTTCTGTGCTGCTGTTTTGCCTCAGCACATGCTATTGCAGAAAATGCAATTTTATATCTTTCTACCCAGTATTTCTGAGCCGTGGTTTCATTAGGCTGCTCATTTTTGCACAACCTTGCCTACAAACTCGACATTATCAACACAGGATAGAACCTTCCCAGATACTCAAAGGATGTGAAAGTCCTGTGTGCCTTTCCTTCCACCTGCACACACTTCAGGCAGCCTTGGAGTGCAGCTGAGCTGGTACAGTGGTTTCTGCATGCTAGTGTAACATTTTCTGCAGTCTTTTTCAGCAATTAAAAATGTAAGCAATATGGGACCTACTACTATTGAGTGTAGGCATCATCTCTTATCTCCCACTGCAATGGAGTCTCATTGTCAGATGCTATGAATGTTGGCCTTTCAGTCCTTCCTATAATTGGTCCAAAACACTCTCCGCAGTACATTCTCCCTGCTGCCCTCAAAGGTGGGATGCAGAGCACTACCTGTATCTATCGCACAGCAGAGGTATACTGCAGGGCAAATCATAGCTACTTTGACCTCAAGGATGTGAAATATTTTTCAGCTCAATTTTACAGCCCGCTGTAGTTAAATTTACTCTGGTGACTTTCCTTAATTGGTTTGTTAGCAAGTCAGCAGCTGGCAAATAATGATACGAACTAAAGAGCCTGCTAGCCTATATTATTGAATGCAAATTCTGATGTCTTCTATTCTTTTATGAACTTTTCAGTTTAGTTGTAGTCATAGTCCCATATCCAACAAAAAAATCCACACGACCACTACACTGGCATGCTGCCACAATGAAATCGTGGTGCCCTATGTAGTAAAGGAGCATACTTACCTCTATGCCTTGACAAAAGCATGGAAGAATTTCAGTTTTAGGATTTCAAAACTGTTAAGTGGCACTTAATATTACTTCTTACCCTCGCAATCAACTCATTTATGAAACAGCCACCTAGAGATACAAAATTTTCTGTGGTTTTACATCTGGCATGTAGAACATATTAATGAAATTTGAGGAAAGTTCCTTCAAGTCACAGAAAAGTCTTTTCATAGTGTGAATACACATCTTTATATTTTCTTCTCTGAGAATTACTAAATAAATCTTCATTGAAGTTGAAACTGGAAAAGCTGAAGACTGCAGAGACTTTCCTCTACCTCCACTGCCCCACCCAAGGCAGTTAGGTTTTACCTACAAAGCAGTCATGCAAATATCCATGTTTACCTACATACTTCACTTATATCCAGCAGTGATCTGTCTTGAAAAGCAGAACCAGTAAATCCACTTCACCTCTGCAAACGTACAGACATTGCTGAATGGCACATCTAGACTTACTCTCATTCCTGCATTAACCTGCAATATCAAGAGTACCACACTGCTTCTTGTACCTAAGTTATCCCTACATGCTTGAAATGGAAGGTAAAATCTTTTGAAGATTTCATCATTAGCTGGCCTCCAATTCTCACTCCAGGCTTCTAAATGTATTATGAGACTCTGAGTTTCTAGTTACTTTACCACAGAATTTCTTCATTTTAGGAATGACACCTTACAATCCACCTTGTAGCAAGACCACGTGCAGTTGTGCTGCCTGGGCTTGTAGCTGAAGTGGAACAATGGTTCTTGTGTTTAATCTTTTTTTTATAGGGAAAAGCTGTCAGTTTGTTTTACATATCTTTGTTTTCCCTCTGTCTCAGCTTACTTCATAGACGCTTGACAGCAACCTTTTCTTGATGTGTTTACAGACAACTCAGTGCTATTTACCCTCAGTAAGTGTGGCCTCTGATTAGCTTGCACAAGAAAGTAATTGTGTTGACACAGAGGAGGGGACATGGTTAAACCTTCTCTATTCTTCAGAACATTATTTGACACGTGTGAGTGACTGGGATCTCAATGAATAACAGCACTTAATTGCTAACTTAAATACTCAGCCACATCAGGACTGTAAATTGTAATCTCAGAAAAAAAAAAAAAAAGAAAAAGAAAGAAAAAAGCCTAAATATTAAAACTTCTGAAACAGAAATTCTCTTAGATTTATCTACAGTTTCAGATTATTGACTATTTTTTTCTATCCCCATGATGAATAGATAAAAACATGTTTCCTAAGCAAGGGAAGAAAAAAAAAAACAATCTTGTGTAATTTGATTACTTCATTTCTCTTCTATTTTCCCTGTCAGCCTCTTATAATCAATAAAAATAAAATGTCCAGCTAAAATACAAAATATTGCCTTGAGGTGACCTTAGATCCTCTACCAGCAACTAGCAGAGTGAAGATTACTATGTTTCATAGGTTTTTAGCAGTGAAAAATAAATCTCCCTAGATCCTATAAAGTCTCAAAATCTGTATTTAAGTCTGCATTTAACCTAGATTTCTTTGAAAAGTTTGCAAACCTCTTCAGACTTTATTACAGCCATCTATAAAGTATTATTTTAGAGTTGAAACCACAATTTGTTTGAGTGATTTTATTGTATCTTATGACATTTTGCATGCATGCTTCTTGCTGTTGTCATCATTCTTGACTTTCAATATGTATTTGGTTTGCATTTGGATAGGTGTCCTGCAGGTATCTCCTTTCTATTGTACCTTTATCCTTCAGGTTTATTCACATTTTCAAAAGGAAACACTCAAACTCTTCTTAATATTCAGTGCATGATCTCTTTCCATATGTTTTGCTTTCCTTTCATGTGAATATCCTCTTTTCTACCTAAAAAGTATTCTAATGCAATCAGTTTAATCCTACAGAACAGCACAATCTACTTCTGGGTGTGAATGCCCAGCATAGAAACCTCTATTGGATTAATGTTACTGAATATTAGAAATACTCAGAAATATAGTTTATCCTGGGTAAAATTACACAGTTTATGTACATTTTGATTTTTTTTTTCATGATGAAAGATTTTATATATTTATTAAAGCCATTTTTAGAATAATGATACTTCCTTCTTTAATGTATTCATGTTGTTAAAATGAGTTCTTACATAAAGTCTGCTCTTTGTAATTGTAGTCACTGCTTTTCCCAAATCTTATCTCAATTTAAGGAAAAACAATTCAACTGAAAATTAATCCATAAAACACACTGTAATCTTGGATATGTAATGAAATTAAAATATTTCCATGCTCCTGATCATCTTGAAATCTGAGAATGAGGTTTATTAATTAAAGAATACAGGAATTCAGTTCCCAGATGCTTCAAAATTTATGCTGGAGTTTCACAGTAAATTGATATTATTATGGAAGAGTATATTGGCTCCCCTATATTTTACCATCAGTGAAATCAAAATTATCTGAGTTCCAGGAAGCCTGCTTGCCTCTCATGATGTGAGGCTTAATGTACATGCATTCACATTTTAGGTTTAGTGCAAGCACTCCTCAGTCTGAAGGCAATGGCCCCACCTGCTGCTAATGGAACGCTCTTTCTGTGTTCATTAGAGCATTTCTGGGGCCAGCTAACCGTAGCAGCTCCTTGATGCAGCCAATCCATGTCTCCCTCTCAACAAGAATCTTGATGAGTACTATTAGATTAAGCTATCTGAAATGGTGATTTTCTGGATCCTAGACACATTTTTTGTCCATGCAGGGGGCTTTTATGGCTTAATAACATTTTGCAGAATTACAACACTTAAGTAAAAAACCACCCAAGTCAAAAACTTGGAAGAAGAGGGATTCCAAGGTTTTCTTGACTTTGAATGGGTTTTATATTAAAAAGATGAGGTGCTTTGTATCCATTAAAATGTCCCCAGACTAGACTGATATTTCATATGAGGTTTGTTGTTGTTGCTTTCTTTAGACTATGAGGACTGTAACCATTTATATACGTCTTCAGGCTTCTTTTACACCAAGAAACCTCTGAAATTTTGGTCTTAAATTCTCTGGTTCTTTTCTTTCTTTCTGCTTCAATGTTTCTACCCAGTTTTGCTAGCCTTTGGAAAGAGATTGCTGCTAAAATCTGTTACACTCCTTGGAAGGAAAAAATATTTTTTAGAGTGTCATTACTGTGAAAACTCACAGGTAGTTCCCCAAAAGGAGACAGGGCTGCCATTATGGCTGACTGTCCTGGTTTCAGCTGGGATAGAGTTAATTTTCTTCATAGTAGCTAGCATAGTGCTGTG
>JADKXX010007260.1:0-14966 GCA_017310255.1 Butorides virescens | reverse complement strand
CAAAGTTAGTTGGTTGGAGAGGGGGAAGAGTGATTGCCACTCAGGTTGGGCTGGGAATCGGTCGGCAGGTGGTGAACAACTGCATTGTATATCATTCATTTTGTATATTCTGTATATTCTCTTACCATTCTCATTATTACTATTATTATTCTTTTTTCTCTTATTAAACTGTCTCTACCTCAGCCCATGGCTCTTACCTTTTTATTTCTTCACAATTCTTTCCCCCATCCCACTGAGGGAGGGGGCAGTGAGCGAGTGGCTGCGTGGTGCTTAGTTGCCAGCCGGGTTAAACCACGACACTGACATCAGCCTTTTTTTCTGTCTCTTCGCTACCAAGATTTTTCTAGAGAAAATGTGGATGATCCTTGTTTTCCTTAATAGTGTCATTATATTTTCCAGTCATCTCCAGTGCTTAAGTTTGATTGTCCCACAATCTCAGTAGAGAAAGAAGTAATAGCATTTGGAGTTTCATTCTTCATCTTATGGTGATTCCTCAAGTATCCTGGATTTCTACTATCCGAACATACATCCTACACAGAATGGATGAATTTAGTCCAGCATCTAGACTGTTAGGGCAATCATCTGAGATGTCAGAGATCCAGACTCAAGTATCTACTCTTATTACTGTTAAGAATTCTGTAAAATAGCTAAACTCCAAAAGATTTAAGAAAATTTTATATTATACCTGCCTTGGAACTGTAAATTCGGCATTGATGTTATTCATCAGATAAGGATATCACATCACTGAAGATAAGGAGGAGAAAAAAAAGCTTTTCAAAAATAAAAATACAAGAGAAAGCTCAGTTGAAAGTTTTGAAGGTAAACTTTCTAATACTGAATATGAAATACAATCAATGCTGTTAACAAGTGTTTTGATGTGAGAGTACATGGCATAACTGTTTCTTCTCCTCTCTAACTATAATAAGTATAACTGTCTTACTGTCTTGATTTCTCTTCCACAGTAGGGAAGAATTGATTTTCAATACACTCTGAGTGTTGTGTTTGCTCTGCTCTTAAAAGGTGGTATCACTACAGCCACATACATATAATGATGATGATAATATGTGGGTTTCCTTTCTTTTTAATAGGCATGGTACACTACTAATTAGAAAATTATTCTCTGCAAACAAAGGAATGCCAAAAAAAAATAATGAGTGTTATTTGAATGTATTAACATTAACATGAGTAACATTATGGTTTTATCACTATGGGAATGACTGCAAAAATGTTAGCACTATAACAGGAAGCTCATTTGCAAACATGACCAAACCAGTAATGATTCTGAGATGAAGACAGAGTGTTCTTAGATCCAGAAATGTTTAAATTAAAATACTTTTTAGCTGAAGAATGTTTTCTTGCAATGAAATGATGTGCAAACAAATACAAGCACAACAGTAAACACAAAACCAGAAGGTTAGGAGGCATGCTAGAGACATGGCAGATTAGTATTTTGCATATTTATGATTCATAAATCAACAGCACTTTGAAGTAATGCAAAACGTTTTAATAGAAATGAGAAGTGTGTCAGAGACGTCAAAGAAAAGCTCCATTAAATCAATATTAATCCAAAGTGTTCTGTTATTCAAAGAAAAAAAAAGGTAATGCAACATTAATTTAAATACTCAGAAATCACAAAACTCAAAATGCTGACTTTCCCTCTTCATTTAAAACACAGGGAGACAGATTTTATAGCATCATATATCACTACAATAGAATAATAGCAAGCACAATTTGCGTACAGTAAATCACAATACTGGCAAAAGGAAGCCAAATTAAAAAGGTATTAGCCAATATTTGAATACTCTTTAAGTTGAAGAAAGTTCTTGATTAAAGTTCTCATCAATTAAATGAGAGCTCAATTGAAGTGTAGAATTTAAATATATAGCAATTTAAATAATTGTCTTAAATATTATGAAAAAAATAATCTTCTGAGTTAATGATTTTTTCTCAAACTCTAAAGTTATAACTGATTATAGGGTTGCTTTGTTGACACACTGTTCAAATGCTTAAAACCCTGATTTGCCTGTGTAGCCAAAAGCATAACTGACATGCATAATTCAGTACATATAACCTTAAATGTCAGATCACTAGAACTGCTGTTTTTCTGAAGCAGAAATCAGAGTTGCTGAATTTTGGTAACATTGATCTAAAATGTTTCCAACTATATTGAACTAGTTTTATTGCTAGTGTATGGATTACAAAGTAATATACTTTGAAGCCCTTTATCTGAACCTAGAGTAGTCTAATACTTTTGAGTTGACATTTCAGTGAAAGGCACTTTTTCTTGTTTTCACCAATTCACTTGTGCTCATTATGGTATTTTCTGGACCCGTTTGGCTGATTCAGTTCACTAAACCAGCAGAAAATCAATCCAGGAAAAAAAAAAAAAAAAAAAAGAGCAAGTGAACACACTTCCATTCTTCATTGAAAAACTGAATCAGTCTTACTCCCTATAGGAGCCAATGCAAGCGAAGGTCTCATATTGTTGCTAGGAAGGAAGTAAAATTATTTTTAAAATATTTCTTGCTAACAAAGTCTGAATTTGTTACTAGATCTGTATAAGAAGGTTTCATAATCCATTTGTGCAAATATCATTTTTCTGTTCTTGATTACAAGAACAGAGCTTCACAGGATTATTGAGCAAATATGAGGTCAAACCAATCTAAACATATTGATACTACAGAACATGGCAATAAGCCAGAGGGAAAAAAAAAGTATGAGAGCTGGAACAGACTGTTTTTAGTAAATCTGCAGTGTAAGAAGAATGGTGAAAACAAACAACAATAGCATTTTTATTTATTCTTTCTGAATATTATCTGTGCTAAGGAGTAGGGTAATACAGTGAAAGCACCTGCTAAAAACTAAGGTAGCTCTAGAAAGGGAAGAAAATGGGAAGATTGAGAATGAGAAAATAAAGTCAAAACTAACAGTACCATGACATAGAAAAGATAAATTTAAAAGTAGATAAAGGATGAGAAATATTTGATCTAGACTGAAACCAAAAAAGAGCATTGACACGGAGCTTAATAATAGTTTTGATATCACTCATGGTAGGTGTTATCCTTTGAAAAATGGAAGTAGATAATTTTCCTTTGAAATGTATTCAGATTTTTCTGACCACATAAAATAACATAAGGAAGGAAAAAAATGAATCTTTAAAAAGCATGTTAATTTTGTTAATTCTGTGTAATTTAAATAGTCACCCTTTCACCAAAAGACAATTAATGGATTCAGATACTTGAGGAATTCCACAACTGCTTTCATGTCCAGTTTTCTCTGATAATCTAAGTAAAATAGGCAAGATTCCGCTTTTTTTTTTCATGGGAGTGAAAATCATTTCAAACTGTCATCTATCTATTCTGAGCTGTAGCTTCCCTGTATGTCAGAAATTAACATCTGGACTGTTTTTTTTTCTCTCCAAAAGGTGCAAGTTCCTCCAAAGGACTTTGAGAGAAGGTGACATAAAATGGGGATAAAATATGACTTTATTAACTAAACGAGTTTATAGGAATACTTGTTGTTGTCTCTATTCTGAAAAATCATCAGTGGGTAATAATGAAGAAATTCTGGGTAAACCCACTGAAAACAGAAACTCTTAAAAACAAATAATATGTTATCCTTACTAGCAGAGTTCTTTTTTTAGGTAACAGAAATGCCAGAGGGAGGGGTCAATGCTATATAAGGTGGTACAATTACTATGCAAGGCTATTGACTTCCTTTATAGTGTTACGTGTCATGCTTTCACAAACTCAGAAAATAAAATCTCCATGGGCAGTTTTTCTGAAACAATTACAGTCTTAGGAAAGGATAATTTTTTTTTTCCCCCAAAGCTAAGGTAGATAGATAAAGTCCAGATAAAAAAAATTAGTTGATTAATATAGGGATTCCTTTATTTGTGTGTTTAGAATTTTAGAATATTTCCTCTGAATCTGTTCAACTTGATGCTTCTCAAGTAAAGAAAATTCAGCCCAGAATCTTCTTAAGAAATTCTTGAAAAATCAAGTGGTTTGAAGTTTAACAGATAAGGTTAAGAAAAGATTGCCATGAATAAAAGAGCCTATAGATGAAAGTGGATGAAAAACATAAAGCTTGAAATGGTTATGCAATAACCATTAGAGAGAAAGACAGAGAACAAGAAATTACTCAGATAAAATATTAAATAAAAAAATAGCAGCCTTCATCTAAGTTGTATTACAAAAATGTAAGAACTAGAGATGTACTTCTGCAATCAAAACATGAAGCCATGAGCTAGTTGAAGATAACCACTATTTTTCATGCTCTCTTACTGAAATAAATATATTAGGATCACCCTGCTGAGCTAGCAGTCTTTGAGAGCACATTAGATAGGCTGGTGAGTTTGCTCTGCAGGCAGATTTTCCAAGGTTCGTCCATCTCTAAGATTAATATAGCCCTCTGTTATAGCCTTTATGAGGTAGTCAGGCTATATTTGCAGTCCAGTATTACCTCCTCAGTTTCATATTCAAATCTTAAACTGATCAGTCACATCAGGCTGACATATTTATGGATTAATGATCTGTAGAAGGTTATTTCTACAGCAAAAACAGCAATGCAGGTTTCAACTAAAATCTGATTCTGCACTAAACCAAAAAATGTTTCTTTATAACTACTATCCTGATCACATCTCAAAGGAGACAAAGTTTTATTTTTTGCTGTATGGTTTTTTTTTTTTCCTTTTTCAGTGGAATTTATAATCTATATGTAAAATCTTTCAGTTATAATCGATAGTGTCAACAAATTCTCTGTGGATGGTTTTGTTTGTTTGTTTTCTCCTTTCCTAAAAAGATCCACTTTTGAGTTTATCATAGCAAAATGTCTATGATAAATGAACAATGGCTGAATGCCCAGGCCCAGAGGGCCCAACTGATGCATGATTTTTTTGTTGTTGTTTTTTTCTATATGATAAATAGGGAGAAGGGAAGGAAATCAGGAGATCTGGAGATCCAAGACAGACCTGCTGTGGGCCAAAGCTGAACCAATCCGTGATGGTGTTAGCACCTCTGTAACGATATATTTAAGAAGATGGAAAATACTGCTGCGCAACAGCTGGGAGAGAGGAGTGAGAACATGGGAGAGAACCAACCCTGCAGACACCAAGATCAGTGAAGAAGGAGGGGGAGGATGTGCTCCAGTCTCCAGAGCAGAGATTTCCCTGCAGCCCTTGGAGAACCATGGGGGAATCAATATCCACCCTGTAACCTGTAGAGGACCCAATGCCAGAGCAGGTGGATATGTCCTGAAGGCAGCTGCAGCTTTTGGAGACCCCAGACTAAAGCAGTCTCACTCCTAGCAGGAACTGTGGCCCATGGAGAGGAGTCCATGCTGGAGCACAGGGGTTGGGAAAAGGTGGTTTTATTTTGTTCTTATTTCTTGTTATCCTACTGTGTTTAACTGGCAATAAATTCAATTATTTTCTCCAAGATGGTTCTGTTTTGCCCATGACAGTAATTAATAAGCTTTTCCATCATATTTTGTCCTCCTGTCCTGTTGATGGAGGGGAAATGAAAAAGCAGCTTAGTGGGCACCTAGCAGCCAGCAGAGGTCAACCCAGCACAGGAGGTTTACCTTTGAATTTTTGTCTCAGTTACATATGACAGAACCAAAATGTTGACACAAATGGATCTTATTCCAAAGACTTCAGAATATATTCAAATAAATATGAATGCAATTATGCAAAACAAAAGTCTTAAGTAAGTCTATACACTTCAGGCATTAAAATTTAAAACTCTCAAGGAAAGAAGAAGATAGAATTGAACAATATGGTAATATTTGAGCCAGTTTAAACATGATTGAGGGAGGGCTCTTTCATCCTTGTTTATATTTAGTTCAGGGTAATTGTATGGTTGGATTATAAGTACATTAAATCGATACTACCATCCTGAGATGAAGAAATACTTCATTTCAGTAGTTATGCAAATATACTAAAAGTACTTATTCAAAGAGTATTCATTTTAGGAGGAATACTGGAAACCTCAAATGGAAGAATATAGAAAAGCTTAACATTATGCCTTTATCACTTATTACAGTATTCAGGGAAATTTGCGTTTCCCATTTCTAACAAGTCTTTGGAACTTTCTTAGAATATTTATTAGTGAGTTATCTATGAACATGCTCTGCTTTAATTTATTCTAAATTTATTGCTGAATAATTTCTGCAAGTAACTTGTGATGGGTTTGTTGGATGTACTTGAAACACAAGCTGCTACTGAAATCATCAGGCACAACTTTCTCATGCTCTGGCTCTGTCATTGTAATATTTAATCTTGCATATTTTCAATGCTAACACTTCTTATTTCCAATTTGAGTAATTTTGCAGACATCTTGTGATATTTAATTCATCTGGAGCTTGATGCCAGTAAATTATTCACTGGGACATTAGCAGAGAACTAGTACAAATTGCACAGCTGCTAAAAGCAAATTTTAAAACTAAAGTGAACAGATATTTTTAGCAGTATTTGCTGTTTCTATTTTTTTAACTTTCCAGTAATTTGTTGTCAGAGTCACAAAATATCGGCTTAACTAATAACTGTTTACTTATATCATTGTGTGCTTGTTTAAGTGAGGTAAGTTACAGTTTCCTTAAGTGAGAAGTTATGAATGAACCCTATGTAATTTTTCCTCAAGTCTTCATTTTACCTCAGAATAAAAGATATGGCACTAAAATGAACCCCCACTGCCCCCTTTCCCCAATTAACTATGTTGAATCTTAAATTTAGTTTGCTATATCTGCTATGGTAGGTGATGTCTGTGGGAGGCTGAATAGCCAGCTAATTGTCTCAAAGCTTGCTCCTTTGTGTGCTTATCTGAGATCAGCATTGCTGCAGGCAAAGTGACTTGCAGGTCTGCTGAAGCCCAGGACCATGACACCCAGGCGGGGCCACTTGCCCACTGAAGCTTGCAGTTTGAACAAAGAACAGAGAAAGTGCACGAAATGTATGAGCAAACATGTGCCTTAGGCATGAAGCCGATAAAAGGCTGCAGTCTCAGACCCCCTCGGGGGGTATCACCGACTCTGCAAGCAACCACTGAAGACTCTGGGGGACCACCAACACCACGGGAGACCACAGAAGACCCCAGAAGCATGGACCCCTGGGACGCCGCAAATCCATGGTGGTGACTGTCTGCGTTCTTCTTTCTGGACCTCTCGCTTAATTTCCCATCTTTTCTTCCTTCCTTTCCTATTGCTGCTTTCTCTCTTTCCCCCGAAGATATAATAAACAGGTGGACTTACTAGATCTGACCTCGTTTGTGTCTTAATCTTGCTCAAAGGGATCGAACCTGAAACAAGATGTTGGTCTAGCCACCCCTAGCCTCCCAGACTTGTCTGAAGTTGGCTAGAAAGCAAGAGGGCCTTCCTCTTATCCAACAAATTTGGATCTTAACAATGTCATTCCATAATAATTTTATATTTTTTTTTCTTCTGTGTACTATGAATTTTGCTCTGCTGTGTAAAGAGACATCCAGAAGAACCTGTTGTCATTTTTTTTTTATTTGACTGTGTCAGAGATGTGGGACTGAATAAAGATTCAGTGACAGATTTTTCAAATGCCTTGCTGAAATCGGACTGTTTAATTTTGTGAAGTCAGATAAGGCTTATTGTTGAAGAGACACTGGCTTCAATTCGGTGCTTAAGTATAGGCACCTGAAGCCATCTGAGAAGCTTTGGTTAAGCTGGCTAGCCCAACTCTGCCAATTCAGGAAGATACAGGCCTCATACAGGTCTTTTGTCATATCTGCCAGCCCCAAAGTATGCACTAGATATACTCAGGTGTCTCAAATAGCAGCAGAAGCAACTTCTACATAACTAAATCAAGTTTGCTAAATAGATTTTTTTTTCTATCACCAGGAAGATAATATCTTAAGAGTCTTTACTGCAGTAAATGTTACCAGAAAAGATAATTCTCTTTGTTAGACTCAAAGTATAGACAGAAGATTACAAATCACCATGGCTTAATGACTTGTTTATCAGCTTATTTTCAGTAATTATTTGTTCTTAGCCATTTCTGCACTTAAAGGAAAGTGTTACCCTAATCTTTTTCTTGTTTTTCTATGGCTTACTTTACAGTTTTAAGGCGTTACACTTGTAAACACAATCAGCTCCTGCAATTTTGCTGAAGATCAGTTAACTGACTGTAAATTCATATGTGGTGGGGGGCAGGGAGGGAGGTTTTGGGGTGAAGGGGAAGGTATAACTTGCCATTGTACTGTTAGCACCAGCAGCTAGCCAAAAGCCTTGATTAAAGGATGTCAGTGAGATCAAGCTTCAAAAACTTCATATATATATATATATATATATATATATATATATAATCACACTGTTAGTATCTTTTTCAGTAACTGGTTCCATTTTCAAAATACTACACTTTTCATGACGGTAATGTATCCTAACTTAGTTGATTTTATGAGGATAATGTGTTTCACCTTTCCACTAGCTGCAGTGCATCTAAGCAGGTAGTTCAGATTAAATGTCAAGATCAGGATTCAACTCCCTAACCACAGGCATCTAAGTGCAGTTTGGGATATGTCAGCTTCCTGAGTGACTCCATTTGCTGATCTAGTTAGGAATGGCTGTCCTGTCATCTTGTATCATATTTGCCCATCCCATGCAGATATCTCCAAAACACAATGTCTTCAGAAATGACATTAGAAATTCATACTCAGACATTCACACTAATCTGTACTCATAGTGTGGAAGTCGATTAGAGAAGGGAGAGAGAGACAGAGAAGAGAAAGACAGAAAGAGAAAGGACAAAATGAACAAAATTATGAAAGAACAAAAGAAAAGGGAAAAATAGAGCACTGTTATTATCTAAGCATTCCTAATGGTGATGCTTCTGGACTCACCTGCTTACCTCATTTATCCATTTTATTTCTTCCAGTTTTGACATGCTAAGCAACTGTCTTGAAAATTCTGTGAATGATGAATCAGAAAAATAAGTGAAAGTAAAAAGTGTTAAATAGCTTCTAGTTAATCTTAAAATAGTCTGAGAGCCAGTGAGCAATTTGGACATTTACCTCAAATTCCATATTACAGTTTGACAATCGGTCAAAATCCCAGGCATGGCTTTTCCCATACCTATTTATCCAGGCCATTGAATGAATAAAAAAATAAATGCTGCTGCAATATTAGTCAGCTTTCTCAAAAAGCATAAGCACACCTGGTAGTGCCCTTTAAGATTTTTTAAGTTTTGGAACACTGCACCTCAAGCACTGAATTTAAGAGAGTGTACCCAAAGAATAAAGTTATCCACTGAGGTTTAGTATTATATATCATTAGAGTAAATCTGTGGGGTTGGGTTTTTTTTTCAGAAAATAATCTGTGGGTAGAAGTGGGATGAGTTAACCACTTGAAATGGAAATTCAGCCTTCCTTTGTGTTTATCTGAAAAACGTATACTTTAAAAATATGCATATATTAGTGAAGTACTTGGCATAATGTGGAGAAAACTTTTTCCTAGACCATAATTTTTTTAAGATTCCCATCTGTCACACATTTCTAAAAATACCTTCTTCTTGGTTTGTATATTGTTATGGATAGAATGTAATTTTTAGACTAGAAAGGCCACAGGATGTGGGCTATAGTTCAAGTTGATACATATAACCAAGCAGAAATACCAACTGAAGGTATACCTAAGCATTTCTGTTTTCTGAAGTAACAGAATAACTGTAGCAATGTAAATCTGTAGACACAATAACACTGACAGAATTGTGTAAACCATATGTGAAGTACAACAAAAACATTCTGTGTAGGATAAAAACATTTCAGAGCAGTTACCTGTCAAGGTTACAGGTATTCACAGAATGAAAATAGTTGGGCTGAACTTCCATTACCATTCAGCTAAAAATCACCTTCATTTTCAACAGCTGAAGTAGTGTACTGTTGCCCTCTAAGGAGAATTGAATTACTTTATTTGTTTCCAAATTAAGATACAATGTATCATCAGTAATAATTTTCATTCAGCTTGTATCTACTGGTACAATCAGAACCATTGGTCTGATTAGCCTTAATCAAAAATTTAGTTATATGATTTCTATTCATGCTAATGAAATATGGCTGTGGAGTCTGAAGGTCTGCACTGAGCAAGTTTGGAAGTCCTGTACTGAACTCCATCTACTCTAGGTTGGTTTACCAGGGTAACTGGTTTACTGCTGTCCATAATGCAGGAATTTACATCTCATATAACCATTTCATCTGATGCAATCATAAATGTAAAATTAAGGAAGTTAATCAGACCTTTTTGAGGAATGATTCATAGTATCAATATATTGATTAAAAAAAAAGGGGGGGGGAAATAATTAGTTCTGCCTTAAAAGTGTTTCTTTCTGTTAAGTAACCATAAAATGAACCAAATACAAATAATTCAGACATCCAAACATATTAAAACCTTTAGTCTGTCTGTCTAATTCCTGATATGTGTCTCAAGAGTCTGGAACTCCTTTTCCTGAATTCATTTTTGATAATCACATCAGTTCTTATTTAATTGCTCAACCTACTTAGAAATTAAAAGTATGTCTTGCAAGGCAGTAGGTATTCTGGAAGCTTGCTGAACATAGATGTACAGAATCTCTTGCATAAAATGTAGTAAAGTTAAAACTTTTCTCATAGAACACATTCAGAGCGTAGAGATATTTTTTGTGGGTGTGTGCTGTACAACAGCATGTTAATTGCCTAACTGCCAGAACACAAATTCAGTTCCCTTATTCTCAGTGTGAGAAGATTAAAGAAGAAAATATATTTTATGACCAACATATTGTGAATGCCACAGCCAGAAGGGCATTTCAGCTCTCTTTGAAGGTTTCTATTAAAAATGTAGGAATGGGAGTCCTACTCCTTTGGTCAGATGCCTTCTCTCCATAGCTGTGTTTACTAAATGACTTTTATAAATCAGGTTGGGACTGTTACCAGCTGCTGTAAACTGCAGGCTATGTCCCTTATCCTTCCCAATGAACCTTAAATTATTTTGTACACATTGGTGCAGCTACGATGTTAGGGCTACAAATGTTTATGTTTATAACAGTTGAATTCTGACTTGTATAATTTAAAAATATGACTAAGGATCTCATTGTACTCCTGGCTGCTATTTGCCCGTCCAGCTGAGAGAGTGTTTTCAGTCTTATGGTTCCATTAGTTAAAGAAAATTTTAAGTAATGAGAAACAATAATGTACAAAGGATATCTGATTTTGTTTTAAAAAGTATAAACAGATGCAATCACAGGATGTCTACAGGTTATCTTTTTTTCCATTGCATCAACTTTACAGCATGTCTCACTGCGACAGTTGCCCAAAGATCATCCATGACAGGAAGTGTCAAGGAAACTGGTGCAACACTCAGGTTGCCACAACTTTCATAATTATGTGATCATCAGCCTGAGGAACGGCCACTGCTAAGCTACATGTTAGCCTAACACACAATGCTACCAACAACTGATATATTACCATATGTTACAGTAGCAACAAATGTTGATACGTGGGTATGATACTAACAGTACTTCTGAATTCCTACCTAGAGAGTCATTATCAACTAGGAAAGAGTTACATTATTTTTTAAAGTTATTACAGAATGCAAAGTTAAAAGCAAAACTTTTTGTTTTGCTCAATACAGGTTAAACTGCAGAAAACAACTCAGTTCAGAGTAGGAAAGATAAATTCCCTCATCAAGACCAAATTACTTCCTATTAGTCACTCTTTAGATAGGAGGAATTTTATAGAGATTCTCCAGGATGATAAAATGAGGCAAGTGATAAAACTTGCCCAGTATTCATTAACTCTTTCTTCCAGTTCTCTACAGTAAATATTATCAAAAGTTCTATACTCACTCCAAAATTGTTACCTTCTAATGAATTTCATAATAATACCTCTCTCAAGGTGAATTTGAATCTATTATTCCAATTTCCCCCTGATAACCTGAACTATGTTAAACCTCTGCACATGAGAACAAATTTTTGCTTTTTCTCCTAACCAATATTTATCTAGAATTCCTTCTGCATAATTTGAGTTGTACCATTACCACAGTACAGTAGGAGCCATCACAAGAAAAGATATACATCGTATCTGAAGATGAACAAGCATAGCTATTCATTATACCTCTTAACTAAAGTAATTATACATACCAGAAGCTCAGGATATCCCTCTAGCAGTTTTCAAAAACATACAGGCTCTTAGGGCCCAGATCTGTTGTCTGCACATAGTTGTCTTAGAATCATAGAATCGCTTTGGTTGGAAAAGACCTTTAAGATCATCAAGTCCAACCTTTAACATAATCCTGCCATCCCACCACTAAACCATGTCCCTAAGCACCTCATCTATCCTTCTTTTAAATACCTGCAGGGATGGGGACTTGACCACCTCCCTGGGCATCCCATTCCAGAGCCTGACAACCCTTTCAGTGAAGAAGTTTTTCCTAATGGCTAGCCTAAACCTGCCCTGGCACAACTTCAAACCATTGCCCCTCGTCCTATCGTCCGTTACCAGGGAGAAGAGGCTGACCCCCACCTCGCTACAGCCTCCTTTCAGGTAGTTGTAGAGGGCGATAAGGTCTCCCCTCAGCCTTCTCTTCTCCACACTAAACAACCCCAGTTCCCTCAGCCGCTCCTCATCTAGGGGCCTCTATGGGAAGCCTGTGACTTCCTTCAGAAATACTTAGAAAACAGTTGAGGTACCACAGGGAAACTCAAATGGTACTGGAAACTCAAATGGTACTGTACACCTTCCTAGATGTGAACAGCTGATTCAAGCCTGGTATATCAACCACTTTTAAAAAAAACTGCAGAGGTGCTCTGGGAAATCACTAGGGACACTGCAATGTATATTTTAGTAATAGTTGAGGAATTATTTTTTCCTAGATGCTTGTTTTCAAGTTGTAACAATAAAAAAAGTTAGTTAATGCCAGGCTATACTAGAATGTTACAGAGAATTAATCTAGTTTTCTGTCATTAAACTTGAGGGTTTTACCGACATAGAAAATAGTGGCATAAGTGGCTTCTGGGATAATTGCAATCTAAATCCATTTTTGATAACTCATGCTATATGCCTGAGTCCTAGCAAAGAATAAGCAAATATTAGTCTTCTACCCAAATGGTCACAGCTTTAAACATTAACAAATTTATATATATAGAAAGACTCAATAAATATCGGGAAATGTTGATAGGACAGGGATTAAAAAGAATTCTTCACTTAATCACTGGCCACACCTTTTTCCCTTTGGAATATAGCATTCTAAAGAAAATGGAAAGGAATCTTAACAGGAAATCTTTGCTTTTTGAAACATCCAGAAAAGTGCACTGGTAGCTCCATTCGGCATTGGTTGTAAGGTTTCTTTCTGACCAATAACTTCTAACATATAGCCAACAGAGTTCCCCGAAGTGGTAAACACATTTATGCATAGCGTTAGTATCTTAAAATAACTTTTGTTGACTTTAAGGTCCCTGAAAATTACATACATTCATAGCCATACATGTGTATATATACAAATATATATATTCTTCTGGAAAATAATTTATATAAAAATTTAAATTAAATTTAGAGTATTTCCTGAAGCAAATTCATCAAAAGGAGGTGTCTTATTAAATGTTATTGCCTTTATGGTTAAGTTTTTAAAATTAAGACAACCTATCAATAAGACCACTCACTATTCTGCTAGCCTGAATATTTATGTTTTAAGGTATAGACTAAAATTTGAATAATGTGGGGAGTGGAATATTAAGACATTAGAATACCATAGTAAATCATAATGGAACTAGGAGAAGCCTTTTCAGTCATCAGTTATAGTCTGCTGCTGCAGGCAACCCTACCATATAATCATTTTGCTAAACTGATCAGACTACATTTATTCACAGTTACAGTTTTAGGAGTTTTGTTGGTTTGCTTTGTTCCCCTTTTTTATTCTTTATCAATATGGTGTTTTATAATTTTCCTTCTCTAATATTTAAAAGTAGTCCCTTGATTCCTGGTGGGATGTGTTTCTTTTTTTTTTTCTTTTAATTTTTCTCTCTCCCTCCCCTTTTTTCCTTTTTCCTTTTCCTCCCTTTTCTGTTTGTCTTTTTTTTTTTTTTTCTGTGCACAGGTGTTGCACCTATCTTAAGTATTTCTTCCCTTTACTTTCTTGATGTAATTACACAAAGTAGCTGCCACTTAGTCCTCAATATGGCAACTTATTCTTGCCAAGTTGCTTGAGGACACATATACCTTGACTTCAGTGATTCCAGAAGAGGAAATATTTCAGACAGGCTGATGTTAATATCAGCCTGGCTTGCAAAACAACTAAGTTACTAAGTGATCTGAAGTTTAAAAAAAAAAATAAATATATATATATATTTGGAAGGTAGATGGCATTCTGGAGTTCTTATCTCTGCATTTTACATTGCAGATGAAATAGAAATAGTAATGGAAATATGTCTCTATTCTTTCAGGAGTATGTTCTAGCAATTATACCAGGTAGTCAAACTCTCATTTGCGTGATCTTTTTCCATCTCTGGGAATTTTTCATTTCTGGCTAGTCAGTGGCATAGTTTTAATACAAGGACCAGAGAATACTCATTGACTTGTGGTGGATGTCCTACCTAAAAATTGGAAAATGTAATTTCTAGTCATTCAGAGTGAGAAATGTTAGACACTGTTCTATTCCCAGCACAAATACTCTCTGATCCCTCAATGAGTGTTATGCAAAAGAGTGCAACACCACCAAGGGTTGATATATCTTAATCAAAAAAAAAACCCCAGATGTTCTACTGCTGTGCAAATGAATGTATGACATAATTTTTTTGCATGTAATTTCTTGAACTGTAGCTTCCTATCCTTCTTGCACCAACAAAATCATAAACACAAACTTCACTGTCAGGTGCTGACAGGTGTCTAGGATGTTTTCCAGGATCACCACTGTAAATTACAATTCCATGTGCATATATGTAGAGGAATTTCTTGAACAACAGGGCCACAATGTATTGTGGAGCT
>JADKXX010007259.1:0-26010 GCA_017310255.1 Butorides virescens | reverse complement strand
TGTAGAGGAATTTCTTGAACAACAGGGCCACAATGTATTGTGGAGCTATGTGGACAATCCAGGTGTGTGACTGGTATGATAAAGAGGGCTATTCCTGGAGTTCGGTTAGAACAAAAACAAAGAAGGGGGGATTGTGGATACATTACTAGCAGAACAAGGACATCAGGTTCTGATAGGGTTGGAATGCTCTTAAAAGGGAAATGCTTAGCCAGTGTACGGGATGCTATTAAAGGGGAAATGCTTAGTTGCTAGAATAGAGAAGCAGTAACTGCAAGTAGGGGAAAGTAACCAATGAGTGAGGCTTTGCTGTATATAACCAATCGCTATTAGAGGAGAAGTGTATGGACAGTGTGTTACACCTATGAAATTATTGCTTATGCTGTGTGAACCCTGCTCTGCTCTATAAGTATACCTGCACTTTGCAATAAAGTTGAAGCATTCACTATACTCCTATGGAGACTTTGTCTGCTTTCTAAAGCTCCCCTCTTCCCTGGTTAGCCCAAACAAACCAGTTGCCCTGTTCAACACATATATAAATGCAATGTTGGTCTACTTACAAAAATAGAAAGTTACAAATCAGTGTGTTCCAGATATAGCTGGCTATGTTATTGAAGGTTCCTTTTAATCTCTTGTATTCAGCTTATGACACTTGGGTTTACTGTTGGTCAACAAGTCTTCTGGACCTCAGTAGTACCAGACCTTTTTTCAGTTGGGAGGTATATATTCAGGTATGGACACATACCACAAAGTATGAAATTGGTCTACCTCTAACTTAGAAGTCCAAAAGCTACATGTGTGATTTAGAGCTCATAAGCCTAGTTAATGGACAAATGATGCCAGAAATGGATACATATTGCCAGAGAGAGTTTATTTCATCCTTCTGTGCTGCACTTTCATTAGTTAAAATAAACAAAAAGCAGCTATGCATAAATCCCTGGATACTTTTTCAGATGTTGTATTGTGATACGGAAGGGAAGGCAAACTGCAGCTGGGAGCAGGAGAGGGGAAATTGTAGGGATGGAGAAAAATCTGAGATGAGTGAGGAAAGAGCAACATCATTACTCAGCTTCAGCTGATACAAAATCAAATTAGTTGCATGCAGAATGCCTCATCTGGAAGTGTTTCCTATTAGCGAGTTGAAGTGTCTTCCTGCTCACAGTAAAGTCTTTTTACCCAATTCTAAAGTATAATTACATTAACAGATAGAGTCATGTACTCTTTCCACCTACAACTTGACCTGACTGATATAGGCAGCTGTCATCACTGGGCTTGAGCTGATACCTCCTGCCTCTCACTGAACTCATATCTCATGGGCAGTGATCAGTCCTTAACTTTCTTAAGAACATAAACACTTGGATCTGCGAATTAAATGCCTGGAAGCTAAGTCGTCACATTTTGATTCTAATGTGTTCCACATTAAAGTCAAATTTTAATTGTTTTCTGTTAACATTCTTCATAAAGTCTAGCACTCTTTTTTCTTCAGGCTACCATATAACAACTGAAATAAAATAATTTCTACACTAGTGTGGTGGTTTGATCCTGGCTGGATTCCAGGAGCCCACCAAAGCCGCTCTATCACTCCCCTCTTTAACAGGACAGAGGAGAGAAAAGTACATGAAAGGGCTCGTGGGTCGAGATAAGCACAGGAAGAGATAATTTTTCAGTTACCATCATGGGCAAAACAGGCTCAACTTGATTAAATTAATTTAATTTATTATCAACCAAAATCAGAGAAGGAGAGGATAAAAAACTGCTAAATCTTAAAACACCTTCCCCACACCCCTCCTTTCTTCCTGGGCTCAACTTCACTCCCAGTTTCTCTACCTACTCCCCCCAGTAGCGCAGGGGGATGGGAATGGGGGTTGGGGTCAGTTCATCACACATCGTCTCTGCCACTTCTTCTTCCTAGGGAGAGGACTCTTCCCCTGCTCACATGTGGGGTCCCTCTCACAGGAGACAGTCCTCCAGGAATTTCTCCAACGTGAGTCCTTCCAACAGGCTACAGTTCTTCACAAACTGCTCCAGCGTGTGTCCATAATTTCCATAGGGTACAGTCCCTCAGGAGCAGATTGCTCCAGCAATGGGTCCCCTGCAGGGTCACAGATTCTGCCAGCAAACTTGCTTCGGCATGGGCTCCTCCCCCCATGGGTCTGCAAAGTCTTGCCAGGAACCTGATCCAGTGCAGGCTTCCCACAGGGTCACAGCCTCCTTCCTTTGGGTATCCACCCGCTCTGGCTTGGAGTCCTCCACAGGCTACAGGTGGATATCTTCTCCACCGTGGACCTCCATGGGCTGCAGGGGGACAGCCTGCCCCACCATGGTCTTCACCACGGGCTGCAGGGGAATCTCTGCTCCGGCACCTGGAGCACCTTCTCCCCCTCCTTCTTCACTGACCTTGGTGTCTGCAGGGCTGTTTTCTCTCACATCCTCTCACTTCTCTCTCCAGCTACTGAGCTGCAGCTTATTTTTTTCCTTCTTAAATATGTTATCACAGAGGCGCTTCTACCATCACTGATTGGCTTGGCCTTGGCCAGCGGTGGACACAGGGAAAACTTTTAGCAACTTCTCCCAGAAGCCACCCCTGTAGCTCCCCCACTACCAAGACCTTGCCAAAGAAACCTAATACAACTAAACACTTTTGCAACCTGCATGTGTCCTCATTTGTATTAATGTGCTGGTTTTGACTGGGATATTGTTATTTTTCTTCATAGTAGCTAGTATGAGTTCATGTTTTGTATTTGTGCTGAAAACAGTGTTGACAACACAGGGATGTTTTCATGATTGCTGAGAAGCACTTACACAGAGTCAAGGCCTTTTCTGCTCCTCGCACCACCCCACCAGTGAGTAGGCTGCGGGTGGGCAAGAAGTTGGGAGGGGACACAGCTGGGACAGCTGACCCCAACTGAACAGAGGGATACCATATGACATCATGCTCAGCATATAAATCTGGGGAAAGAAGAAGGGGGGACATGCAGAGTGATGGCATTTGTCTTCCTAAGTAACCATTACATGTGATGGAGCCTTGTTTTCCTGGAGATGGCCGAACACCTGCCTGCCCATGGAAGGAGTGAATTAATTCTTTGCTTTACTTTCATGCGCAGCTTTTGCTTTCCCTATTAAACCATCTTTAGCTCAACCCATGAATTTTCTGACTTTCACCTTTTTGATTCTCTCCCCCATCTGGTTGTGGGGAACTGAGCAAGTGGCTGTGTGGTGCTTAGTCGATGGCTGAGGTTAAACCACAACATATACTCACATAGGCATTCATATTGTAATTGGAAGGTAAGCATCATAATATTATGTATATGACACAATATTGTGCGAGAACATACAAATCATAATTTTTCACTCACATATCCACCCAATTTGCTACTACAATGGATTTAAAATCCCTGAAACATTCTGTGGCTTAAAAGTTGTTGTTGGAGGTCTCTGAAAATTGAGTGCAATATAAACAGAACACTGATACTATTTGTCAGCTTTTTTAATACATTAACATTAATAAAATACAGCCATTTGTAAGCCATTCAGGAAATGAGAAGAAAAGGTCCTTACTCTATACATAGTGCTCTTGTTCTACTGAAATAATGGAGCTACACTAATTTGTATTAAGAGCAAGTGAGATGTCTATGTGAAGACAGCAATAGTGTAAGTGTTCAAACCTATAAATTCCAGTCAGTGGCAAGATAAGTTCAGATAGTTAGGTGGAAAACTGCATTTTTTTCAGGGTTACTGGTGTTTATAGCACAGGGACTGTTTACCACATAATCAAGTGGGAGATCTGGTTAAAGTAATTATTTGTCATAGATTTCTTGTGTGCTTTGGGAAGGTCTTGTAATCTTTCTATGGTTTATTTCCCTACTTATGAAAGAGGCAGAACAGTTCAGTCTCCTGAAATATGGCTTTCTCTCATGCACAGTTTATACGTCCCTATGGAAGCTACAGAAGCAGCTAGTAATCAACCTCCAAACCACCGTCAATGAAGTCTTCTCATGTCAGGTGCTGAAGCCTTTCTGTTTTCTATCAGTTCCTGGAACCATATAAGAGCTATACAAATGCAAGCACAGATGCATTCATGCTTCTTACTGGTTCCTTTTGTTCCTTGATACTGCTGCTGCGAACTCTGCCACCTGTGTGGAGTCCAGCAGTACTGATGGAAGTAGTCAGTATGTGAGAAGGGACTTGGACCCAGGTTACGTGTTTTTAACAATGATACCAGATATTAATTATAATAGATTTTTCATAACTACGTTAAATGTTACAGGAACAAAAATGTATGTAAAATTCAATTAACTTTTCCCAGACCTCAGAATTACATTTTTTTGGTATTGTTGCCAAGAAGGCCAATGGTATCCTGGGGTGTATTAAGAGGAGTGTGGCCAGCAGGTCGAGGGAGGTTCTCCTCCCCCTCTACTCTGCCCTGGTGAGACCCCACCTGGAGTACTGTGTCCAGTTCTGGGCTCCCCAGTTCAAGAAAGATGAGGAACTCCTAGAGAGAGTCCAGAGAAGGGCAACGAGGATGATAAAGGGACTGGAGCATCTCCCCTATGAGGAAAGGCTGAGAGAGTTGGGCTTGTTCAGCCTGAAGAAGAGAAGACTCAGAGGGGACCTCATGAACACATACAAATATCTTAAGGGCAGAAGTCAAGAGGATGGAAGCAGCCTGTTTACAGTGGTGTCCAGTGACAGGACTAAGGGCAACGGGTGCAAACTGAAACATAAGAGGTTTCAGCTGAATAGGAGGAAAAACTTCTTTACTTGGAGGGTGACAGAGCACTGGAACAGGCTGCCCAGGGGGGTTGTGGAGTCTCCTTCTCTGGAGATATTCAAGGCCCGCCTGGACGAAGTCCTGTCTAGCATGCTCTAGGAGAACCTGCTTTGGCAGGGGGGTTGGACTAGATGATCTCCCGAGGTCCCTTCCAACCCTTGCAATTCTGTGATTCTGTATACATGCAACAGCCAGTGAAATTTAGTCAGAAATGCTTGACAGCTTTCAAAAATTTGTTAGAAATTCTGGATATCGAGATTTATTTTTTTTAATCTATGTGTGAAAATATATGTCAACATCCATATCTAAATCATCAGTTCCTTGCTTTAGGATTTTTTTTTTTTTTAATAAATATACCTAACATATTTCTTAATTTTAAAATTATTTTGATTTTTTTTGAGATTCTAAAACATGAACAGAGGAAAGCATGTTACTACAAGAAATTGATAAATTTCATGTTTTATTGTGCATATAAAGACATTGCATAGGAAATAATATAAGTTTATAAAAAAATTATGAGATCTAAGTTCCATGTTTTGACTTTTAACTTTAAAATTTTCACTAAAACCAATTCACCAGAAGAGCAGGATACTCTGCCCTTTTACTATAACTTAAAACTTTAATCACACACTATATCTGGAATTTTATAATGTTGAAATCCTGTGCCCATGCACAACACAGAACATAAGGGACATTCCTTTCTCAGTTGTAGAAGCACACATTCCCTAGTTTAATGTGTTTCATATTTTGTATCAAATTTAGTGACTTATTTTGAGATGGATAAGTGTAAAATATTTTGTTAGTTTCAGATATGAATTGATATTGTTGATACTGCAACGACTGACTGCTTCTTTTAGTTTCTGGCTTCACTTATTCAGTGAATCCCTTGGCTAAGCAATGGTTTCACCTTCCTTTCTAATCCTGCTATCCTGCATTGTAGACAGTAACTCAAAATTAACTTGGTAATTACATCTTTTATTCTTTGCCTTCTTAGTTACATAAAGTATGACAGGAGCCTTTACCTCTTTTAGTATCTTTATGTGTATTGCTTTTTCTTTGCCTGCTATTTGTTTTGTTTTGCATAATTTCCATTGAGCTCATACATCTGTGCAAAAACAAAGTAGTAAGATAGAAGAGTCCCTTTTTGCCCCAGTAACATTCAATTAATCTGTGGGTTTTATCTCATAGCTGATGTTATCACCAGAATATTTTTAAACAGTTAGTTATTAGTATTCACCTTTTTAACTATAATACATCTAGCTAATCTATCTCTACATTCGTTTTGCTGAAGTAATTTGCAATCAGAATAGTATTATCTTCTCTAATCACCTAAAAATACATGAAATAAAATAAAATAAAAGTTAAAGGAAAATAAAATCATATATAAAAAAAAAATTACAGCAAGATCGAAATAAGCTTCATTTAAAAACCTGTGATTTTCCTAATATTTCATTTTTCCTTAATTATATTTTGTTGCTCTATCACTTATTTAAATAACAAGATGCTAAACCCTCTGACGCTATCTAATAATTCAATCTGCTGAATTGTCAGCTTATAATAAGGAGAAAGTTACAACTACTTTTGAAACATTTGCATTTATTACTAGTAATTCAGTTTATTACTGGTCTTGTTTACAATGCCTCTTTATCACAGCCCCCAGAATAAGAAATTATTGTTAATGGAAATACAGCATTATGTACTTCAGAATTGTAGGATTTAGCCCATTTGTGAAGTGTATCTCAAAGAACAGAACACAAAGAAAAGAAGTCTTAAAATTCTGAGGCTTTCTTCATTCACAAGAAAAATAAATCCAGCACTGGGTTAACAGCATTTTTATGCAAAGAAAATAGTGACTCTGGTGTACATTGATTTGAGTAGTTACTGGATGATTCTAAAATGTGGAGCAGGTACGACTTTATGGTGTTTCTGGTTTGGGGTGGACTTATCTGGACAGAAATTAAGACCTAGAAGTGGTCATCTAGTGACATTTTAGATACTCTACAGAATAAGAAGCACCTATATTGTGTATAGTACAGGAACTACAAGGCACTTGTGGCCTTTAGGCAGATAGGATACCATAGGCCATACAGGATACAGTAGGGAATTTCAAATGGTTCTTAAGACCTAAATACTCCTGGAGGGTGATGTTCATTGCTTTTAATTGTCTCCATGTGATCAAGGTATCTAAGCTCACATTAGAATCAGTGGAGGTCTGTCAGTACTGTATAATTTGTTTTGTACAGAGCTTGAAACTGAATTAATGAGTAGATCTATAGATGATGAGGCTGTAATGCTCAAGCTCATTTTCTGGTCTCTTATTTAGCAATGCAGATGTAGCCTGAAGAGTCACCAGTTCTGGGTTACAAAAAACATTCAGCACAGAGATATAATTGACCTTATGATGTACTTGAAATCTAAGTGATTTTAATTAATTTCACCCAACTAGGATAAAAAATCAAGGTCATCTCTGGAGCAAAGCAGTTTGCAAGTATGCTTTGAGAGAAGAAACTACGAATCACCTTTTAAAAAAGACAATATGCCTTTGTTGCATAGCAGTGTGAACCTGAACTACTGGCTTGCAAAGTAGGAATCTCCCCCTGAGGAAATAAAGGGATGGATTACTGTTGTCAGATATATGTACCGATTTACTGGTTCATTCATCACAGACCTTCACTTCCCCTGGAGTCACTGAGAAAGATTTTCTCTATTTAAGATTAAAACACTGATCCCAGAGTAATGAAAAATGTTGTATTGTCACTGAATAAATTGCTACATCTAGAACCTATGCATTTACCTAATCAGTATGTACTCTGATCAGCCTCTTCCCTCTATCTATTCCTTAATCATGTTTATGAAGAGATATTTGGTGGGGTTTTTTTTAATATCTATACACCAGGAGAAACCTAAGCCCAATGAAGGACTAGATTTCTTTTTACTCAAAAATTCGATTGTCTAATAGTGACATACAATAATTTTAGGTTTATAATGGCTATTTATTTTTAATCTCATATTTGGGCACTTAAATTAAGATTGATACCTAAAATGAAGATTATCCCTAATCAAAACAGAGAATATCAATATCATCATTAATATGATAGATTTTTAAAATAAATAGAACTAAATCCAGTATGTGTATTTCTCCAAACTATATTAAGGGGGATGGAGGATTCACACCTATAAACCTGCATTACAGAAAACACAACATTGGTGAATACAGTAGAAGCAGCTATTATCTCATGTGGCCTGGCTTATCTCTTTAACTGATGAGCTTATTTCAAAATTCCAAGATACTAGTTTAAAATAAAACACCCCCCCCCCAAATTAAAAATGCATAATACAAATTTCAAAATGTAATTAATTAATGTAAAAATATTTGTCCAGCTTTTTTTAAAAAAAGGCATTTTTAGATTCCTGAAACTGATTTGTTAATGTTGTTGTTGTTATTATTATTATTTTTTCAAATCCTCAAAAGCAATGCTACCTTAACTGAATGAATGTGTTGTATGGTATTTTTGTCTTTATTACAAATGGAGCAGTTATACCAATTTCCATGCCATCTCATTCTGGAAATAATATTGGTAAGATATAGAAAGAAAACAAATAGAAAATACAGGGGGAAAATAAACAAAAGGGCACATGCCAATTCTAATGGCCTCAGACCCAATTGTATCTATTTCTGTAGCATATTTTCACTGAATAAAGAATAGTTTTAACAAAAATCCTTCACTGGTAAATTCTACAGATACTTCTTTTCCTCTCTCAAACTTCTTTGTATTTATTCAGATGTCATTATTTGTATAGGAACATTCACAGTGCATTCAGTTTTGGCATTTTGTTAGTTTAATGCTTTCTGAAAAAGTAATAATCTGGAGAGTTTCCATACACATTGCATGTAAAAGATGGAAAAAAATATTTTGTTCTTCCATGGACAATGTATTACTGATAGGCATGAGTTGTTATTCATTACTTAGGTAGGGAGACAAAACTGGTTTCCACTGTAATGTCTTATTACTAATTGGAGACTGTATGTGAAACCACTGAGACTAACCAGAGCAGTGTTGTTGATTTAAGCAGGCATTAGATCAATCCTCCAAAGAATAACCTGTTCTCTGCTAAGTAACAACTAGCAAGGTCAGGTTGCTTAATTAATTCAGGTGAAGTGCTTGTGCATAATAAACCCTAAAGATTATAAAATGTAGAGTATTTTGGACTACCCACTGTGCAAATTACTAGTGTTTAATGAGGTTACATTTTTTCCTTTATCATTAAGTGGCATTCTACCCTGATTTCAGATTCAGTTCTAGTTTACCAAAATAAGTGGATTGGTTTTGCAGTAGTTTCGATCAGAACAGAGCTATTATCTGCTGGATTATTAGGGGTCTTTACACAATGACAGCAACACAGCTACCTTCTTAGAAAGGTTTTGTTTCATTCTTGACAGATTTTCTTTGCAAGTATGTCCCAAAATGTTCTTCCTTTTCAATGTGGGGATAGCAGGAAACAATAATCAACAAGATTAGTCAACTCAAATAAACAGTAAATTTTGTGATTGTTTTTGATTTGAAAAGTAGCTTCAAAATACACACTTGGTGCCCAAATTTCATCTCTCTATGATTTCTGGGGAAGATTAGCCTCCATTATAAGATAGCCATATAACCTTTTTTTTTTGGTAGCTGAGTTTTATTTGATTAAAACTTCCAGGTTTTAGAAAACCAAAAGGTTTTCAAATTACCAAATAAATAGTCATATAAATAAATTAAAATAGCAAAATAAAATTTTCTATATTAATATGTATATAATTATATAATTCACACATAAAATTATTGAAAGTGTTTAGAATTTTTTTCTGCCAGTGGCATATATTTCTTATGACTTACTGTTGAGGCAACTAGGAGCTGTAATTTAGCCAGTTCAGTTAAATGTGTGGAGAACATAAAATGAATCTAGGTTGAATACATTTGTAAAATATGATTTTGATGCTTCAGATAGAAGGAACCATGGAAAAGATAACAAAGTGGGAAGGCAGTGATAAAGAAAATATTAATTTCCCTTTCATATGAAATTCCAATTTTTTTCATGGCAAAATGGAATATTGAATATACATATTTTTAGATTACCAGAGCACATTGCACATAGGTTTGTTTGTGTTTTTTTTTTCTCTCTCAGAAATATGGGATGTGTAATTTAATCTTTGTGCTATCAATCGACATCTTATGACTTTTACTGTGAAGTGATTAACTGTTCTGAAAGACATATATTTACTTCTTTTTAGGAATTTCCATGCCGCTGGAATACAAATTTTGGATTTGCCTTTCTTAAATGTGCAATGCCATTTCCTGAATTTCAGTTATCAGAATTTGTTAGGGTTTATTGCTTTTCAGAATCAATGATTACTTTTTAATTACAAAAGAAGAAGATTAGATATTAAAACAATTCTGCTCACTGTTGTTGGAATTGTAATCTTGGATGTGTTTTTAAGACCATACTGTGAAATGTATTCAATGCTGGGTCTTATTTCCCTGTGAAGTACATACTCTTCTGACAATTCCAAACATCCATTCATTCATTTAATTCATAGGATGGTTTGGCTTGGAAGGGACCTTAAAGATAATCTAGTTCCAGCCCCCCTACCATGGCACCTTCCATTAGACCAAAGTAGAACAGCAAGAGATTAATCCATTTTATTACTGTATGACCCAATTATGCAGGAAAAAAAGGCTACTGAAGTAGCTTATCTAAATTCAACTTGAATAAGATGAAGAATTAAGCTACTTAAATTCTATAAAAAATAGTACATAAATGTTTTAAAAGGTGTAACAGATTCCCATCTGAGGGGAACAGAGGGACCGATATGCCGGGCGGACCCTGCTCTTAGGGAGGTCTGCTGCCTCCCAGGAGCCCAGGTTAGAGATGTCACTAGGAAGCTTCCTAGCCTGGTCCGACCCTCGGACTACTATCCCTTACTGCTCTTCCACATGGGTGCAGATGAAGTTGCAGTAAGTAGCCCAAGGGTGATGAAAAAAGAATTCAAAGCCTTGGGGCGGTTAGTGAAGGGATCTGGAGCGCAGGTCATTTTCTCCTCGCTCCTTCCAGTTGTGGGGAGAGACACTGGGCAATACAAGAGGACTCAGTCTATTAACACGTGGCTTCACGACTGGTGTCGCCGCCACAACTTTGGGTTCGTTGACCACGGGATGGTCTACATGGCACCGGGAATGCTGGCGTCAAATGGGAGCCAGCTTTCTCAAAGGGGGAAGAGGGTCTTTGCCCAGGAGCTTGCAGGGCTCATTGATAGGGCTTTAAACTAGGTGTGAAGGGGGAAGGGGAACCTATCGGGCTTGCCAGCGACAGGCTAGGGGATGAAACGCAAGGGTTAGAGGGACTGGGGGCTAGTATGAGCCCTCAACCCGTTGCCCAACAGTGTGCCAGGGGCGCTGCAGCAAGGTTGAAGTCTGGCGGAGGTGAGCAGGAGGCTCCTGAGGTAGTAGGAACCAACAAGGAAAAGCCTGTGAAACACCTCAAAGGAGACAAGGAGTGTTCTGCTATGAAGGTGATGAGGCCGACAGCTCAGATGAGATGCCTCTATACAAACGCACGCAGCATGGGAAACAAACAAGAGGAGTTGGAAGCAATCATGCTGCTAGAAAGCTACGACCTGATTGCCATGACAGAAACCTGGTGGGATGAATCCCATGACTGGAATGTAGCTAGAATGTAGGCCAGCAGGTCGAGGGAGGTGATTCTGCCCCTCTACTCTGCTCTGGTGAGACCTCACCTGGAGTACTGCGTCCAGCTCTGGAGCCCTCAGCACAAGAAGGACATGGAACTGTTGGAGTGGGTCCAGAGGAGGGCTACAAAAATGATTCGAGGGCTGGAGCACCTCTCCTATGAGGACAGGCTGAGAGAGTTGGGGTTGTTCAGCCTGGAGAAAAGAAGGCTGCGAGGAGACCTGATTGCGGCCTTTCAATACCTAAAGGGGGCCTATAGGAAAGAGGGGGAAAATCTTTTTAGTAGGGCCAGCTGCGTTAGGACAAGGGGTAATGGTTTTAAACTAAATCAGGGTAGGTTTAGGCTAGATATAAGAAAAAAATTCTTTACAATGAGGGTGGTGAAACACTGGAACGGGTTGCCCAGAGAGGTAGTGGAGGCCCCATCCCTGGAAGCATTCAAGGCCAGGTTGGATGGGGCTCTGAGCAGCCTGATCTAGTTAGCAGTGTCCCTGCTGACTGCAGGGGGGTTGGACTAGATGACCGCTAGGGGTCCCTTCCAACCCAAAACATTCTATGATTCTAACTAATGATTATTTGTATTTTGAATACTGCATTTTGTCTTTGTATTTTGTACCACTGCCTACAAATTTGTGGAGAAACTATGTGCCTCATAAAGATGAGCAACACTGGTTAAAAGCATAGTTCAGTGTAGGTAGTAGTACCAAACAGCTGCATTTTTACCATGTTGCTCACTAACACTCATAGGAATGTACAGCAAGGTGAAAAGAAAAAAAAAAAAACAAACAACAAAACAAAAGAACTAGAAAGAACTTAAAGTAAAAAAAAGAAAACTACCACCACCACAACAGCAACAACAAAAACATGACATAACAGAAGTTCATATTAAGTGCCCAAAGTCCTGTATTTTGCTGATGACATTGTTATTGGACAACATTTCTGAAAAATGGTGAACAAAGACAAATAACCAGTTAAATGCAAATGATGAAGCAAGATTCAAAGAAAAGTGGGGACAGGGACAGTGGCTCCCTGCTTCAGAAGTGTCTTTTTAATTCCTTGTTACTATTTTATGGTCATCTTCAGCTTTATCAGTTTTGGAGAAATGCATTCTCAGACAATTTTGAGTGTCCCATTCTTACGCACTGTTTACACTCCCATTCTGTCTTACCAACTGTTGTTATCCAGGCCATTTTGCCAAAGCCAGGCCATGTGAGCACTCTCGGAACTTCAATGAACATATTTGAGTTCCATACTCCAGATTACAGTATTTAAAATCCTATGTGAAGCCATCAGTTGTTGTATTTACAATGCAAATTTCTAATTGAAAGATGAAGAAATATGTGCCCTGTCAGTTCTCTCCAATTTAGAATACTCAATAAAAAGAGAAAGATTGATTCTGATTTAAACTGAGACAAGTCAGTTGGTATATAGATACTTTAAAATATACACCTGAAAATGTAGTCCAAAATTTAGCCAATACGGAGTAACTTACTGCTCAATATTGTGAATAGAATAAGATGCTATGAGTAAATATGGAAGAATCTGGACATGAGGAATATAAACGTTACGGGATACGTTTATTTTCAAGTATTGTCACTGCCACATTCAAGTTAACAGTGGCGATACAACATTAATTTTAAGTTGAGGGGAAAGTGAATTAACTCTTAATGCATGGTTTGAAGGAATAGAAGGCAGTTGAAGCATCTCATTGTGCAGGCATTTCTCCTGCACTACTGACTTTATATTTTGGCAGCAACTCATATTTTGAGTTACTCTTTTTCTTTTCAAGGCTTGAAAACAGAAATATTACTTTTGACCTTCACCTAAATCCATGAAAACCAAACCATAGTACTTGCTGCTTATCTTTTATTTTTAGCTGTTCCCTTCAGCATTTTTCATAATTTCAGAATTAGAAAAAATACTCAAAAATATATATTAGTCTCTGTATCTAAACAATATAGTTTAGCAGTAATATTCCTTAAAGAAATAGTAATCATTTGGGGAAAAATCAAACCAAGATCATCATGCTTACTTAATAAGTTGAAGCACTTTCTCAAGGTGGCAACCTTTCTTTGCTTTGTCCCAATATTTTTATATTTATCTGGGTTTAATAATGATAGAAAACTGTATGAGTTTTTTCTATTCAGGAGCAATTCTTATTCTAACAACTCCTGCTGTACTGTATTGAATTGCAATGGAAGAATATTAAGCCTGAATACACTAAAGTACTATGTAGTATTTTATTATGGCCTCCATGCAAGCAACGTCTTTAGCTACAGCATATAATTCCCCTTTCTATTTAGACAGCATGCTAAGAAAATTGTTCTGGGATGAGCAAAAATTTTAGAGCACTTATTTACTAAAAGATCACTGTGCCACATAGTATGGTATGTTATCCATTAAACCAACTCCATTCCATGGATGAGATTATATATAATTAAAAACTTGACTGCTATCTATCTTTTCTAAATCTGCTAAGATAAATTTTATGCTGTGATAAAACACTGAATGGATAATACTGATTGGCCCAGTTTGCAAACTTCTGAACTTTGAAATTAAGTGCCACAAATGCCTAGGGTTCAAATTTTAACAATACTTTCTAACAGAAAAGGAAAAAAAAAATCATCCTAACTGCTTTTGTAACAAACTTAAAGAAATATTTGACAACATATGTTCTGGAAACCGAGTCTAATATCTAACACACACATATATATGTGTGTGTATAAAAAAATGACTGGATTAGTTTATGGAAACAGTTCAGTATTATCAGGTTTCACAGTATTATATCAATTCTCTCAATACTTCTGTAGTCATTTTTTCAGTGATTTACTTCCCACAGAGAAGATTACATTTTAAAGTAAGATTCTAATCTCATGTCTATGAAAAAAATGTAAGACATGAGCCAAGTGAAACCTCAAATATCAAAACCAAGAAGCCAAAGATGTTATGAAATAAAGTAAATCCAAATTGTTTTCAAATAATTAGACTTTGCAAAGATGTCTTAAGTCTGGTAAAGGGTTATAGAATTCAGTAAAATACCATATATTATTGGGGTTTATGTTAAGAAAACTTAAATTGAGTACAACATTCTCTTTGTATTCAATAGTTTTTATGCATATTACTTATTTCAATTAGATGCTCAATGCAGACTGTCAAGGCTGGTGGCTCTGACACATCCTTTTTCTTTTCTTGACTGTGGTATTTTCCTACATATCATACGCAACAGAGCTCACATGGCAAATAAAAAGTACAAAGGAAGGAACTTTAGTTTGTACTTTAGGAAGTCCAAAGTCAGGACACACCATGGCTGGGAGCCCCCTGGGGCTGCAGTACAGGGAATGTCAGGGCATCCATCAAAGCAGGGCCTGGCAGACAGGAGTTGTCCCACCACCTCAGTCTGGAGCAGGGCAGCTGGTGCGCACCAGGGCAGCCCCAGCCCCAGGCATGAGGCACCTCCCTGGGGATGGGGACAAGACGAGGTCGGGATGGGGACAAGACGAGGCCAGGATGGGATGTGGTCCCATGGGTAGGCCCAGCTCAGTGGGGCTCTTGTCTGGGTAGGGCAGGGCTATGTAGAGCTGGAGACCATCCCTGCTTCAGCATTTCTGGGGCAGGGACTGATGGCCCCAGGGACCAAAATGGGATCCTGGGCTGTAGACAGGGTGGGGGGAGCCCCAGGGAGGTGAGGCTGGGCAGAGGCAGCCAGGCCTGGTGGTGCCCCCAGGTCCCTGATGTAAACCACGAAATAAAACAGAAATGGCTGATATGAAACCCACTGCACAGAAATGAGAAGTCACTTTCCTGTGCCCACTTCTGTTACATAATGCCAGAACTTTAGTTAACTTGCACAGAGGAATCACTTGAAAACATATACATTTCCCCCTGCTTTGGGGCCTGATCCCAAAGTTATTCATATACTATTGCAAAAAAATGGGCCTTTATTGTTATTGCTAAAAACTAGTTAATGTTTTAATTTTCTTTCAAATATATATGTTTATGATTAAATAGTGATTAAAAGTGTTACTTTGTAACAGGCAAAATATTTTCCAGAAAGTGCATTGGTATTATCCAGATAGCTGTCAAAATTTTTTCCCTCCCTCCCTTTCTCTTTAGTCTTCTGTCTGGTAGAGAAGCCTTGTAGACAAAGGTGCAATGTCACTTACTCATTTATGTACTGATTTTCTATAGCCATATTGCAGGTTAAGTACCTGCCTGATATGTGAGAGGACAGCTAGAATGCCCTATGGAGACTTACCAGTGAGTTTAACACACTGAATTTTGAAACTACTTAGGTAGAAACTCTCTCTCAAAAAATCACTTGATTTTCAGAGATGTTAAAAGCCTTCTTTGTGATGAGTTTAGGGAACTGGAATGTGTGTCTTTTAATCACTACAATGAAATCGCCACTCTGACCCTCTCAAACCTCTCCTGGGGGAAAAAAAAAAAAAGAAAACCAAATTCAAATCTTTGAACTGCATTTTACTCTGATGTTCCTATGCCAGCTTCCATCATACATACAGTTACTGGTTGATCCGGTGGGTTACTGGTTAGGTTTTCTTCAGCTGAAAAAAATTCTTAAGCAGACTACACGCAGCAACTGAAGTCAAAGGTTTGTAACTGACTGTCAGACTCTATTCTAAAATGTTACTCAGACACTGTAATTTAACCCTGCCTTAAAAATCTGAATATACATAAGGTACAAATTCCTAGAGATTCCCCACATTCAGCAAGCTGCAACTTTTCTCCATTACTGCTTAAAATATTATTCCATAAATATGCACATCAGAGCCATTTGGAAAACAAAACAAAAATTCCCCCAAAACCTCTATCAGAAATATGTATTAAAATGTATTAATAAAGGTTAACAGAATGTAGCATTTTTGAAGCTGGGTGTCCTGAGTCACACTGAATCATATACCATGCCATGCCATGATGTAATCCAAGCTATGTTATGTCCTGGGTAATTGTTTGAAGTCTCTAGTCATGGTTATTTATGCAGTATGATACTATTGCTTTATTTATTTTATTTTTTTTTCTAATAAGAATTGCAGAGAGCATCTGAAGTATTAACTTGGGATAAATGAATTCTAGGAGTTAAAGAAGGAAAGAAAATCTGCACAAAGCACCAGGAAGATTTCAAGCACTAATTCATGGGAGAAAAACTGTCTGAGAATGAAAGAAGTAATGATGAAATGCAGTTCATATTTCAGCAATGTGCAGCTGAGATAATCTACAAAAGATCATGTACTTCAAAGTGATATTCTTTGAAACTAAATCAGAAACATAGTTTAGAGGTTCTGGAACTCTTTTGAGGACAGATTCAGATGTCATTTTTCAAACTGAATAGTACCTTACTTTTTCCATAGTCCCATGAAAGTCCTGGGATAACTCAAATGGAATTCAGTGCTAGTAAAAGCATTAGTATGAAGCCTCTAAGAGCTGAATGTCTATTGATATTTAATGTGCTCTTTTTCAAGTATTCCAGTTTCCATTGCAAAACACCATTTAATTGCCATACCATTCTGTTATTTTCAGTAGGGTTTGTGAAATGCAATATTTGTATATTTTTCTGAATATGGAAAAGTAGCGAAAAAAGCTTTAAAAATGTACAGGTGTAGAAAGTAAAAATTATTAAAACACAAAATTTCCCTCTGCAAGTTTTTTGAGGTAATGTGACTCAAAACTTTTTTGATCTTAAAATATTGACAAATACTCTTCTGACTGATATTCAAGCAAAAATAAAACCAAATATGCTCTTTTCTAAATAATATTATCTTGTTCTTTGGCCTAGGGCTTTCATCAGGCTTTCAAACACTCTGCAATAGTATATGATTTGTCCCATATGCTAAAGTTTGAATTTCATATAAGAAAATAAATTGTCATTCTGCCAGACACCCACCTATCTGCTCTCATTTCCCCTTTTCAACAGAACAGGGGTAGAAAATAAGATGAAGAAAGCTCATGGGCAGAGATAAAACCAGGGAGATCACTTACCAATTACCATTGTGGGCAAAGAGATTCAACTTGGGGAAAAATTTATTCCCAATTAAGATAGAGTAGGATGGTGAGAAATAAAGGAAAAAAAAAAAAAACAACAAACAACCCCCAAAACCCCAGCAAACAAAAGCCCTAAAAACCTTCCACCCACCACTTTTTCTGAGTCAACTTCACTCCATTCCTGGCTCCTCTATCTCCTCCTTCTCACTGATCAGAGCAGGAGGGATGGGGAATTTGGGGTTGCAGTCAGACCATAACAGATCCTCCCTGCCACTTTTGCCTCCTCACACTTGTCCCCTGCTCCAGCGTGGGTCCTGTCCATGGCCTACAGTCTTTCAGGAAATATCCACCTGTTCCACATTGGTCCTCCCCATGGGCTACAGGGAAATACCTGCACCACTGTGGTCTTTCTCCTAATGGCTGCAAGGGTATCTCTGCTCCCTGAGGTGATACTATCTTGTCTGAGGGACTTAGCCATGCCCTGAGTCTGTTGGAGCCAGCTGGAACAGGCTATGTCCTGTCACGGGGCATCTCCTCTGCAGTGCCCCTACAGTGTCCGTGCTACCAAAACATCACCACCTACATACAATACCATACCTTAACAAATGAAATGTTGTCCTTGGAAGAACTACTAACTTGACAGTTATATTAATATTTGGAACAGATACAATTTTTTTATTTTAATTCCCCCTGCTAGGCTTATCTGAAATCAATGCCCTAAAAGTCTACTATATTTTCATCTCAACTGTTTCAACCACATGGAAAATATTAATCTAGAACCTTGTTTCACTTATCACAATGGAGACAAATGGACATCTCCAAAAGATGATTCATCCCATGCATCACAGACATCTATTTTAGGAGGCCACATATTGCCTATTTATTGTCACTAAAGGGACAGGAATCTTGTTAATTCTGTTTAGTCTAGAAGCCTAAGTTTTAGAAATGTATGTCTGGCAAGATAGATCCTGCTCTGTGTGGTTTTATGTATGACTAATACTTCTTAAACTTGAGGAATCCACTTCTGCCTCTATAGCATCAAGTAAATTTGAGAGTAAACCACTTAAAAATACGTAAACCAATATTCCCCAATGCACAGTTGAGAGTTGTTGTATTGTGCATGTTCCTTTCTATATGAAATCAAAAGAAAGCAGGGAATGAAATAGGAAGCAAGTACTGTTTGAACTGGAAAGTAATATTTGCATTAAACTTAAATAGATATATGTAATTTCTAGATTCTAATTTGTATCTGGAAGGAAAACAACTTGGTTCTTGAATAGAATTTGTGCTGCTTTTCATTTAGCTAGCATGGAACTTTACTTCTCATGGGCTGAGGATGCATGTGAGGATAAACGGCAGTGGCTAAAATCTGAAACATACTTTAAAATATAGAATGAAGTTAGCTCTACACAGCAGTAAAGGATCATACAATTTCAGTCATGTACTTTTTATCTGAATTCTCTGATTTAAGGAGAAACTGGGCGTTTTCTTAAAACCATTAGCTGTTACACATTCATCTGAATATCAGTGAGCACCTACATTTCCTCGCTTTCATATTTAAGTATCATAAAACCTAAACAATAAATTGGGTAGAATACTTGTTTTATTGAGGAGTGTGAATACAAGTAAACTTTTATTCTGCAGAGATACAAACGAAAGGGCTCCTAAACCAAATATTGAGCACATGAAATAAAGCATGAGTCTGTGACCTTAGATAACTGTTATAAATGAAAAAAATGAAGTGAAAACTAGATTGAATGAATGAATAAATTAATGATGTTTTTTCATTGAAGCATATAATTGAAAAAATTCTTACAGCATATTCAGTAGTGAGGACTACTCTTGCAAATTTCTTTTTCTAGAAGATATCAATAATTATTACTTAGTTGGGTTTTTTTTTGTCTTTTTTCATTCAGCCTTATTGACCAAGCATGTAGCAGTTGGTGACATCACCGAGATGTTTCTTTTGACATTTATATTGTAAAAATATTGTCACTTATCTGCTCCTGCCTATCAGAGTGACATTTTAACATTTCAGTTCTGTTGTGGTTCTGGTTCTATTAGCTTATTCACAGGTTTAGATATATGAATTTGAGATGGATTTAATGTGAAAAAAAAGATTTATTCAAATGTTGTGTGTTTGCCTGCGTGTGCTTTCTTTTCTTCTTTGTCCTATCCATGGTAATGCTTAAATCCACTAGTTATTCTCAGACAAATTTGATAGAAGTTTCAGGGTAATTCATGTCTTAAATTTTAATTAAAATAAGTCACAGAAATAGTGCATTTTGAGCTAACATTTTCCTAGATGTTGAAGTCAAGAACAAGACCTCCATCCATAAAAGGTAAGATTAAATTTGTTTTGTGCTTCCAAAGCAGGTTTTATTTTGTCTTCCATTATGCAAAGTAAAAGGTAGAAAAAATGCTGCATTTTTACAAACTCAGTGAGATCTTTTACTGTTTAGGCCCCTGTACTGTTACTTTCCAAGAAAACTCTCACTGGTACTTACTACCAGTGGATATTTCTTCACCTAGCGTCTTCTGATAACAGCTCACAAACTTATCATGCATCTTATTAGAAGAACACCTTACTGCCTTATTTCCCTTCCTATAGCTGTTCTACACACTCCCATTGTGGGAGGGGAGCATCAACCCTGCATACACTGCTATTGACTTAAGAGTCAAATTTCTCTGTTTCAGTACTTGCCCTGAAATGATTGCTGAAATTACAGAAATATTAACATAATATTAAAGAATAGATAATATTAAGAGTAAAGTAAACATGCATTCTGCTATCAGTTCCCATCAGGTTTAAATCTCTCTCCTTTGAGCTTTCATAAACAGAGCACTTCACCAAGTAACTACAATTTAACCCTTTCAATAAATTATCAGTTAGTTACTAAAAAATGTGATTAACAACTAAAAAATGTGGTTATACTTTTTGCATCTCTGTTAAGCAGATTTATTACCTAATTTACAAAGCACAAAGATATTTGTTTGAAATCATTGACAATAAATCTGTTTCACAAGGACAGCCATCAGAATACTCCCTCCTGAAGTGATGCCTGCATTCTGGTGTCAAGGTAATGTCCTGCACTCGGAGAAAAATTTGATTATTGTGTTAGCTAGTAAAAATGTAGGATGTTTTTCACAGAGTTATATATAGTTTTCTATTAATGAGTTTTTGCAAATATTTTAGAGAATTAGTTGATCAATAAGGTTTTTTTAAGAAAAAAGACTGCCAGAATGTGTTTTCTCTCTCACAGATTACTCAGCAGCAATCTTAATCAGAGAATGATGCAGATTCAAGATTCCATTATCACTGAATTCTCATACCATGAGTACATTTATCTTGCTAATATGCTTTACAACCAAACTTTTTTTTTTCATTATAAGCTGAAAAATTCTACTTACCTTCGGATAATTCCATGAATAACTGATTTCTTAAAAATAACCCGTTAATTTTTTTTTCAGAAAAATAAAACAAAGTCAAAAAAAGTGCAAAAAACCAGATAGTCAGGCCAAAAAAGAACCCCACTTCTCCATTTTGTTACTTCAAAGAGTAGATAGCCAGATAATGAAGACAGTAAAACATGTCATAATACTTAAGACTTGGTATAATAGCACAGGGACTTTGAAAGATGAAAAAGTATTTTTGCCTTCCCTTCAATTCTATCAGCTGTATTGGTTGAGACACATTTTCTGTGACAGGGGTATTTTCTGCCAAGATGGAAAATTAATAGGAATCTGAAAGAGAGAAGGAAAAAGTGAATCACATCATTAGCATGTTCATGGTGAGTAGGAGTAAAAGGACCAAAATTTATAGGCACTAGAGTACTACAGTCATAGAGTACTACCACTATAGGAATGAAGTTGTTTATCTGTTTACCCAGAACTCACACATTCTGCACACAAACCTATATTGTTGCACCATTGCACTTTTCACAACAGATTATAATTTACATGAAATTATGAGACAGAATTACCACTTTACCTTAATTTATATCTCCATTATATTAGTTTTTTATATAGCCATATTACATTACTGTGTTACATTCACCTGATCTCCTACTTATCTCTTAAAAAAAAAATCAACCCCCTTTGCTATACAAAAATAACAGAAAATGCTAGGATGTCTAACTACAGGTATATGTTAGATATTCCATGTACTTGCTGCCACATCTTTAAATAAAAGACCTAGAAAACTTCAGTTATCAACCTGAGATTTTAATGCTTTTATTACATCTAAATCCAGTGACCTCCAATTTTCCAGTTTAAAAATTTTAAAATTTTCTTTCTACCATTACCTCTTCAGTCATGACATGGTTCTCCTCACACTTTGTTCTGAAAATCCCTGATCCTTCGAAGTATTTTTGTGTTTCCTTGTACTCCTGTGTTTTTACTTGCAAGATCTGGACTAAAATCAGTTATGAAGAACCATAAAGAGATTTTGAGATTAGTAAATAGAGCCTTATCAAGTCAAGGTTTAATAAAATAAATAGAAGTATGGAATCTGGTATCTTCTGTTCCGTTTCCCACTGCAGGCTGTTCCATAGATCACAGAGTTGTCAGAGCCTTAGACTATGGAAACATAGCTGATAACCCTCCTGAATAACAAAGAATCTTTCCATTGACCTTGATGAACTTTGGATCACTTCTGTACTTCCTATTCCCATGATCTTTCTGTATCAGAGAGACAACAGCAATTACTAACACTTTGAAGTATTTTCACTATCTTAAATTGCTGCCACTGCAAAAAGCAAACTGTGTCACAATATTTTTTTCCCAATTCCCTTCCCTAGTTTCTTGCTTCTCAACTGGAATAGCATTTGTTTCTCTTTATTTTCTTTATTACTCTTACTATGACATATCTTTTCCATGTACCCTTCATTTCTTGCCAAAGTCTGTCATTCTGTCAGCATTACATAATTATCTCTGCCTAATATCAGAAATGGTCCTGTAATATATAGTACATATGTGAACACTGATCTGGAATGACAGATAGTTCCACTGAAAATGTCTGCATTTTACTTGTTGCTGGAACCACTTCTGCTGTATTTATGAGTGCAGTACTTTTCATACTTGCATAAATTTACCAAAGATAAGTAATTGTTCTTTTAGTTATTTTGCAATTATTTTCCTTTGGAATACCTCACAATCACTTCCATCTGCTTGTCAACATATTGAATAATTTTATCTTTGTTTCTGGAAATTACCAGAAATAAATTATAAACATTACATTCAGAAAAAAGCATATTGCCTATGCTCCCATGTTAGTCATATACTGTATCTAGCAATTCCCTAATAAAGCCCCTGTTTTCTAAGTATGATATTGGTTGTAGTTACTTCTCATATGGAGATATGTTAATGTGGCAAAGTAAAAAAAAAAAAAAAATCTTTCCAAACTGAATTAAATTTTATCCCACTAAAACTTCATGTGTTCTTTTATATTTTCAGGTACAAGTCTACGAGACAGTAAACAGACAATTTTGACAATAAAAACATAAGAACATAATGGAAAGAAGCATAAATGTTGATAACATACATTTCCTTACAAGTTAATTTTTTTTTTGTTTTCTTTTTAGCAATGATTCTTTGAATTTACAGTGTATGTCTTTAACCTCTTACATCAATTTATTTTAGTAGAACTGAATTAATTTTCTCAATAGTGATACAGTAAATAGCATAGTATATATATTTTTTCAGAAGATGAAAAATATGAGTTTTCTGTTCTAGAGAATTTTCTTTTCATATATAAGTAGAGGTATGTGCTTTCCTACAGGTATAATAAACAACTGAATCTGCATAATAAGAATAAGAATAAGAATAATAAGAATATTATCATTAAACTTGAAAAGAAACAGTTTAGGAAATTTCTTAGATAATTTAGGTAATTAGATTTTACTTACATAAGTCTTAAGTTTCCCATCCTCCTGTTTTCTCTTTGCCTACTGAGTCTAGTTTTCTTCTCTGAATTTCATGTTTTTTCAAAGTCTTTATCTCAGTTTTCTTTCTGAATTATGGTTATCTCAGATACATTCAAATACTGTAACTTTCTCTGCTCTGTTGAGGCAAAGAAGTGCTTCACTCCTTGATTTTCAGTTCCAGTCTCTATGCCCTTCCCTTCCAGACCAAGATTAGAAAAGAGAGCTCAGATGAAAGCCAAAATTTCTATTGACAAAAATGTTCTTCAAGTAATTATTGTCTGTGAGTATATATGTTTGCATACTGATACAATTTTTGCTGAAGTGGTGAAGGAGAAATCCCTTCCTATTAATTGGGAACTGCACTTGTAATTGTAAAAGCAAATCCTTGTACTTTACGGAGGGAGATGAACCTTGAGCAAATATTCTAACTACACTAGTAGCATCAAAACTACACTTCTAGCTATGAAACTGGGATCATCAACAGATGTGCTTTAAAGAAAAGGTAAGCCAATCAGCTATATTTCATCATATAAATTCTTGATACAATTCTGACATGTAAAGATGTTTAAGAGTGCAAAACCAGATAGCATAGTGCTGACAGACTGGAGGGAGCCAAATCTGAAATTTCAATACTGGGGAATATTTCTTGGAGTGAACAGTTTTCCAAACCATACCAACATTAAAACAAAACAAAAAAAAACCCAAACCAAACCAAAACAAAAAAACCCCAAATAATTGTGTTCTAATCAGTGGTGGAGAGAAAGATAACCGTTAGCTCAAAAAGTTACAATCCAGGGCTCACTCTTTCTCATTGGCCTTTTATTCAGCAACATAGATGTATCCTTCAGTGCATGAAGTCTCCATTTTCTTAGATGTCTTCATTCAGGAGTGCAGCAAGAATCTCCACATGGTCATACTAATTATGTCATCATACTTGAACTCAGCCTGTTGGCATAAATCTTTATTTTGAAACAATTTGTTTTTCTTTTGAATAGTATAAAGAGTGATTCCTTTGAAAAAAACCCAACCCACAATAGTGGGGGTCTAGTATATTTCATGAGCTACTGGCCTGCTTTGCAGGGTAAGTGCTGATCCAGAGGACTTGATATAGCTGGAGTTTTGAACATTCAATGGGCATTCTAGAAGTAAGATTGGTGGCCATGGTTTTACTCCGCCTAGAAACAAAGGCAGGGTAAATGGGGCTATTACTGCAGTACTTTGGTGTGGTTAAGGACTTTGTAGACCAAAGGCATAATCCTTACTATCAACCTCTTTGCACTGAAAGATATTCACCACTTTTAATGCACAGATGGTGTATCAGTAACTGTCTATCTGTTGTTAACCAACTGTGAACACGCATATTTTCTGCATATGTTCACAGAATCACAGAATCACAGAATGGCAAGGGTTGGAAGGGACTTCTTGAGCTTCTCTATGAGGGTGTTATGGGAAACAGTATCAAAAGCCTTGCTGAAGTCAAGGTAGACAACATCCACCGCTCTCCCCTCATCTACCCAGACGGTCATGCAATTGTAGGAGGCTATCAGATTGGTCAGGCATGATTTCCCCTTGGTGAATCCGTGCTGGGTACTCCTGATGATCTTCTTTTCCTCTACTTGCTTGGAGAGGACACCCAGAGTGTGTTGTTCCATCACCTTTCTGGGGACAGAGGTGAGACTAACGGGCCTGTAGTTTCCTGGGTCCTCCTTCTTGCCCTTTTTGAAGACTGGAGTGACATTGGCTATCCTCCAGTCCTCAGACACCTCTCCTGTTCTCCAGGACCTTTCACAGATGATGGAGAGTGGCTCAGTAGCTGCTTTTTCAAATGGCTAGTGCCCACTGAACATGTGCAGAAATAGATGACTGACATTAAAAAAAAAAACAAAAAAAACCCCAACAAAACCCAACATGAACCCCCCCAACATCTTCCATGTGCATTTCATAAGGTAAAAATAATTTAGTGTAAATACTGGCAGCGTAGACAGATTGGGTTAAAGAAGCATTAAGGTGTAAATATTAGAAAAAAAAATTGTGGTGTTGAGGTGTCAGTAAGGCTTTGAGGGAAAAATATGAACAAGAAACAAGTTATGACAGTAGGCATGGAACAGTGAGTACTCACTGCTATGTTTATAACCATTTTCAAATGTACTTTAATAAATCTTCTGCCAAGCAGTAGTTTGTTTAGTTTAGTGTTCTACTCCTTGTGATATCATCTAATCCTGAATCCACGTTTATTAAATATTAGATTTTGCTTCAAACAAGTAGATTATCTAGGATGAAGACCTTAGTGAAGATTAAGAGGGTTGGAGTTCAGTCAACTGCTATAACATGACTAAAACCAACACTTCAGATTTACCAATTTTGTTAGGAAGTCTTTGTACATTAGTTCCTTTCAAAATATAGAGAATATATGTAATTTCTCATTTTCTTTCAAGGATAGTGTGTTCTTTAGCAGTAGTGGACACTTAAAATGGATTTATTTGTCAGTAGCTTTTTGGTATGAGTGCTGAATTCCAGTGAAAGAAACTGTTATCTAGGGCACAGACAAAACTTTTCATAGAATCATAGAATCACAGAATGTTTTGGGTTGGAA
>JADKXX010007258.1:0-56766 GCA_017310255.1 Butorides virescens | reverse complement strand
ACGCAGTACTCCAGGTGAGGTCTCACCAGAGCTGAGTAGAGGGGCAGGATTACCTCCCTCGACCTGCTGGCCACGCTCCTCCTGATACAGCCCAGAGTACGGTTGGCCTTCTGGGCTGCCAGGGCACATTGCCGGCTCATGTCCAGCTTTTTATCCACCAGCACCCCCAAGTCCCTCTCGGCAGGGCTGCTCTCAATCCTTTCTTCCCCCAGCCTGGATTGATACTGGGGGTTACCCCGTCCCAGATGCAGGACCTTGCACTTGGCCTTGTTGAACCTCATGAGGTTTACACAGGCCCAGCTCTCCAGCCTATCCAGGTCCCTCTGGATGACATCCCTTCCTTCTGGTGTGTCAATCGCACCACTCAGCTTGGTGTCATCTGCAAACTTGCTGAGGGTGCACTCAATCTCACTGTCCAAGTCATTGATGAAGATGTTGAACAGCACCGGTCCTAGTACGGACCCCTGAGGGACACCACTCGTCACCGGTCTCCATCCGGACATTGCGCCGTTGACCACTACCCTCTGGATGCGACCATCCAGCCAGTTCCTTATCCACCGATTGATGAGACTCCATATGGAGTCTTGATTCCAGTTCTAGGTTCCTCAGTAAAAGAGAGACATGGACATACTGGAGAGAGTCCATCAAAGGACCAGAAAGGTGATTAAGGGACTGTGGTATCTCTCCTATCGGAGAGATGTTCAGCCTGGAGAAAAGAAGGCTCAGGGGAGATCTCATCCATGTGTATAAATACCTGAAGGGAGGGTGCAAAGCCAGGCTCTTTTCAGTGGTGCCCTGTGACAGGACCAGAAGCAATAAGCACACACCGAAACATTTGAGCATCCGGAAACATTTTTTTACTGTGAGGGTGACTGAGCACTAGCACAGGCTGCCCAGAGACCTTGTGGAGTCTCCATCCTAGGAGATATTAATACATCTGCACACTGCCCTAAGCAGTCTGCTTAAGCAGTCTGGTTGGACCAGATGACCTCTAGAGATCCCTTTGAACTTCAACCATTTTGTGATTCTGTGATTAGTCCATTAGTCCAAAAGCAAAAAAAAAAAAAAAAAAAAAAAAGTATTTTTGTCATTTGAATACTTACCGTAAAAAAATAGTTGAATACTTTTTATTGTTAGCATAGATTCTGAAGCTATTTATCTTCTTTTAATTCTCTACCATAAATTGTATACATTTATTTGCAGTCTATGCACTGACTAGCTATAGGTTTGGTATAAGAAATACAGTGCAGATAAGGTTGCAAGAATCTTCACAAATGTTTTATAAATATAGATTATGCATGTGTATATGTATATGCATATATGTATACGTGTACATGTATATCACAGTGGACAAGTACTTTGAATTTTTGCAGCATTTATGAGGTACAAAATTAATTCCAGAAACCAGAGACTGATTTTAAATACACTCTTTGTTCAGAAGAAGATGAAGAACACTGTTAGTTCAAAAGTGACAGGGAAAAATGTCAAAGGAGATTTCCAAATTTAGGCTTTTTAAATCCATGCTGAAATACTCCAGAGAAGACAGTGATAGTTAGAAGAACTAAGAATATTCTTCAGTGATTAAAATGATTGTTCTGGATGTTCAAATTTAGTAACTTTTATTTATGTGTGCTTTAGGTGATCGAAACAACGTACACTGATAAATCATGGTAACTTGGTTACTGGTTTTGGAAATACTGGCTTGTCTCTTGGTATGAGGTAATAATTTATTAAAAAGAACGTCACCTAAACCTGTGATTTTTAGTGTGCATTGTCCCTAATTTTTGTAAATAATAATATATAATTATGAGCAGTATTATTTGCAAAAATTACAAGTTTTTACTGTATTTATCATTATATTCCTTCTAAGTTAGTTAATGAGAAAAAGGGATTTGCAATATCCTTAAATATAATTTTAGCTTGGTTTTGCTATAAAATTTATTAATTCTAATGAAAGAATGAAACAAAATAACATAAGCATTTTCATGGTACATAGACCACAAATTATTTTCTTTAAAAGATTAATCCAGTATACATATAAATTCAGTAAATATTATATGTGTGCGCTCTCTGTGTATTCACATACATCAAATTCCCAAATAAAACTTTTTTTCATGATACTCAGAACTTTCATATATCTATACACACAAAAATACTTTCTTTCTTAGAGACTGCATTTTGTGTGTGTCTGTACATAAATATACACATTTCTGTGCATACACATAAGTAGGAATATTTAGAGTTAGATGTAATTGCACTTCTTGTATTCATGACAGATTCTACAGTGTTTTGTAAAGAAATTACTGTAAGAGATACTTGAGAACTGTTCCCAATGACTTTTTTTCATAAATCTTGGAAGCTTCGCTGCTAGAAGATATTACTCCCATAAATTATGATTGTCAGTACCAACAGTCTAGAAAAAGGCTGTGCCCCTTGTCATTTTAGCAGCACTTCCTATTAACATAGTCACAAGTGGTTTCCCATAATGTGGTACTATTACGCCTGTGATGACTTGATTGACAGCAACACCTATAATAACACAGTATTATTATCTGAGGCAGTTGCTGCTAAGTTTAAGAACCAGTTTATACTTGATGAGCACTGTGCTAGAAATATGCACCTAACATTTGAAAAATGTACCTGCTGGCAGTAGGTACAATTCGGGAACACTTGCTCCAGAGAGGGGGAGACTGGTTGCCAGATTGTAATTATTAATCCTTTAGACATAAATGATCTTTATTTCAGTTAAATTACTGTGTTTATTAATAATTCATAAAAATTGGCCAACCATTTAACACAGTACATGCAGCTGCCCGATAAAGAGATAGTGCCTTTTCATTTGGTCTTAGAGTATTTAATAATTTAAGACAAACAGGATAGGATTTTGCAGTACACTAATAATGTGTCACTAACAACTGAAGAATCTTAAAAACATATGTTCCTTTTGCCTTGTTTTTGCAGTTTGTGATTAGCTCTGTAACAAAGAAAATTAGGTTCTGGGGAGATAAAAAAGTTCAAGGACAATAAGTAGAAAAAAATATGATTCTATACTTCCTCAAGCTAATGACACACTAGATCTAAAAGAATTAATGGCCAGCTTTTCTACATGATATGTGCACAGAGTACTAAAAAGCCCTTCATGCACTGTGTCCAGAATCTTAATTGCCATGTAGTTCACAGAAAGTCCCAGAAGAGGGAAGTGTTTACTCTCAAATAGAGAAGGCATTTTTTTTTTTTACCTTCTAGGATTCAATACGTTACAAAGGAGAAGAAAAGTGCCCTTTTTCCTCTTCAAAATAAAATTGGGGTAATTAAGACTTATTTTTGTTTTAAAATACAGTGCTACACATTAGCTGCTGTTTCCTCTTCCATTTGGCTCTTCATCCATTGGATCTCTGGAAAATTCCAGCTGTCCAAAGTGTGTACTTATTCTAAATAAATCACTTGTCTTCTCCTTTTAAAGAAATGTGACAACTCTTGCACTGGTAATAGCAATGAACAAGCATGGGTAGACGTGTTCTGTTATTTCTATCTGCATTTGGACAAAACCCTTCTAAGATATATTTGTTATGATGACAACATATACTCCATCCTCACATCAGGCAGAAGGATATAAAATATTGACTACTAAAATTAGACCTTTGAAGATTAACAGACATGAATAGGTTTCAGCTAAAGTTTTAAAAGGAGCAAGTTAATCCTACATAAAAGGCAAGTGAGATGACCCGGACAATTACAGATCATTCATCCTGATGCTGATACCAAGCATGATAAGGCAGCTGATGATGTTTGATGTAATTTATAAAGTTTTTATTAATACTAACTAACACAGGTTTATAAAAAGTCTTTTCAAACTGATTGAATACATATTTTTGATGAGAAATAAAATCTGAATTATACTGCTTTTAGTGCTGACGGATTATACTTGTACACTTCTGTGACAATCAGCATGCTCCATGATGTGTCTTTTGAGAAATATGCTATTGACATGATTGATATTGAATATTTTAGAGATTAACCAGTTATCAGGTATCAGAATGTAGTTTTAAATAGGGGTCATGAAATAGGGGATATTAGCTGCCCAGGCTCTTTCTACAACACATGAAAAGATAGGATCTGCCTTAGAACTCTTCTTGGACCTTAGACATTGGCTTCACAACTAGATGTTGCTCTCCAACATTTCTTCTTAAGAAATGCATGAAATTTACCCTTTAAAATGTTGTCAAATGCACTTTTTAGGAAACTGAGGTATCATCCTGCATGGAAAATCTAAGTTCAGCACCTACTGCTACTCCTTCTGTCAACAGATGGTTGTCTGCTCATTTTAGGAATATTTTGGGATCAATTTAGAATCCTAGAATCATTTAGGTTTGAAAAGACTTTCAAGATCATCAAGTCCAACCATTAACCTAACACTGTCATCGCACCATTAAACCATGTCCCTAAGCACCTCATCTACCTGTCTTTTAAATACCTCCAGGGATCGGGACTCCACCCCTTCCCTGGGCAGCCTTTTCCAATGATTAACAACCCTCTCAGTGAAAAAAATTTTCCTAATGTGTAACCTAAAACTGCCCTGGCACAACTTGAGGCTGTTTCCCCTCATCTTATCACCTGTTACCTGTTTCTAGTACTGCTGTTAAAGCAGGTTCACTGTGTAGAAATTACCTCAAGACCAGGCAAAAGAGACAGCAAAACATCCCCTGTTCCCTGAGTAGTATCCATATTTTACAAATGTCACCAGGGTCAGATTCATCTTGCCTAACTTTAGATATTCTGAATATAAATGGTGGTATCTGAAAAAAATTTACCGCCAATGACTTCTACAGTATGTGGGGAAAAATGCTTAGGTTTAGGTTATTAGTCTGCTGACTTATTTGAGCATATGCTTTAGGATGAGATTAGTTGATCCATAAAATGTCCATACATGTGGCCAGCTCAGATACAGATGCTCATATAAGGTGAGCTGAATGCTACCCAAGATAAATTCCAGACTTAAAACAAGAACCCATGGTGTCCAGGGCTCAGTTCTGGGGCCAGTCTTGTTTAATATCTTTATCAATGACCTGGACGAGGAGATTGAGTACACCCTCAGTAAGTTTGCAGATGACACCAAGTTGGGTGCGAGTGTTGATCTGCTCAAGGGTAAGGAGGCTCTGCAGAGGGATCTGGACAGGCTGGATCAATGGGCTGAGGCCAGCTGTATGAGATTCAACAAGGCCAAGTTCTGGGTCCTGCACTTTGGTCACAACAACCCCATGCAATTCTACAGGCTTGGGGAAGAATGGCTGGAGAGCTGCCTGGCAGAAAAGAACCCGGGAGTCCTGGTTGACAGCCAGCTAATCATGAGCCAGTGGTGTACGCAGGTGGCCAAGAAGGCCAGTAGCATCCTGATTTGTATCAGGAATAGTGTGACCAACAGGACTCAGGAAGAGATAATTCCCCTATATTTGGCACAGGTGAGGCTGCACCTTGAATACTGTGTTCAGTTTTGGGCCCCTCACTACAAGAAGGATGTTGAGTTGCTGGAGCGTGTCCATAGAAGGGCAACAAAGCTGGTGAAGGGTCTAGAGCACAAGTCTTATGAGGAGAGACTGACGGAACTGGGATTGTTTAGCCTGGAGAAGAGGAGGCTGAGGGGAGGCCTTATCACTGTCTGCATCTACCTGAAAGGAGGTTGTAGTGAGGTGGGTGTCGGTTTCTTCTCCCAAGTACCCAGTGATAGGATGAGAGTAAACGGTCTCAAGTTGCACCAGGGGAGGTTTGGATGGAATATTAGGAAAAATTTTTTCACTGAAAAGGTTGTCAAGCATTGGCACAGGCTTCCTAAAGAGGTGGTAGGTGGAGTCACCGTCCTTGGATGTGTTAAAAAACAATGTAGACGTGGCACTTTGGGACATGGTTTAGCAGGCATGGTGGTGTTGGGTTGACAGTTGGACTTGATGATCTTAGATGTCTTGTCCAACCTTTAATATTCTATGATTCTATGATTTAAGCCCTAAGTTATTCCTTAAAACAGAGATTGACATTCACCATATTTTTTAAAAGAAAAAGTCAACTAATGATACATTACATATGGAGCCTGATTCTGTCAGCCTGTGTTATCACACCTTGATAATGTCTTGTTGCTTGATCCCCACTGTAGGCTTCCTTCCTCTACAGAAGTAGACAGGTGCATCGTGATTAGCCTGCAGCTAGTGATGAGGGTGAAAGAAGGTTTAATGGTTCATTTTTGGATTCTGATCAGATGTAGGAGGAAGCTAATCCAGATTTACTTTCCTGAGCCAGCAGAGGGGGTGATCTCTCGGTGTTCCCACTAGCCTTTATCAGCTGTTCTGCATGTGCTTGCAGGCATATGACATAAGATCAGTACTGTGCAGCCTTCCTTTGTTCACATTTCCAGTACTACTCCGATCCATTAATTCTGATGCAGTTCTGTGAAAATGCAATGTTGTGGTTAGACACTAAAAAGGCAAAGAATATAAATTCCTCATGGAATTCAGTAATTTCCAGGATTTCTCAGTGATAATTTATAGTTTCAGTATCATAGCTTTCCATGTAATGCCTAAATTCTGCCCTTTTGATATCCTGACAGCTCATGGAATTAGGCCCTAAGCATCTAAGCCAGACTTAGAACACCAGTGTCTCCCCCCTGGGGAAGAGTGATAGTGAAGGAGACATGATGAGATTTATGTACTGTGGTTTTGGGGGTATGTTCTCTAATTCTATGTAATTCTTTACAGAACATTTTATTCAATGAAGTTCTTTGGGCTGCATTATGTACACAGTCAATTATTAATCATGGTGATCCTGTCTGGCTTTAGAATATCTCAATTTATTTTAACAACCATGTTTTAGAAACATGCCTAACCACCTTTTAGAAAGACAATGCTGCTTTTTGTGAATCATCCAAGAAACATCTATTATTTTAATGCTTTTATTATTCATATTACTATTGTTATTAGGATCCTTTTCTTCACTATTTTCAGAAAATAAATTGTGTTCAATTAAATTAAAAATAAATTATTGAAGAATGAAATTATGAAGTTTGTGAAATGTCAGAGGGCAAGTCAAAAGCAATACAACTATTAAGTTATTCTCCATACCTCTGTTTAAGAGTCAAAATTTGACTCAAGCTGTAATTTTTTCTACCCCTTTATATATAAATATCTGAAGGCAGATTCATTTTTTTTTCCCCCAGTCCTAATATTTATGTCTGAAATGATACTAGTAAATATCTTCTGGTCTTTTAACATGCAGGATAATGAAAGAATCTCTTTTGTTGCATTATGCTTTACTATTAGAGGATTATGAAAACATGAACAAAATGGTCGAGTTCATGTTATGTACTACTTGCTACTAAGGAGACTCTGCATTGTTTCAAAATAAGAGATAGCTTTCTGGGATACAGCTGTGACAAAATGTTCTGTCTCAGAGACTACCCATTGGCTTCTCTGCTTGAGACTATAAAAATGGGATTTGTTTTCCATATACGTGGTGATACGTTGTTGGGATCCAATTTTATTGGATGACAGGAAGGCCCCCTTGCTTTCTAGCTGACCTCAGATGAGTCTGGGAGGCTAGGGGCGCTAGACCAACATCTCGTTTTAGGTTTGATCCCTTCAAGTGAGATTAAGAGTGAGATTAAGACACAAAGGAGTCCAGATGCCGTAAATCTACCCATTTATTAACTGTTCAGGGGAAAGAAAGAAAGCAGCGATAGGAAAGGAAGGAAGGCAAGATAGGAAATCAAGCGAAAGGTCCGGGTAGAAAAGCACAGACCATGGATCCGCAGTGTCACAGGGATCTGTGCTTCTGGGGTCTTCAGTGGTGGGTGATCACACACATGGGGTTGGTGGTCGCACCCAGAGTTTTCCCTGTTGCCCACAGGGTCCTCAGTGATGGCAGTCTTCAGTGGTCTCCCATGAGGTCACTGATCCCACACGGTCTGAGACAGTGGCTTTTTTTTTTTTTATAGAGCACAGTCCAGCACACATTTTGCGCGCTTTACTTTTGGTGGGCTCTGTTCATGCACTTTCTTCTTGATGGGCAGGGGCAGGGTTCTGCTCACACGCTGTAAGTGACAGCAAACTGCAAGCCTCGGTGGGCAGGCGGCCCCGCCTGGGTGTTCCCTGCTTCAGCAAGCCTGCAAGCCACCTTGCGTGTGGCAATGCTGATCTTTGCAGATCACCACACAAAAGAGCAAGCTTTGAGATAGTTAGCCGGCTACTCAATCTCTCACATATGTGTGATAGGAAGATACCTCACACTAAACGTGAGTCAGGCTGGTATCAGTCATGTTTCTGCAGGATGAAATCCACTGTATAAACTTTTTATGGAATAAAAATCTCATCGAGCTTGATAGCTATTAACTTTTTTATTCACTGAATGTTCTCCTCGATCCCATTAGTGTCAGGAGGGTACATGGAAAGGAATAGGAAAGCTAGAGCAGTTAACGTGTGGCTCAAAGGTTGGTGCCATCAGAGGGGCTTGGGTTTCTTTGACCATGGGGAGGTTTTCACGGCACCGGGCCTGTCGACAACAGATGGTGCCCGGCTCTCTCAGAGGGGGAAAAGGATCCTCGCTCATGAACTGGTGGGGCTTGTAGAGAGGACTTTAAACTAGGCCTGAAGGGGGGAGGGGATATAAACAGGCTCACTAGAGAGGAGCCTGGGGGTGTCACCCCATTGCTGGGGGTGAAACCGACAGCCCAGCTCAAGTGCATCTACACTAATGCACGCAGCATGGGCAACAAACGGGAGGAGCTGGAAGCCATTGTACGGCAGGATGGTTATGATGTAGTCGCCATCGCAGAAACGTGGTGGGATGCCTCCCATGACTGGGGTGCTGCGATGGATGGCTACAAACTCTTCAGAAGGGACAGGCAAGGAAAAAGAGGCGGTGGGGTGGCTCTGTATGTTAGGGAGTGTTTAGATTGTACAGAGCTTGACACTTGTGGTGAGGCAGAATGCTTATGGGTGAGGATGAGGGGGGAGGCCAACAGAAAAGATATCATGTTGGGAGTCTGTTACAGACCACCCGACCAGGATGAGGATGTTGACGAAGATTTCTACAAGCGGCTGGCAGGAGTCTCTCAGTCATGAGCTCTTGTTCTTGTGGGGGACTCCAACTTCCGAGACATCTGCTGGAAATAGAATACAGCAGAAAGGAAACAGTCCAGAAGGTTCCTGCAGTGTGTGGAAGATAACTTCCTGACACAGCTGGTATGTGAGCCTACCAGGGGAGGTGCCCTGCTTGACCTCCTGCTCACTAACAGAGAAGGACTGGTGGGAGAGGTGGTGGTCGGAGGTCATCTAGGCCTTAGTGATCATGAAATGGTAGAGTTTTTGATCTTTGGTGAGGTAAGGAAGGGGGTCAGCAGCACCGCCACCATGGATTTCCGGAGGGCAGACTTTGACCTGCTCAGAACGCTGGTTGGGAGAGTCCCTTGGGAGCTAGTCCTGAAGGGCAAAGGGGTCCAAGAAGGCTGGGTATTTTTCAAGGAAGAAGTCTTAAAGGCACAGGAGAAGGCTGTCCCTATGTGCCGTAAGACAAATGGGCGGGGAAGACGACCGGCCTGGCTGGACAGAGGTCTACTCCTGCGACTAAGGGAAAAAAGGAGACCTTACCAGCTCTGGAAGGAGGGGCAGGCAACCCAAGAAGAGTACAGGGATCTTGTCAGGTCATGCAGAGAGGGAATTAGAAAGGCAAAAGCCCAGCTGGAAGTTAACCTGGCCACTGTTGTAAGGGATAATAAGAAAAGTTTTTATAAATATGTTAACAGCAAAAAGAGAGCCAGGGAGAACCTCCATCCTCTAGTGGATGCAAGGGGGAACATTGCCACTAAAGACGAGGAAATGGCTGAGATACTCAACGCCTTCTTTGCCTCGGTCTTTAATGGCCCGATGAGTCATCCCCAGGGTACCCAGCCTCCCGAGCTGGAAGATGGGGACAGTGTGTGGGATAAACCCCCATAATCCAAGAGGAAGCAGTCTTTGACCTGCTATGCCACCTGGACATCCACAAGTCTATGGGGCCGGATGGGATCCACCCAAGAGTGCTGAAGGAGCGGCAGAGGAGCTTTCCAAACCACTCTCTATCATTTATCGGCAGTCCTGGATAACAGGGGAGGTCCCAGATGACTGGAAGTTGGCAAATGTGGTGCCTATCTTCAAGAAGGGCCGGAAGGAGGATCCGGGAAACTACAGACCTGTCAGCCTGACCTCAGTACCGGGGAAGATTATGGAGCAGTTCATCTTGAGTGTGCTCACCAGGCACATGGAGGACAATCAGGGGATCAGGCCCAGTCAGCATGGGTTCATGAGAGGCAGGTCTTGCCTGACCAACCTGTTTTCCTTTTATGACCAGGTGACCCGCCTGGTAGATGAGGGAAGGGCTGTGGATGTTGTCTACCTGGACTTCAGCAAAGCCTTCGACACAGTCTCCCGTAGCATTCTCCTGGAGAAGCTGGCAGTTCATGGCCTAGATGGATATACTCTTCGCTGGGTTAAAAACTGGCTGGCTGGCCGAGCCCAGAGAGTCGTGGTGAATGGAGCTAAATCCAGTTGGTGGCCAGTCACAAGCGGTGTCCCCCAGGGCTCAGTTCTAGGGCCGGTTTTGTTTAATATCGTTATCAACGACCTGGATGAGGGGATTGAGTGTGCCCTCAGTAAATCTGCAGATGACACCAAACTGGGTGGGAGTGTTGATCTGCTTGAGGGGAGGAGGGCTCTGCAGAGGGACCTGGACAGGCTGGATGGATGGGCCGAGGCCAACTGTATGAGGTTCAATAAGGCCAAGTGCCGGGTCCTGCACTTTGGTCACAACCACCCCATGCAGCGCTACAGGCTTGGGGATGAGTGGCTGGAAAGCTGCCTGGTGGAAAAAGACCTGGGGATACTGGTTGACAGCTGGCTGAATATGAGCCAGCAGTGTGCCCAGGTGGCCAAGAAGCCCAATGGCATCCTGGCTTGTATCAGAAATAGTGTGACCAGCAGGAGTAGGGAAGTGATCGTGCCCCTGTACTCAGTGCTGGTGAAGCCGCACCTTGAATACTGTGTTCAGTTTTGGGCCCCTCAGTACAAGAAAGATGTTGCATTGCTGGAACATGTCCAGAGGAGAGCAACCAAGCTGGTGAGGGGTCTGGAACACAAGTCATATGAGGAATGGCTGAGGGAACTGGGGTTGTTTAGCCTGGAGAAGAGAAGGCTGAGGGGAGACTTTATCGCCCTCTACAACTACCTGAAAGGAGGCTGTAGTGAGGTGGGGGTCGGCCTCTTCTCCCTGGTAACAGACGATAGGACGAGGGGCAATGGTTTGAAGCTGCGCCAGGGCAGGTTTAGGCTAGCCATTAGGAAAAACTTCTTCACCGAGAGGGTTGTCAGGCTCTGGAATGGGCTGCCCAGGGAGGTGGTCGAGTCCTCATCCCTGGAGGTATTTAAAAGAAGCATAGATGAGGTGCTTAGGGACGTGGTTTAGTGGTGGGATGGCAGGGCTAGGTTAACGGTTGGACTCAATGATCTTAATGGTCTTTTCCAACCGAGGTGATTCTATGATTCTATGATTCTGTTTTCTCTTCCCCACACCCTCACATATTACAATCAAACAACATTAAATTTAGTTTACTGGAGAACAGAAACTTTCTTACATTTTCTTAATAATTTTAGATTTTTTTATTAAGTATTATTATTAAGATTTCCCAAAATTAGGACTCAATTTACAGATGATTAGGTAATTTATTTCACCTGTTTCTCCTTGGTCACTGGCGTCTTAAAAGACAAATATTTTAAATATCAAGCTAAATTTTGCTTTTTTTTCAATTTAGTTTGTGTCCTGCCATTTTTTTTATTTTTTTTTTTTATTTTGCCAAATGCTTTCATCTCATGCATCTTCTCAGTATCTGCTTCTGTTCTCCAACAGCAGCTGTGCTTCAGGACCACTGCAAGCTTCCTCACAGCAACACCTTGTCAGCTCTAGCAGAGCCCTCAGTAGTGGAAGCTGAGAAAACAAGACTACAGATAGACTCCTTCTTTTCTGCAATGTCTCTCCATACAGAGTATCTGCAACTCATACAGTGTTTTGAAGGCTGCCTCAGCATTTTCGACTCATGAAAAAAACCTCAACAATACTATACATAATAGTCAAGCATATTCCAACGCTTTCAGAAATAAGAACAGCTAACACCTTCATCAAAAATTATGATTTCTCTATGTGCAGCACTTTAGATGGCAGCTTAATTGCATGGTAAGGCCAGCAGAAAGCACTGTAAAAAAAAATTAGTCACCTAAGAGATTATGTTAATCTGAGACTTTTTCAAACATCAGATATGCTGATTAGCATTCAGACAGTCTTGAAACATTCTTTTTTTTTCCTCTGGTGAATTTTCTTTTTACTATGTTAATTGCACCTTAAAGTAACTCGACAGCTTGGCATTGTAAAACATGGACATATTTGAAATTTCATAACATCAAAGCCTGACCTGATTTCTGCTAGTGGCATATGAGTAGGCTAACTGCAGTAGAAACAAAGCAGCAACTAACCAATTTACACTGACATGTTTTTGTATTTCTAACAGCAAGAGCTTCTGCTTAGCTGTTCGCTGTATTTAGCTTTTCCTGACCATGTGCAGATATATATGATTCACTAGAAAATGAGTCAGATGTTCATTAACACTCTGGAGTCCCACAGCAAGCTGTTCATTAACCTGGTAGGTAAATGGCTATATTTATTATTTGTTCAACCCAGTTGATACCCTTTGGAATATATGGAAAACAAAAGTCTGTGCAGATCTAATCCAAAAGCCTTTGATCTTCCAAACCTGGGTTTCAAATTTCAGTTTCCCAGTCTTCTCAACCTTTTTAAGAGGCATTAAACTAGATAATAAATAGCCTTTAGCAAATAATAAATTTCCTTTTAAAAAAAAAGAACTTTGTGTATCGCAAAACTTTCTAGCACATTAAAATTCATTTTTGAAAACATACAGAAAGAAGTTAGACATTAGTCTTAAGGAACCATTACGTTTTGCTTGTTAGAAGAGTAAGAAAATTCTTTTGAAGAGCTGTGATAGGTGTATCCAGGATCAGTAGAAAAACACATGACATTTTTGGTTTCACATTATCTTGCCTACTGCCAGCCTAAAATTAATGACTAATACACTTCCTGTAAATGCTTCTTCTGACCAGGAACATTTCACTTTATTTCTTATTCAGCTTTAATTGGCATTTGATTTTCTCTGTGAACACACACACACATGATACTGTTCTGGATGCAAAGGACAAGGAGAACAGTGGGGAAATTCTCACTTGTGTTACTTCATGATAATTCCAAAAGGTTGACCACAGATGTTTTAATAGAAACAGTGATGGGACTGAAAACTGTGTGTCTGTGTCAAAGTTCTTGGAGTTGGAGAGCAGCTATGATTATTAGTATCCTTTGGGCCTGTAAGAAATTAATAAGCAGTACCAGCTGGAAACTGAGGAACTGTAAGTGTAAGATACTTTTACAATGAGCCCCTTGAAACTTTTAGTTACATGAGTTTAGTTAAAACTTAGTTAATGAATCCGTTAAATCCTGGACAATGAAGTACCTCCTATTATGTTCCTTGACACTGAGGGTTCATTGTTCAAAAATGATTCTGTGACAATAACTTCAGTAGCTGATAACTTTTTAATAACTTCTCAATAAGGAGAGGGAAGCTGGCAGAAATTCAGACTACTCTGCATTTTCAAACAGTGGCACCTGGAATAACTCAGTTAATGTTATTTTTGCAGTAATTTATTATGGATTTATATTTGGTTTTTTTTTCCTTCAAAATTTTAAGTTAACTCAAGTACAAGAGAAATTGCGAAAATCTGAGTGCTACAGAACTGAAAAGTTTGTGATTGATTCATGTTTTTTAAACAAGGATACAGAAATGAACCATAAAGGAATCTGTCTGAGACAGAAGACTGAAGAATCAAACTCATTGAATCTGGGATTTTAAATAACAGATCAGATTATAATGGAACAAAACACTCAAAGTCATATGAGACACCCAGAATTACCCCCTCAAAATTGAATTTGCTGAGCAAAGAAGTCATGAGGTCTGGACTGAAGCATATGTAGGGTCTGTGATACTCCAGTCCTGTAGTAATAATGATAATTCCAAATCATTAAAGGAAAAGAGTATTATAACTCTCAGTTCAGAGTTGGAGTAACACAGACAAATAGTGAGACAAAACAAAGGGAATGTGCAGTGTTATACAAAACAAGATATCCAGTGTTTTGGAAAAGGCATGAGAAATACAATGGTGTTTGTAAGCATTTGAAAGAGCAAGAGTAATTTGGACAGCACAAACAGCAACTTTTTTTTAGCCCAAATGTAGTATTTAGAGCTTCATTAAATGATTGAGCAAAAAGTACTGAATTATAAGCTTGAAAGTATAAGAGAGATTTACTAATTTTAACTAGAACAAGCCAATGGGCTAGGAGGCTGAACTGAAGAAAAACAAACATACAAGAAGAAATAGCATGATGAAAGGCTGACAAAGATCTATTTCCCACTAAATCGGTACAAATGTAATGTTGTTTTTAATTAATTAGAAAAAGATATAATTTAAGAAATTATGTGGTTGCAAAAGATGGTTAAAAACTTGTTAGGGCACTGATCTCACTAAATAGGTGTATTAATTGCTGTGAGAATTAAATAATTTGTGGACATTCATAAATAACTCAAATAACCCCATTGATTAATGGTCCATAATACATGCATTTCCAAATTTGGGGAACAAAAATATAATCTTAATGCTCAGGAAAACACATAGCAATGGCAAGTATTATGTAAATGTTATTACATGATAAAAATATACAGAACACATACACATACACACACACAAAAAAATTGCTTCACCTTTATAGTCTCTGAAATACCAAAATGTCTTGTATAAGGAAAGATTTCCCACAGTACACAAAGGGAGGCTTTTTTTGAAAGATGGTTGACTGAAAATATTTCTCAACACTTGATAAGTAAACAAGCAAACTTCCATACTTCCCTGAGAAAAACATATCATGTAAGACGACTGTCATTTGATTAGCATTTAGTAAGCAAGATATTTCAAGGAAGTGGTAACATTTTCCATCACAAGGGATGTATTAACATTTCTAGGAAAATGTTTTTATCTGAGTAGAAAAGGTGAGAAAGTATTCAAAACACTTTTGGAAAGGGTTGCTCTCATTAGTTAAGGCAAAATACACAGGAATAGTTATTTCATATGGTAGAAATTATTTTTATTCCAGGTGAAGACAGATTCTCCTTCACGAAAATGAGAACAGGTAGAATAACAGTGTCTCATGCTGTCTTTCAGCAATAGTTTTCAAAATTACTAGAAGTAGATGTCTGGAAAAATCTTATCAAGGAAGAAGTATGAGTTCATGTCACCAAACATCCAGTGTGCGTTTTGAACTGTGAGACATGCACACCTAATTGACAAATAGCAACTGACTTCTTTCAGAAGTATTTGCACTGCTATTCTACAGAAATGAGGCAATGTCATCTAAAAGATTATGTGTTCCTATATTTCTTTAACATATCTATCTTAGGGGTAACTGTCTGTGTATTTCAGCTACAGCATTCATAAAAAAATCTGTTATGATTTGTACAAGTTCCCCAGTGACAGAGAACTTTGATTTAGACAGTGTATTGCTTCTTTTAGAAAATGTTCTGGAAGATATTAGGAACACTTTGTAGGATACATACCAAAGACTTCTAATGAGCCTAGATTATATGAATTTAGTAGGCTGTTTATTTTTAAATAAGCCTACATTTCCTCAGTGGGAAAAGGTCAGTGCCTTTGAAAATGTCTCAGTCAAAATCTTGCCCATTTAAATGTTTTCTAGTAGGTATGAGGATATCTAATGAATGACTTGCCAAATGAATGCTATTTTAGTAAGTCCTAATTATACTTTTTATGGAGATGTGAGTAATTACATATTGTTCTGAATCTACAAATTTCAATTAAAATACCATTCTTTCAACAGACTCTCAGTCTCTATTGACATGCATTGCAAGATGTGTTTGACAGGCAAGCACAGTTTATGATGTTCTACTTTATTTCCAGCTGTTCCCTTCTAGACAGAGATTTGCTACAGTTCACTCTCCGATGATAAGTGCCAATAGTTTAAAATATAAAATCAAGTTCATCCAACACTGTTAAAAGCAACATTTTGCCGGGAAGATTTCATTGTGCCCTCTTTTTTGGTGGAGGACAAAATTAAATGAACACACACCATCCAGTTCTGAACACAGAAAAAAGATCTACATAGTCATCTTTTGATTTCACAAGTGGGATATAATCTCCCATATCTGACATAACCATATTTTCTGGAAGAAAGAGAGAATTTCAAAGTGTAAAAAAAGGTATAAAAATGCAAATACATTTTCTTTTTCTCAAAATATGTCAGTTTTATTTCTTTCAAAGAGTTTCCTCTATTGTAGTCATTGGTTTTGATTGTGTTCCATCTCCTCAATAAACAATCTACATACCATGTTTACCTTCGCAATTTGGTAGTCTTCTGATGATGTTGTCCAGACAATAAAATGTTAATTGTTTTCAGGGTTGTTTGCTTTGATATCTGTAATCATGGTTGCTCTTTATAATTGCTCTCACAACAGAACCTTTCACATGCAAATTAAGCTGTCTTTTTATAACAGTCTTATTAAAAATTATTATTCCCTCGGTGGGCTGAGACAGCATGGAGGTGACATATGTGTTCTCTAGGGGAAGGAATGGAACATTTGAATGCATGACAAGTCTTTGCTTCAGGAAAATAAATGCATCTTTGTGACTAAAGTGAAATGAAGTGAATTTTATTTTGGTCTCATTCTGGAGGTGTCTTGGAGTGTATTCATGAATACAACAGAAAGATACAGTATTAATCCTCAATGATAGCAGCTAGGTTTCTGACTCATCTTTTTTGCACTATGAGTACTGAACTCTAGAATGACAGGATTATAATTTTTTTACCCATAAAAATATCAACAATGATGTTTAACAATATGAAAAGTCTTATATTTCTTTTCATGCATGCATATTGCTCTTATTGGTAGCAATGGGAATTAAGAATTGAGCCTGGAGATGAAAACAGTCTCCTAAATACTTCCTTGAATCACTTAAGACAAACTATTTACAAAATACAAGCCAAATACTTATATTTTATTACAAAAAGCTGGCTATGCTAAGGTAGGACATGCCTTTTCCCCTTATTTTTGTTAAAACCAAAACAAAGCACATGCCAAGAATGATGTTTGCAAATTCGTATACCCAACAGATACATAACAGTAATAAGTTTTCTTCATTTGCCATTTTTATTGATATTTATTCTCCAAAGTAATGAGAATCTTACATCTCTTCAGAAGTCTGTCTTCATAGTGCATCTGTAATGCCAAAGATGATTTGATGTCAAGACTGTCTGTACAAGGAGTTCAGATTTTTACTGATTTAACAGATATATTTCTGCACTGTCCTTCCAGTGTTTTCATAGCTGTAGCCATTCTTCACTAAGCGTGGCAACTGCAAGGATATGCCACTGTTCCTACGTCTCATTCTCATTCAAGATTTAAATCAATTCTCTCAGGCTTTGCTATTTTTGAGGAGAGAGGTTTGAATCCTTACTTTCTTGACCCTTTTGCCCTTTCTAACTCTTCTGAGTTGCCTTGCCACCAGTAAAATAGGAAGGCAGGAAGGTAGGAAGGCAGGAAAGAAAGAAAGAAAGAGAGAAAGAGAGAAAGAAAGGGGGGGGGGGGGGGGGGGGGGGGAAGGGGGGAGAGAGAATCCACTAAATGCCAAACAAATGAAATCCGTTACTTGTAGGCAAATTAAGACGAGTTTGGGTGATTTTTGCCTTGCCTTGCCTTGCCTTGCCTTGCCTTGCCTTGCCTTGCCTTGCCTTGCCTTCCCTTCCCTTCCCTTCCCTTCCCTTCCCTTCCCTTCCCTTCCCTGCAGCAGTCAATGCATTTAGCTCAAATCCTAACAAAAAGGTAGAAAGCAGTATGGGCTCTGTTGAACTCAGAGATGCATAATATCTTGCCTTTGAGAGATGCATAATGTCTTGCCTTTGAGAGATACATAATGTCTTGTCTTTGAGAGATACATAATGTCTTGACTTTGGCTTTGTTGTACCTGTGGTCAACAGAAACATATCTGCACATTCAACATATTGTTCCCAAGAGATTAGCTAAGAAAGCTTCTTCTGCAAAGAAATAGGAAGGGTCAAGCTGCTGTTCTGTAATGGACAGAGTGTGAGTATCAAGCCAAGAGTACATGGAAAACAAAAGCCTTGTTCCATAGGTGGGCTGCACAAGGAATGATGAAGGTTTTTGATGCCAGTTTCATCCCTAGCACAGGTGACAAGTGATACAAGAGAGGCTATAAACTGTAATACATTTGACATTAAAAGTCAAAACCAATTAATCAATATGCAGATTTTCAGAACAAAACACTTTGAGAGAGTTAATATGTTAAAATAAAACAGAAAATATGTCAAGAAGCAGTGAGGTGGAGAGTGGTAGAATGTACACCTGTGGTCTAGGCTGTAGCCCAGGTGCATAGCTGGGAGGGTCTGGAGTTGATAGAAAATTAACTACTGAACATAGCCCTGGAAAGATAGTCATATCTCATTAAAATTGTATGTGTCTACTATTTTCCTGTAATGGAGAGAAAAGGTTTGGAACTGCTAGGGAGATAGGCTTTTGTAACCTGCTGAGACTGTACTTCTGAATTTTTAGCTTTCAAATACTTAATTTTTTTCTTTTTCTGTGGAAGTTAATTCTGTGTTTAACAACAACATTTATGTCTCCTGGAGCTCAGCTGTGTATGTCTTGAATATGCATAGTTCTGAAAGTTTTGAGTTAAAGAAATTTGTAAGAAGAAAACCCTTGAAACATTGAGTCATCACTGCATCATCTTGCTGATAAGGCTCTCCCTTATCATAAGGCAGTAGTAGCATGGTAATGTGATTGTCTGCATTGTATCTGTCTACAGTATAGACAATAGAGATGAGGACTGTGAGGTCTGACAAGGATTATGGATCACACTTGTCCCTCACACTGGTAATGATCAGTGAAAAACTTCAGTAGTTTCATCAGTACAAAAATAAACCTGAGTTCAATTAGCAAAATTTAGCAGTATATGGGGGAGAAGAAACAAATTTTTCTCTAGTCTTTCATTTGTGTGTGAATTAATGGTTGATTTTAGGGCTGTTAAACTGGGCAAGTAAAATGAACCTAGATTTCAGTTTCCTAGTGATTGGTTCTTCTGGTATCTATCTCAGCTGAATCCTACCTCACAAACCTATCTTCTTCCGAGATGGAAGTAATTTTGCATGTGAGTGTGAATAGTGTTTCTTTCACACAGAAAAAAACCCAGTACAGTAACATTTCCTTCTTAGGTTGTTTATATGGAAAAATACTGTAATGGCTGCTTATGTGGAAGTATGGAGTGCCAGAGACAGAAAACTGTTTCTCTGCAGTTAAAAATGAGATTACTTAGGCAGTGCCAGGACACAGAGGAGGTTTACAAATTTATTAAGTTAAGGTGAAAAGTAGCATCTTGTGAAACAGCTGTCCATCAGCAGCCTGATTTGTAAGTTCCCCTTTTATACTAGCTTTAATTAAGACAGTTGTTTCAAATGCTTCTGTGTGCTATTCCCAAAGGGAACTACTTTAAATACTTGGATTTACTTGGTTTCCACATATTGTGTACCTTTCAAATACATTCTTCAAAATATAACCATTCCCAAGGTCAAGTTACAGAATAAAATGACATAAATGCAGTGTCACAAAATTATAATAGTACTATGAGACTGAACATTCACAGAAAATGGTAAAAATATTCAACTGATGAATGTACTCCTTTACTGATGCTAGGCTCCACTGATAGGTGGAGGAGTATGTCTACACAGACATACTGCAAAGCCCTTAAGCCCATTTTACATTTTAAAACATTCTAAATTTGCATCCATATCATACAGGCTATTGCACATTAAGCCTGTCGTATTAGCAGCTTATTCTCTAGTGCTAACAATAATTTTATTCCTAGTTGACATGCACAACACTACAGTAAGCCTAGCCAATCAAAATTTAATTGTCAAGAGGCAAGAGAAATGTCTCCGTGCATATTACACTCCATCAGTTTTCTTAATCACTTCAAGTAAATAAGTCTGAAGACTTTTAAACTTAATTTACATAAAATGCTTCTTCGCTTCTGTCCCCTGTTATGTGAAACAGACTTTTATCTTTAAATGCCTTCTCTGATAACAAAGATGGTGAAACATACTAAAAAGTGTATTACTGGCCTAACAGGACTTTGTGTCAAGGGTTTTCATGAGAATAGCAAGCCCTCAGTTTCCACAGTGATCTGCAGTGGATTTACATGACAGTATAACAGGACTAAGAAACATATTTCTGCTTGTAATCAGAGACTTGAAGGATCAATCCACAGAGAAAGGACTTTGCACGTGGATAACCCTGCTTCTTTAGATTTTATTGTGAACAGAGAGGTAATGAAAAAGCAGTAAAAAAATAGGTATAGGCAGATTAGAGACAATTAAGAAGGCAACAAAAAGCTTATGGAGGTAATATTAAGAGTAATTTCTTAGGTTAGGACAGGCGGCTTGACAGAAGGACTTAATGCAAAAGTTTATTAACTGAGTTTCTAAGACCAGTTGTAATGTGCATTCAGAATTAGGAGATGTTGCCTTTCAGGACAGCAGCCCTACCTTCATTTTATGCTCATCCAGTGTGTTAGTGTGTTCTGTCAAGATTGGGGGCTTCGGCAAGAGTGCATATATTACCAGAAATCCAAAGCATAAGCTCTGATACCTAAATCTAAGTGACTTAAACCTTGTAAGGGATGTAAGGCAAGTTAAGGAATATTTCTGGAATTTTAAAGCAAGTGGGATATATCCACTCATACGTAGTTGCCATATAACCATCTGTTATGTGATTAGATGGATTTGAATGTTGCCACTGCCATTATTTAAAATACATAGAATATGGTGTGAGTTAAAGAAGAGGAAAATACAAATAAGCTTTTAAGAATAAGGATTGAATCTTTTATATCTAGCCACATTGTTTTTCTCTTTTTTTGCTAAGGTGGTAGCCTGTATTGAATTGTACACAAAGACTGGATTTGCTCTTCTTTCTGTGGTCTAGTTGGCACAGTAGTGAACAGGTTAAGTTTTCCTAGTTTTATATTCTGGTGTTTTCAGACCTGAATTTTTCCCACACATCATGCACTGAATGCTCAAAGCTGCTGCAGGATTAGCGGTCTGTGTCAGCACTGATAATCAGTGCATAGCAGCTAAGCATTCTTTATTTTCAAACTTTCAGAACATGTTTATTTCTTTCCCTCTGCGTACTTTCCACACTGACATGAGTTCACTCATTTCTGTGAGTTGAGTGAGAACACATGAATTTTGAGCATGCCAATTCATATCTTGGGTTGGCTGCTTTGTGCCACTTCATCAGTTCTTAGAGTCAAGGAGAGGGAGAATTAACCAATGCCGTACAGAATTCATTACTAAGGTAATTGTATATCTGTATATTAAATTACACCTTCTTAGTTACACCTGAAGAGTTTAGTACTGAATCACCACAATCTTTTACAAGGTTATTAATTGCTATAAGAATAAAAAATAATTATAGATGAAACTAATTGCAGTTATTTGAATGGTGATGAAAATTAGTTTTTTCTCTGGATTTGTTATGGTCTGTTGGTGATAATATTGCCTTTGCATTTCATTATTTGCATAGCGTCATTTACTTCACAGGAGGTATAGTCATACGCTTTGTTAATTTTTCCTGGTTTGTAAGCTGTCCCTGTATCATTCTGTATCAGACATTCCTGAATCAAATGCACTCTACTTTCCAGCTTCCACATCTTTACTTAAAAGTTTAAATTAACTTTATCACAGGAGGTATAGGCTTCACTTTTCAACAGAATGATTGCCTTAGAACTTACCTATATTTTTCAAAACACTGAATAGATACATACATGCATGTCTTCCTTCTTTCCTTCCTTCTTTCCTTCCTTCTTTCATTCCTTCTTTCCTTGCTTCCTTCTTTCTTTCCTTCCTTCCTTCCTTCCTTCCTTCTTTCTTTCCTTCCTTCCTTCCTTCCTTCTTTCTTTCCCTCCCTCCCTCCCTCTCTCGCTTCCTCCCTCTTTATTTCTTCTTCTCTCCCCTTCTTTCTCCTCTCTTCTCTATTTCTCTCTCTTGTTTCTCCCAGATGTCAAACTGGTTTTTGACCTTTAGCATATTTTGAAAGACCTGAGGCATAAGTACAGAATTGTAAGCAGGAGGGACCAATGGTGGAGGAAATTTTGACTATCTAAAAACAGCTTTTTCCATTTCTTTCTGTTTTCTTATTATTTTCATTTAAGTCACGCACTGCTTAGCAAATTTAATCCATATATAGCAAGTCCTTTTCCTTTTCCACTTTGTAAGTATTCAAGTTGTTTTTAGTTCAGGCATTGAGACACCTGAATTGATGAACAATTGTTCTATAGTCAAGTGCATGCATCTCTAACTAAGCTACAGCCACTGCAGGCATAGAGGCTGAGTTCAGTAATCTTTATTACAGAAAGATAAGTCAACCTATCAGAGTGAAAAGAATCAAATACACTTGCAGGGAGAAAAGTTCTTCACAAGAGCAACAGACAAAAAAAAACCCCTTTTAAACAAAAGCTTCCATTGTACTGTGTTTTTAATGATGCAATACTGTGTTTGTATATAGCTAAGAAGAAAAGTTAAAGAAGCAAAATGACCCTCTGGGGCAAGAAAGAATTATAGCTCAGGTAGTATAATACGTACCATAGCATATTGGAGTGTGTTTGATATGATTACAGAAAAAAAATACATGACTGCTTTAGTTGTTTTCTGGTCTTTTCTTTCTGCTGAAAGCACAAAAAAATATGGTCACATCATGGGTAAGAATAATTATCAGGAATTTTCACTGTTAACTAGATGAAAGGAAAGCTCATGATAGCCATATCACTGAGGCTATTTGTATTGATAAATAGAACAGCATACCTCCAGTGTTAAGGCCAGCTCCCTGTAGAGCAGATTGTTGCATCCACACTGCATAACATTTGGTTCCGGAAGTGCTCTGAACTCTATGTAGGAGCTGTATGATTTTAAGACAAAATTATTTTACCGAGAGTTCCCCCCCCCCCCCCCCCCTTTTTTTTTTTTCAGGACAAAATGCTTTAAAAACTGGAAAGGCTCAGCTGACTGTTTCCTTCCTAGTGTGAAACCGAGTCAGCACATTTCATATTTTGGTTTATGGGCTGAGGACATGTATTGGTAGCACAGGGTACAAAGCCCTTTGTGTTAAAGTTGGAGAGAGATATCCCTGAACTTAACTAGTCCTAGGCTTTCTAGAAGATTGTGAATTAAAGGCTGTCCACAAGAGGTCCAGAGAGTGACCTGACAATTAAAGAGCCTGGATAATCAGGCATCATCTTGTTGCAGTAACTTTTATTTAGCAGAGTAGACATGTTATTGCTAAGCAGATAAGCAGCGGTTAGCTACCAAAAATACATCACCTGCACTTTACATAATAGATGTTTCTCGCTCAACTGCTCTGCATGCACTCGTTAGCATTTGCAGTAGTAGTATATGTAGCAAGATATTGCAGTAACACCAGTGTATAACAAGACTGCTGAATTACAGTATTTTGCAATGTCATACCAAAAACATTGTAAAACCAAACAGTCAAGGAGAAACAGCTCAATCTAATGTAATGGTTTTGTCCAGTTTTTAAAAATGTTCTTGAAAGCATTCCTGTAAGCTCCAAAGTGAGCTTTCAGACCATTTGTGAAGCTGTTTGTAACAAGAAAAAAATGTTGAAATTATTCTCCTGACTTGCTCTTATAACATAATAAATAATCTCTTTCTATTTAGGGAATTACGGTCGCCACTGTAAACGCAAATTATTCCACAGGCAGACCACAGGAGACCTTGTTCTGGATTTCAGCTGCTAGCATCTTGAGATACCCCTAGCACTCCCCAGTGTTTTGCAGTTCCACATCATCTATATGGTTCACTGAAAACATATTGGAATTGTGGAGATTTGATTTTTATCTTACACAAAATGAAGTGTCAAGTACAATGAAAGATATAGCTTTTTATGTTAATGTTAAGTTAAAAGCTGGAATCTGCCTCAACTGGGAACACAAAGTACGAATGTATGGCTGAGCTTGGCAAATTTACCTTACAGCAGCTTACCATGTTTGGTGGTGGTTGGCTTTTTTCTGAAGCGATAAGCAGGAATGGCAGGTGTCCTGAAGTAACTCATCTGAGCTTAAAAAATAATGTCAGTTTTCATTAGCAAAGACAACACTAAACACCATAAAATAATTTATAATAGTGATACTTTATTCTATGTAATTATGTAATTGGAAACTAAAAAAAGTCTTTAGACCAAAATAATGCATATGAATAAAACTATATACATTTACAGGTCTTAGTAAAAACAGCTGTAATAATATAACAGCAGTAACAATAAGCTCTCATTTAAAATGTTATAGTCCCTTCTAAATGCTTTGAAAGGAAGAGACATGTAATTATGCTTATTTTTCATGTGGGAATAATAATAGCAGGGTTTTTTTCATATATGTATATGAAAACAACAAGACTAGTAGCTGAATATTTACTACAGCAAGTAAGGGAGTCACACTAAAAATCCTCTTGGGTTTCCTAGAATTCTTTAAGCATCAGGTCATAGATGAGGAGGAAAAAGAAAGGTATGCTCATAGTACTATTTTCAGACCTGTTGCTACTGTGAAACAAGCAATGCAAAAATATAACATGCCTGCTCTTGTTGGTATTTGTTAGGTATGGTGACAGGATTTAAAGACGGATGTATATGGAGCAGATCCTGCATATCTGTTCAGACAAGATCTAAGCATCTATGGGAGAGGTGTAATACATAGAAAACACAGAAAAATATTCTGATCAGAGACAATCTTAATGTATTTTATGTACATCAAGGATAGGCATTACTTAAGCACAGATTGGCCAATATGTGATTTACATACTCTAGCACTCCTTTATATACCTGATCCCTTATTTCTCTCTAGTCCCAGGTCTTGTTTTGAAAAACAATTCAGTCAGGGATTCAACAAAAGGCATTGTGATGCTTAACACTGCAACATCTAAAATGTAGATACTCAAAACTGAATTTGAGGTGTTGGTTTAGGTGTCTAGATATACCAAATACAGGAACCTAAATTAGTATTCAAAGCAGCCAACGTGCTGAGTGCTGGCATGTTGAGCGGCCCTGTATGAAATGTGAATCTGAAATTTGGAAGCTGAAGCAGATTCCTGGGGATTCAGAGCTCCGCTTTCTTTCTGAGAGCAAGACACTACGGAATACCAGCTTCATCCTCTCCTGTATCTTTTTGCAGGACCCTTCCCATGGAAGCTGCAAGCCAGAAACTGGAGTACAATGACAAGTTTTCTCTGATTTGCTTCCCTCAAGGTAACTCTGCAAATTCTACATGAATGATGCCTAATGTCTTGTTTAATACCTGACCTAAACTTTTAGGAGCCTACTTTCAATTTCACACTTAAATGTCTTCCTTTTGCAAATTGGGGCTTTTGCAATTTTGAAAAGGTTATACCTTCCTGGCAGTGAGCCCATATGGTAAAAGTTCTTATAGGTTTATTGTACGCCAGACAATATTTTTTCGTACTCATGGTCTAAGACAGTTTCAAATACATGGTAAGTGGCTTGAGGACTGGGGAAGGAACTGTATTTACAGCTTTCATTTTGTCAAAGCCCAGTGTCTGATATTGTTTCCTCTTTGGAACTGGATAGTTGTTTTTACTGTTGTGTGGTGTCCTTTCTTTTTACATGAGCATATGTGCAGCAGCTGTTGTCTTAGCTGTGATCTAGGGACTTCCAGTGCTTAAGTCATGATGCTCTACAGTTTCAGTGAAAGGGCTAGGTCTATAGCTGAGGGCTAGAAAAGATGCATATCCTCTGTCATTGGGCACAAAGGGGAGATACATAATACATGATTACTGCTGGGTTAAGCACACACTGTAGGTGGCAAATTCCCCACACTGCAGTTTTTCTCAGAAGCACTTGGGTATTAAATTCTTTATAATTCCCTCAAATGAACTAACAGCTGACATAATTCTTCCTAACCCATCTCATATAATAAAACAATAGCAATCTGGTGTGTTCTTCTCTTCCCATCTGTCTCATGATGTCATTTATGAACTTTCCTCTATCCCTAATATGCTGGAGGAAAGATTTTTCCAAATAACCTTTACAAATCAAGTTAATTTTACTAAATTAATTTCATTTGCTTCTTCTGTTGTGTATCAGTAAAAGGCTTTTAAAATACATTGTTATCTGAACATTTTTTTTTAATAAATAGAATGCAATTCGTTATGGAAAGAAAGAAAAGAAAAAAATTGGAAAAGAATAAAAACTGAAAGGGTTTAAAGGTGGAAGACAATGTATTGTTTGTCTGTCACTCAGCTAAGCTACAGCAACAAGTCTGTCCTTGAAGAATGATACAAAACTAGGAAAAAAAAAAAAGAAAAAACAAAACAAAATAACAGAATAAACCACCCTTGGGGTTATTTTGTTGTTATTGTTGGGGGGAGGGTTGTTTTTTTGTTTAGTTTCTTTCTTTCTTTCTTTATAATATCAGAAGGAGTTCTAGCCACCTTTCTACAGTTAAAATAATTGTAAGATACCATTAGCCTTTCTTATGTAAGCAGGTAAGAAGAGACTGCCAAACTAAGCACATATTAAGACAGTTTGAGCAGAAACTCTGTTGGGTGACTCTGGGGATTTCTCTAGGAACAAACACAGAGGTTAGAACATTAATCAGTAAGCTGTGGAAGAAACTGCAGAGAGATTGGTAGCAGATCCTGGAAGCAATGGTGTACAAAACCTGAGGGCAAAGACATGCAATCAGATTATTACAGTTTAACAGGTTACTGCTTGTCATCAGAACACATGTAATTGTTAGTGACCAAAGGAAGATGACAAAGGAAATCCTATCATTCATTAAACGCTGGAAGAGAACACACACCTTGTGCGATTGCTGTCAGTTCAAAGCATACTGTCGTCTCCCAAAATCTCTCTATAAAGAAGGAATGCTACAGCGTAAATCTGACGCACCTGAATAATAGCTACAGGCAATTGAGGGACAGATTTCATAAACTAACTCCATGTAATTACAAGAGAGCCAGATCATCTTAAAGACTTATCTTTTAAATACATAGACTAAGCCAGCAATAACTGTGAGATGATGTGTCTAAACAGAAGTCACAGTGAGATCACATTGAAGTAAATTACTTTATGAAGCATATGGACTCTAGCTGAGGATATGAAGAAAGATAGTTACTGTGGGTCAGTTTAGTGTAATAATGGTGCTTGGAACATAAGTCAGAAAACAATGAAGAAAAGGGTTTTGCTTTATGTGCAAAGGAGTTTGTCTCTCTGAAGGAAAAAAAAAATAACTTGTCTGCCTTTGGTTTTGTCTGTTCTAGAAGAAATTAGGATATTGTGCATTCTTTGTATATGAATATTCTTTCCAAATCCAGCTGGTCCTATGGAACACCCTACAGCAAACACCCTGCAAGACAAAAATCTTACCCATTTGAGTCATAAAAAACCCTTTACCCTCACTTGAAATCACTATTGTCTTAAACACGCTATGTAACTTTTTCCCTAGAGAGACTGTGATGAAAATTTTTGTATACACATGACAGTTAATATTTTTTATTATCCAAATTATACTGGTATAGTTAAAACAGTGTAACTTCTTCAACTAGTACAAATTTAAAGACTTTATAAGACCATTTTTATGATGTTAAAACTAAAGTATGATTAATTTAGAATATCCTGTTCTTATATTAAGATCATAGATTAGAAATCTAGCTGAATAATTACAATAGCGCAAAACTATTTAAAAGAAGCCCATGAAGAAAAATGGAGAGAAAGGGAGACAATATCTCTTATTGTGCTGGGAACTGTAAAACGTGGTAACTAGATAACTTCCCCAAGATTACACAAAGAAGCTATATCAAAGATAGAAGCTCAAAAATTCAGCCTATATCTTTTGGGTCCCTGTATAGTGCTTAGAAATTATAAACTTTTCTTATGGAACACTTTTAGGACAGGTACTGTGAATATTTGTTTGTGACAGATTGTGCCAAATTGAAATCTGAAGTATTTCGGCTCAATACCATAATAGAAGTGAGGTTACAGCTGCTGTGAAGATGGTCTATGCAAATGCTTCAAATGAGAGGTCTGATTCTTCTCTCAAGTAGAAATGTGCCAGTGGTGATAATATCAGAACTGATGGCATTAGACTTATCTGCATTCAGTTAAAGGGGAATGAATCAGGTTTTATGTTTTTTGTTCCCACTGATTACTTGCCCTATAACCTGTGACAACACCAAGGTGATACACCAATATTTAGTCAGTGTACAGGCACATGAGAGGAATTCTATTTTTGTATTTTGTGCAAGTTAGATTGTCAGACTGAATAAGATATGTTCCAGGGCAAAATACGGCAAAATACTGCAAGGTAACAGATCTAAAATTTCAAAAAAGAATTCTTGTGACCCTCTGTAGCTTCTGTTCAACTTTCCACATACTTTTTTTGTTTTGTTTTGATATGCTGTAAACTAGTGGAGATAAAAAAAACAATGTAAAAACGAATAAATATTTTGGAAACTTCCTTGAAACATGTTTGAAACTTGCTAAAATAAAGATATATATTGCTTCTGGCTGGGGGAAGAAAGGATTGAGAGCAGCCCTGTCAAGAGGGACTTGGGCATGCTGGTGGATGAAAAGCTGGACGGACATGAGCCGGCAATGTGCGCTGGCAGACCAGAAGGCCAACTGTACCCTAGGCTGCATCAGGAGAAGCGTGGCCAGCAGGTCAAGGGAGGTGATTCTGCCCCCCTACTCTGCTTTGGAGAGACCTCACCTGGAGTACTTCATCCAGCTCTGGAGCTCTCAGCACAAGGACATGGACCTGTTGGAGCGGGTCCAGGGGAGGGCTACAAAAATGATCCGAGGGCTGGAGCACCTCTCCTATGAGGACAGGCTGAGAGAGTTGGGCTTGTTCAGCCTGGAGAAGCGGACACTGCGGGGAGACCTGATAACAGCCTTTCAGTACCTAAAGGGGGCCTATAGGAAAGATGGGGAAAATCTTTTTAGTAGGGCCAGCTGTGACAGGACAAGGGGTAATGGTTTTAAACTGAAGCAGGGTAGGTTTAGACTGGATACAAGGAAGAAATTCTTTACAATGAGGGTGGTGAAACACTGGAATGGGCTGCTTGGAGAGGTAGTGGAGGCCCCATCCCTGGAAACATTCAAGGCCAGGTTGGATGGGGCTCTGAGCAACCTGATCTAGTTAGCAGTGTCCCTGCTGACTGCAGGGGGGTTGGACTAGATGACTTCTAGGGGTCCCCTCCAACCCAAAACATTCTGTGATTCTATGATTGATTCTATGATTCTGTGTTTCACAGAATAGACATCTAAATGTAGCTGAAATGTGAAATAAAAGGTGAGCAGAATTATTTTCAGCTACGTTTAGATGTCCACTTCTGAGCTAGTTGATGTAGGAATCCTTTATAATCAATGCAAGCAAATAGAGTTTTATTCATCTAACCTGGTTTAGATGTATTTAGGCTGAGATGAATGGTTTTGTACAACTTGGAGAATGAGCTGAATAGGCCAAAAATGCCAATTTCCATCTCTAAAGTGAAATTTGGATGAGTGATGCAGATTTTGTCTATGCTTAAGATGTAGATACCTACATGTGATTAGATGAACTCCACTCAACGTGTCTACGCTACCCCATGCTTCACAGAAAAGATTGATCGTATATGCGCCTATTGCAGAAAGGACAGTATGTCCTTTTTTTTTAATCTCAGTATTGACCTGAGTCCTCAACTACTTGCCTGTAGCACTTCTAGCCCAGACTGGTACCCCTGACCACTACAGCAAACTGTGTGGACGTATAGAATGAGGTCCATGCAAGTTTTTTGTACTTCCTTATTCTGTTATATGGGCAGGATTATCACATTCACTTTACCTTTAAACAGATGGCCAGGAATGCCTTTATTCTTCTTTCTCCATTTTGAGGATTCTCTTTGGACAGAGCCCTTAGGAATTATTGCAGTTAAAAGGTTAAATAACAATAGACACCCATTTCACATGAGTGTGTTTCTATGAAAACAAGCCAAAAAAAAAAGTGTCTTTTGAAGTTCTGGGTATTTGAACTGGTGATCTTGATGGTTGTATGAGATGATATGCTGTGCTGTCAGTTTTTATCTTGATTTTCAGCATGTACTTATACACATTTTTGCAAGTGATTAAAATGGCTGAATTCAGAATGGTCACCAGACTGAAGTGGAAAGGAAAGGGAAGATTGTGCAGAGTTTCAGGACTGTAGTAGGTTAGGGCCAGAAGATGCTGCCTCAGGCAAAATATTGCTGATTTATATGGTACGTTTCCTGGGTAACAGATGATAGCTTTGGATTCACAGTTTGGAAGTCAAAAGGCATCAGGAAAGAAGATATTTTTCACAGAGGAAAGCTATCATTGATGTGCCGATTTAGGAAGGCTTTGCTGTCTCTCAGGATTATTCATTTGTCGGGTTTCTTGGTTTGCAGGCAACTGATGAATTTTCTTCTTCAGAAAAAATCTGGTATCAGACTGTAGATCCCTCCATTGTAGTTAAGTACAGTTACCATTTTAATTCAGTTTTCTTCTCTCTCCCCCCCCCCCCCCCCTTTTTTTTTTTTAATTTATTCCCTCGCACAAACTTTGGATTTGTATCATCTTTAAAAAGATGATTGGATATTCAATTCTGTATGAGTTAGTACTCGGCTTTATACCTGGTAAGAGCTACACCCTGACAGGTACAAAACTCTCTGTGAAACTTCAGAGCACAACTTTCTGAACATCTCATTCATTAATGCAAAAATAAGAACAGATATTCAGTCTGAGCAGTACAGGCCGACTTCTGATGAATATTATTTTATTTACTTATATTAGTTATTCTTTACTTTTTGACATATTTTGCACCAGTGCTCCAAGAATCTTAGTAGAATTCTGATACCACCCAATCATTATATTTTTTTATATTTTATATCAGAATTTTTTATATCAGTATTTTAACCATAACACAAGTATACTGATTCTTTAGTCTCTATTTACATTCAGATAAAAATGGCACTTATTTGCAAGTATTTTTCACCAGATAAATACTTTTTATGGATTTCCACAGTTCAGGATGTTCACAGTTGTATGGAAGTAATCATCAGTAATCCCCAAAATACAAGCATGTTAAGACTTGAAGTAGTGCAGTCTCACCTGTTATCATGCGTTTGGGTGAAAGCAGTAACAATGGAGTAATAGGAAACACCCAAATTTGATTAGAAATACAAAAACTCTATTATCTTATACATAAGCAGATCTGATGAGTGAGATGGAGAACTTCTTAGGTTTTCTGTAGAAGGCTGAACCTTGAATTAACTAAGTCATACGGAAATTTTCCATTCACCTAATAGCATTAGAGCTAGTAATTAATTCATTTCAGTTTGCTCATCTGCCTGTCTTCCCCCCTCCTTCCCATTTCATAGAAACAAGTCTGTTCAATCTTGGTTCATGGCAGCCTCTGAAGTTCATTCTGGACCAATTATCCTGGAATGAGCTCTCCATGCTCCCTTTACTGGTTGTATGGCCAGTGGCACATTCTTGGCTTCCACTCAAAACCTATATAAAAGACATAGAAATCCAACAACACCCCAGATCATAGTTTCAATTTAAATCATGCTTTGCCTACAATCTCATGTTTAATATAATCATTGTTTCTAAACAGGAAGGAAAAAAATAATATTATAAAGCCAACATATTTTATTCTATCTTGTTTTGGGTTGTTTTACATTTCTTGAGTCTATGGAAAGAATATGCACCAAAAATATATAATATTTAATTAGCAGCAATGTTATTCTTTAATTTTTTTTTCCAGTAAAATATGAAGAAACATATCTTCTGCTCTGTAAAAAAAGAATTTAACATTTATTTTTCTGTTTAAAATTTTCACTGTTTTTTCTCTTCCAAGTCTCCACCTGTCAGTTGTTTTCAAAATGAGCTTTAAGGCAAAACCTTTCTCCAGCCATTCGCTGTTATTTATGTACTAATTGGGGTTTTTTTATTTTTTTTAACAGGATAAATTATAGGACATATAATTTTATAATTTTTGAATAAATTTTCTCTTCTAGTTGGTGCTAGTATATATGAATCATGATAATGGATTTTGCTTGTCAGAAATAAGAATAATGATTTCATTATAATGTATAAGCTCAAAAATCACACTTCTATAAGATGTAGCATTGCTACTTGCTGGATTACTTGCTTACTAGAAGCAGATTTATTGTTAAACAACACAAATTCAAAATGCTTTTCTCTTCTACCCTTTCCAAGTTTTTAAATAACAGAAATCATAAGGACTTGCTCATTTATTTGTTATTAGCATAATTTTTTTTTCTTAGAGAATTTCTTATGCAAGCAGATTTGAGGAACATGATTCAAATACTTCACAATATACCCAGAAACTCAAATACATATAAGTTCTCCTAGAAGAGCACCCTGACTTTTGCATTTCTGAAAATTGCTGGAATATGTACCAGTTTCTGATTTTGGGGGATATTGTTTACAAAATAATTGTTGGTTCTCGTTAGTTAGGGCATTAACATGGCAAAGCACTCTATATTCAGGGGAGAAAATAAGCTTGCTCTTGCATCTAGCTTCCCTTATATTTTGCTTTTGCATAGATCTGATTATTAACATTCTCAGCAATTCACAAGAAATAATTTTCATAATCTTTATTAATAAGCAGTAACCAGGCTCCCTGATGTTTCCCTTCTTTTGATGCATCTGAAGATAAATGTTATTCTGTAACAAAGCTGTTTAAGGTGAAATTCATAAGCACAAGCTTCCTGAAAGATAAGATGACAAGGGCACTTTTAACAAGTATTCTGTATCTTTACTGACTTAATAAGCAGAAACACATTTCCTCATTTTACCTATTACTCTATTCTTTTGATCACTACGTTTTTACATTTTCAGATCACCTTCAAATCCTTAGACTTATCTAAAAGGCTAAAGATTCCAGGCCTATAAAGGTTGTCACCGATAGGCATAATACATGAAATGAACCAGTTTTCCAGAACCAACTCTGAAATCTAATACAGGATTTAACTCTGTAGAAAATAGAAGCAAAGGTCAGATTGTGCAAAATCTTTTTTGGGGGATGGAGAGGATCAGAGGTTGGATTGCTGCTATTGCTTCAGTATCAGAAATCAGTTTTTCAGAAACTTCCTTCAGGGAACTATCTTTAAATGTTTTTTTTTGTTGTTGTTTGGTTTTGTTTTATTTATTGTATATGTACCTATGTAACAGTGCAGAGACTTGACTTTATGAGGGGCTCAAAGCCTTTTAAAGTGAACAGGAATGCCTCTGTTGATGCTGATCATCTGGATTAGTTCCTTTTTTGGATACAATATTTCAGGGAGTTCTGCAAATGCACAGAAATAAAAGAAATTGCTTTGAGATTAAGATCTTCATACAACACAGAAAATGTTATTTAAACCTAAATAATCCATAGGCAGAGGAATTGACATCCAGAATTATGAAATATGTGTGAATGCTGTTTGAATTAACTTTTTTTTTTTTTCCCAGCTGAATTATTTTAGATTCTGTACCTCCTTCCCTTTCTGTCTAGCTCTTAATCTAAACTTCCACTAACTTTAATTTTCCCAAACTTTTCCCTACCTTCCAGGAAAATTTCATTTTCTTGGTGCTCATGTTTTTCAAAGTACCTATATCACCCAGTGAAATACTTTTTTATTATTCATTTTCTGTTTTGCCTTTCCTTGTTTGTATTTTCTTCTGTGTTTGCTGTCACTGCAGAGATGTTTTCTTATTCTTTCTTATTTCTCTTCAATGAAGTACACATTGTGAGGGATTTTTTTTTCCTCTGTATTTTCTTTCTTACTGACTTTGCTTCTGACACTGTTATGAGCTGTAAAATGCTGCAGCTGTCACTTCCTTTTCTACAACTGAGCAGACAAAAGATAGGTTTTTGAAGCTCATGCACTTGACATGGGAAGTAACAGGGACAGGATTTATTTGCACACTGAAAATGTTCATTGTAGTGAGTGTTATACTTCAGCTTCAGTACTTTTCTAGTCAGTCTGCAGAAACTGCCACAGTGTTTCATACTTCAAGAAAACAAAAATATTAAAAAGATGTGATATCCACTCAAGTATAAGAGATTTGAGAGTGATTTTTATAACATTCAAATAAAACTTTTGGCTGTATTTTGGAAAAGTTAAAATTACTTCAGAATCTAATGACTGTTGCAAAATTTGAGTAAGCAGAACTAAAAAAAAAAAAAAACAAAACATGAGACTGAATAAACTCTTTTTGGAACAGTTAACACTAATAGCATGTATCTATGTTTAACACAAAAAATATTTGCACTACATCATCTAAAAAGAAAAATTAAAAAAATGAAGTACTATCTTTTTTCCTATTTAGTATTTGTTAGTTGAAGATTTTCTATGAGGTCATATTCTTGATGTTGTCTTACATTGGTCTTCAGAATTAATATTATTGTCTAGATTTGAAGAGCTGTTTTTAGAGTTTGTGCTTTAAATTTTAAAATGCAAACTTTGCTATTGTAATTGCAAATAATTGTCTCATTATCTAAAGACTAAAAATTCCCAGATCCATGTTTTACTTCTATAATAAATATGAAATTTCTTCTAAATTTGTTTTAGAAAAAATGTAAAGTTTTTTTCTATGCCATTTCATTTAGGATGACCCGCAGGAAAGTTTCTATGGTATTGTTTTGTGATACAGCAACTACATGGAGAATTAGGACTTATTTTTAAAATGAGCAAGATTTAATCATTGTTCCACAGAGCTTGCCATCAGATAGGTAGCCTGCAAATTTCTCACTAATATAAACCCAATATATTTGAGGAAACTATAGTGTATTTTAAAAAGTGATAACTAATGACGTGTTCATGAGTCTATGCTTAATTTAAATGTGCTCGTGGGTCACAGCTGCTGCTGACTCAAGCATAAGTACCTCCATTGACAACTGGCTGCAGAACAGAGGAAGGAGTCATTAGGAGATGCCCCGTTTTTCATGAAATCGGCACCATGGGGTTACTATGCTGCAGTGCCAAAAGTTTTAAGCTAAACTCTATGCTGTTGACAGAAAAAGCAAAGAACCTACATTTCATACTGTTGTGCATAATATACATTACACAAAAACCTCTCAGGCTATTATTTAAACTAATGTTAACGTTTACAGCATAATGTTGTGACTGAGAATAGGATTTATCAAAATGGTATAAAAAATAAAGGGTGGGATTAAGTTGCAGATTCTAGATACCTCAGTTTCAGAGTCTAAGTGCAGGTGCCTAAATATGAATGAAGCATTCAAGCTCTGAGTAAAGTCCAGAGATATTTGAGAGCCCTTTGGCATTCAAATAATCTACAGGCACCAGTCAGATGTGTAATGGAATATACAGGAAGCGGCACTCATATTGAACAATAGCCAGAAGCCAGGTGGATATGCTAGAACATCTCACAGAGAATTAGACACCCATGTTTGGGCAACTGAATCACTGCAATAGTTTGGTTATTCAGGACTGTTATTCAACTGAAGAACCAACTCAGTTCAATCTGAAGTAGGCCATACTTGACTGTATTCATCTGCCTGTGATTCAAGGCCTAGTTTTGTTCAAAGCACCTGTGTGACTTTGGATCAGTTTTACTGAGAAAATTGTTGCTAAGGTGTGAAAACGTAAGTGCTTTAAAACCATGAAAAATAAGTAAAGTAAAAACACAGAAAAATACTGACACCAAAATCCTATCCAGCTTTCTCTCCCCAAAACAGGAGATTAATTAGAAGACAGCAACTCATCAGTATTGAAGTTCATCCCAGTCCAAAATGTAACAAAAGCTCACTTTTCCCTATGCAGCTGACTGCCAGTCATACTATTGATCAACATAGTAGTTTGTTAATCCTAGCAATATGCTGTGTGTAGTAGACAATAAACGATTGCTTTGCACTCTCAAATTGTGTATAATCTATTTCTGTAGTATCTTTGCACATACTAAAAGTTGCCCACAAAAGTGACCAGAGAAAGAAGGTTAAAGTAGGACCCTAAGAAAATTTGGCAAGTGAATTCCCACATTCTCTTAAAATGCTGTCTGGAAAATAAATAAATAAGTAAGTAAAAATCAGAGATGGTTCTGTTTCTTCTGCAGGATTAACAAGGTGGACGTTATTCTTACAGAAGCCACGCTTCAGATTATGCCCTACATAGGAATCTTCATATCTACTCACCATGTTCTAAGTAGGAAGAACAACCAATGAATGCCTGCAGGGTGAAATATGTAAGAGTGCAGTTAATACTTTCCAGAGAGATTAGCCATGAATGTAATAGACATCGCACTGTAAGAGCTCAACTGTGTCTTTGTATGTAGTTAAGTCTTTCTGTCCAAACAGTCACTACTATCAATAGGTTTGTATTCAGGGTTTCCTCTATTCAGCCAGAACCAGAACAGTTTAGATATAATACACATTTAGCTAGGAATGCAAAATTAACTGCTGTAGCAAAAGTAGCATCAGTGTTCCAGATAGATAAAACCATAGTCATAGTAATCTGTTTAGATTTAAGGTGAGTATGTCATACTTCAATTGTTTTCACTCAGACTGCACTGCAAAATTGTTTTGAAAGGACCAGAACCCTAATAGTATCAAAATTTACCATCATAAACACAAGGAAAAGCTGGAAGGTGGAGGGAAAAATCCTGTCATGTAATAAGCCAGAGATGCAAAGATGCTTTTTTTTTATACCAGTAGAATAGGTAAAGTATCTGAGGAAGCTTTATTTATACCCTCTCCTGTGATTTCCTCTGATTTGTGTGATCCTGTGACTCTGCCCCATTGGACACTTTTAAGACTCAGCTGGACAGGGTGCTGGGCCATCTTGTCTAGACTGTGCTCTTACCTAGAAAGGTTGGACTAGATGATCCTTGAGGTCCCTTCTAACCTAGGATTCTGTGATTCTGTGACTTTATGTAATTCTGTGATTTTGCACAGGAGACAAAAAGCAGTCCAAAGCCACATACACCTAGCTTTTCCGAATTCCATGATGACCAAGCCATGAAGAATATATAATAACTAATTCCTTGGTTTATGTCAAAAGTAGAGTATCCAGTCTGAGTGTTAGATTTCTAGTTAAGTCCAGTAATCCTGGGGACCTTCAAAAAGATTAGATTACTGCAGAATGCTACAAACAATAGACAGTAATCAAGATTTAATTTTTTTAAGGAAAATAATTATCATAATACCCGATGCAGCAGATATTGCCTATTACCCTGTATTAACACTGGCCCAGTGGAAAGAAACAGAATAATAAGCTCCATTAAAGGTCATGGTAAAAGAAGGTAATACAACTGAAAAGGATAGCTGTAAGAAGTAAACTCTTATCTTAGAATGGCTTTGAACACAGTCACATTTACCTCTTATTTATGTGCCATAGCTGGAGATAAAATGAGGCTTAAGTACCTTTTTGCAACTTCAATTACTAATGAAAAAGAAGTACTATACTGCACAAGACTGCACTGAATATTTATATCAAAGTAATGCATGTCTTACAAAGTAAAGTTGATGTTAACAGCCAGGCTGACTTTAAATCAGCAAACCAAAGATATGGATGGAAAGGGTGGGGAAGGGTTATTGAAAACACGGTTATGAACACTCCAGGGAAATCCATGTTTCCATGTACTCCCCTCTCTGTGCCTGTGCTGTCAAAGCAGATGTTGTGGTTTAACCCCGGCTGGCAACTAAGCACCATGCAGTAAGCACCATGCAGCCGCTCGCTCACTCCCCCCACAATGGGATGGGGGAGAGAATCAGAAAAGTAAAAGTGAGAAAGCTCGTGGGTTGAGATAAAGACAGTTTAATAGGGAAAGCAAAAGCCAAGCATGCAAGCAAAGCAAAGCAAGAAATTCAAACACCACTTCTCATGGTCAGGCAGGTCACAGAATCACAGAATTGCAAGGGTTGGAAGGGACCTCGGGAGATCATCTAGTCCAACCCCCCTGCTAAAGCAGGCTAGACAGGACTTCATCCAGGCGGGCTTTGAATATCTCCAGAGAAGGAGACTCCACAACCCCCCTGGGCAGCCTGTTCCAGTGCTCTGGCACCCTCAAAGTAAAGAAGTTTTTCCTCCTATTCAACTGAAACCTCTTATGTTTCAGTTTGCACCCGTTGCCCCTAGTCCTGTCACTGGACACCACTGTAAACAGACTGCTTCCAACACCTCTTTGTAGGTGTTGATGAGATCCCCTCTCAGTCTCCTCTTCTTCAGGCTGAACAAGCCCAACTCTCGCAGCCTTTCCTTGTAGGGGAGATGCTCCAGACCCTTTATCATCCTCGTTGCCCTCCTCTGGACTCTCTCTAGGAGTTCCTCATCTTTCTTGTACTGGGGAGCCCAGAACTGGACACAGTACTCCAGGTGGGGTCTCACCAGGGCAGAGTAGAGGGGGAGGAGAACCTCCCTCGACCTGCTGGCCCCACTCCTCTTAATACACCCCAGGATAACATTGGCCTTCTTGGCAACAAGGGCACACTGCTGGCTCATGGTCAGCTTGTCGTCTACCAGGACTCCCAGGTCCCTCTCGGCAGAGCTGCTTTCCAGCAGGTCAGCCCCCAGCCTGTACTGGTGCATGGGGTTCGACCTCCCCAGGTGCAGCACTCGGCACTTGCCCTTTTTGAGCTTCATCAGGTTCCTCTCCGCCCAACTCTCCAGCCTGTCCAGGTCCCGCTGAATGGCAGCACAGCCTTCCGGCGTATCAGCCACTCCTCCCAGTTTTGTGTCATCAGCGAACTTGCTGATGGTGCACTCTGTCCCCTCATCCAGGTCATTGATGAACATGTTGAACAACACTGGGCCAAGTACCGAGCCCTGGGGAACTCCACTAGCTACCGGCCTCCAGCTGGACTCTGCCCCGCCGATCAGAACCCTCTGAGCCCTGTCATTCAACCAGTTCCCAATCCACCTCACTGTCCACTCATCCAACCCATACTTCCTGAGCTTCCCTATGAGGATGTTATGGGAGACAGTGTCAAAAGCCTTGCTGAAGTCGAGGTATACAACATCCATTGCTCTCCCCTGGTGCTCAGCCATCCCCAGGAAAGCAGGGCTCCATCCTGTGTAGTGGTTACTTGGGAAGACAGATGCCATCACTCCAAATGTCCCCCCCCCCTTCCTTCTACTTCCCCCAGCTTATATACTGAGCATGACATCATATGGTATGGAATAGCCCTTTGGTCAGTTGGGTCAACTGTCCTGGCTGTGTCCCCTCCCAGCTTCTTGTGCACCTGGCAGAGCTGAGAGCTGAGAAGCCCTTGGCCAGTCCTAGCACTACTTAGCAACAACTAAAAACATCAGCATGTTATCAACGTTCTTTTATCACCAAATCCAAAGCACAGCACCATACCAGCTACTAGGAAGAAAATTAACTCTTTTCCAGCTTAAACGAGGACAGTGGAGAAGGGCAGAAAGTGATCCCTCCTCATGAGATCATATGGCACAGATGGTTCTTACTCCGATCACTGAGGGCTCTAACATGTTTTCCAAAAGCTGTGAGGAGATTAAAACAGATCCAGGAGATGACCTAACACTTAAGCATTAGAAATAAATGAGGTTCATACAGTTTGGCAGCTCATTCTATGGCCTTCATTTACTTAGTGTTTGATATTTGTCTTGGAGTGTTTGTATGGACTTCATCAGGAATCTGAAGTTTGGCATGTACCCTTTTGGAAGAGTTTGAGGTCTCTTGAAAGCAGTTTTAGTTGCATTGTATTGTGGCATCTGAGAGGCCCTACAGTGTGGATGAAGACCATCAGAAGAAAGAATTTGGAGGGTGAATAATTTTTGTTGAAGAAGGACAATTGATTGTTATTGTGTATCAGATTTCTATGGAGAGGAAATGTAATTTATAAACACAATATGAAGTTAGTTTTTTAAAAAACAGAATATATGTAAAAGTACATCTTTGAGGAGCTGGATTTTAGGACAATTAAATGTTAAACTTCTCTGTTCTGTGGAAATTGAGAATATTTTCCTTGTGTTTTGTGACACTATTGCACATAAAGATCCAGAAATTATTGACATCATCACAAGTATTGTTTCTCAAATCCAAGACAAGATTGCTTGAAAATGGAACTGAGCAGATTCTAAAACAGTTTGGGAACATAATCAGTCTTTCCAGCAGAGGGTATGCAGATCTGTAATCAACAAAATGAAGACCTTCCTGGTGAACCTTGACTATTTATGATGTGTCACAAAGAACATAGTTTGTAGAAGGTAAAACTATTACTATTCTTATTAACTAACCTAATTATGATATTATGTGAAGAGGTAGTTAAGATAAGGACTTCTGGTTACTTATGCTATGCTACAGTCAATTCTTTAATTCTATAAAACAGATGTTGAAATATGCAATGTAGAAGAAAAAATTTACTTCCTTGAAGGTGTTACAATGCAATCCTCTTTTCATTTTTACAATGAAAAGGGGATATGAAAACAGGAGGGGAGGAAGAGGCAGGACTAAGCCTTCAAAGGACTCTCTTACTTTGCTCTTACATGGAAGCTGTGTTCTAAAACAGAAGCAGCATAGCTGCATCCTGTGCAAAACTGAACAAACAATGCCCCCCCCCCCCCAAAAAAAACCCAAAACAAACCCAAACATGACTGTCTCATTTAGTTCTGTACCAGTTCTGTTTCCCACCTCATTCTCCTGGAGAAACTGGCTGTTTGTGGCTTGGATGGGCATACATTGCACGGGGTTAAAAATTGGCTGCATGGCCAGGGCCAAAGAGTTGTGAATGGAGTTAAGTTGGCAGATGAACACAAGAGGTGTTCCCCAGGGCTCAGTACTGGGACCAGTCTTGTTTCATATCTTTATCAATGATCTGGATGAGGGGATTGAGTGCACCCTCAGTAAATTTGCAGATGATAAAAAATTGGGCAGGAGTGTTGATCTTCTCGAGGGGAGGAGAGTTCTGCAGAGGGATCTGGACAGGCTGGGCTGAGGGCCTGATGGGCTGAGGCCAATTATATGAGGTTAAACAAGGCTACGTGTCAGGTCCTGCAGCTGGGTCTCAACAACCCCATGCAACGCCACAGGCCTGGGGAAGTGTAGGTGGAAAGCTGCCCGACAGAAAAGGACCTGTGGGTCTGGTTGACAGACGACTGACTGAGCCAGCAGTTTGCCCAGGTGGCCAAGAAGGCCAATGGCATCCTGGCTTGTATCAGGAATAGTGTGGCCAGCAGGACCAGTGAAGTGATCATTCCCTTGTACTCTGCACTGGTGGGGCCGCACCTCAAATACTGTGTTCAGTTTTGGGCTCCTCACTACAAAAAGAACATTGAATTGCTGGAGCATGTCCAGAGAAGGGCAACAAAGCTGATGAAGAATCTGGAGCACAAGTCTTAGGAGGAACGGCTGAGGGAACTGGGGTTGTTTAGTCTGGAGAAAAGGAGACTGAGGGAAGACCTTATACCTCTCTACAGCTACCTGAAAGGAGGTTGTAGCAAGGTGGGTGTAGGTCTCTTTTCTCAAGTAACAAGCAATCAGAAAAAAAGAAATGATCTCAAATTGCTCCAGGGGAAGTTTAGATTGGATATTATGAAAAATTTCCACACTGAAAGGGTTGTCAAGCATTGGAATGGGCTGCCCAGGGAAGTGGTTGAGTCCCCATCCCTGGAGGATATTTAAAAGATGGGTAGATGTGGCACTTAGGGTCATGGTTAGTGGTGGCCTTGACAGTGTTAGGTTAACTTTTGGACTTGATGATCTTAAAGGTCTTTTCCAACCTAAACTATTTTATGATTCTGTGATTCTATAAAGTCTGTTTGCCCTGGGTTTTTTATCCTTTGACCTATTTTGTCTGATTTTAAAATATAACTGCTGTACTTTATTTATGTCTCAATTTAACATGAGATTTGTATTCTGTCTACCTACTTCCCTGTCTAAATATTTACCTAATACAGACAGCCTTCAATTTCATGAGTAATGGAACTGTATTTCTTCTTCTATGTTTATTTTACTTTAAAATAACATTTTTTTTTTTCAGTCAAAAGGAACTGACCCTGTATTTCTAATGTGTCTTTAGAGGCAATAATCATTTAGCATGACTCAGTTACAGCTCTTTTGAACATGACCTGAACATCTGATAGTAACTTTTTTTGGATTTATCTGTTCTTCAAGCTACAAACAAATCTCATTCAAAAAAAGTTCTATTCAAAGTGTTTCTGAAATCACAGTATTCCCTAACCAGACTTATCATTACTGGGTAATTTCTTATGCTTTCTTTTCTTGCTGCAAAATCTAGGAGATTTATGAAATGTAAGTCTTCCCACTTTAACTAAAGTCTTTGAAGTTTAAACAGTTTTACAAAACATCTATAAAGATTTCTATTATTTTTAATGCCTTATCAGTACTATATTCTGTCATGCCATGAAATAATTTTCCCTTTGGAAAATATTCGGATAAGAAGAGAAAGACCTTTTTTTTTTTTCCCCTTTCTTTTTTTTTTTTTTTCTTTTAATTTCCATTTGGGTGTTATCATTAGATAACTCCAGACTTTCAATATATCTAGTACATGATATCCAAAATTAATTGAAATCCTCTAAACACTATTAAAAGGCAGTGTTGTCTAATTCTACTGATAATTTACTTTGTGGTCTTTCTTCCCTTCTTTCATTTATCTAAGTGCTAATTTTCATTTAACTTTTTCTGTGTAAGGATTCACAGTATTCATGAGTAGAGATTAAAAAAAAAAAAAAATTAGGAAAATTACCCTTTCCACAATATTCGCCTGTAGAAAAATTTCAGTGTTCAGGAAAAAAGCATTAAAATGTTCACTTCTATTACTATTTTTTATTTCAAATGTTTTCATCCTTTGGTGCTGTAAAAGGCAGGTGATTTGTTTTTCAAACCTTTATTAACAATGGAATTGATTGGATTATGTGGAACTTTTTGTCAAGCTGAGTGTATTGATACTTCTATGAGGACTGTTGTTTATTCCAGGAGACAGTAGAATATTAGATATAGCATAGGATTATCGAATATCCCTGGGAATTTACAAGTTATGCAGAGATGAAGACATTAGCAAGAGGATCATGGAGTTGTGTTCAGAGACAGTAGAAAGAGAAGAATCCATCTAAGAAGATTTTACAGACATTGCTGAATTGGCTGATTGAAAGGAAGGACAGGGTGAATGGCTGCATATAAACCTTTTCATTAACTTGAGTTCTTTAATAATAGAGCCTTAGCAGCTGAAAATATAGCCATCCTAATTGCTTAATTAAAATAATTGGTGTTTTGTTTTTGGTTTTGGTTTGTTTTTTTAAATTTAATAGCTTTGTAATCATCCTTGGGTAACTCTTTACACTATCTAGGTAGATCCTACATAAAGCCCCAGCCATCTTTATCTGATTTAATTGAAAAGTCACAAGGCATAAGAATGTAAGATGGCCATATTTCATCACATCAAAGCACATTTAGCTCATGATCTTATCTCTGATAGCAGTCAAACATGGAAGCCTAGTGAAGAATATAAAAACAGCACAGGTACCCAGTGACAGTTTCCCATCGTATCATCTTAGCCTACAAGACTATGTCAGTCTGATACTTTCTAAGCTTAAAGTGATGTCTTCATATTTAGTGGATTTCTAAGGATTTCTCTTCTGTATTTCTGTCTGGTCTTCTGTTGACTATCAGTGCTTTGAAAATACTTAAAAAACTGCATCATGGAGTTCTACAGGTTAGCTAAAAATTTTATAAAGTACTGCCTCCTTAAGTTTCTTTTGAAACTGCTATCTCTATTTGATGTTTCACATTTATTTAACTAGAAAAATCACACTCTGCCATTCATGGCCTTATAGATGTCTATCATATCTCACACCCACCATTTCTTTGCCTTAAGCTAAAGAATCCCAAACTACTTAGTCATTCATCATTGGTATTAAGACATAGTAGGGATTTTAATGATGATGCAGTGAAGTTTTTTCTTTTGCTAGCAACACTTTACATTTATTTACAGTAGACCTTTCAGTTACTTTTTTTTTTTTTTTTTTGCATAGTCACTAAATCTTGTATGATTCTTCTGCAATACTTCACATTTAGGTTCACATTTGGACCTAATTTTTAGTCTCTTCAATCATCATCAGAAAACTGTCTCACCTTCTATTCACCCTCACCCTCTTTTCCATGTCATTTATGACTGCTGGACATCACAAGTTCTAGCAGAGATTCTTTTAGTGATCCTAGCAGCTATCTTCTTACTGTGATAAATGAAAATTACTCTGACCTTTTGTTTCCTAAGTTCAAACTAATTATTTAGCTACTCATAGCTCTATTCTCTCAGGCTGCTTATCTTCCTTAAAAGCTTTCAATGGCTGCTGATATCTTTTAGAAATTCAAAGAGATTATTAGTCAGACCTCTCTTACCCACGTTTGTTGACTCTTTCAAAAAATTGGAATCTGTTAATATAAAATTTTCAATAAATATAATTTTTAACCATGACTCCATTAGTTCTTAGTTTTTATTATTGTTCTGATAGCCAAAACTATTTTGACCACATACTGGGTTTGTCTGGGGAAGAGTTAATTTTCTTCACAGCACCTTGTATAGTGCTATGTTTTGGTTTCGTGACCAAACCAGTGTTGATAATATACCCATGTTTTCACTATTGCTGAGCAGTGCTTAGATCGCATTAAGGCCTTTTTGTCATCTCACACTGCCCTACCAGCGAGTAAGCTGAGGTTACACAAGAAGTTGGGAGGAGACACAGCGAGGACAGCTGACACAAAATAACCAAAGGAATATCCCATAATATGGCTTGATGCTCAGCAACAAAAGCTCAGGGGAAGGAAGAAGGAAAGAGGGGTGTTCTGGGTTACAGGGCTTGTCTTCCCAAGTAACTATTATTTGTGATGGAGACCTGTTTTCCAGGAAGTAGCTAAACACCTGCCTGCCAATATGAAGTAGTGAATTAATTCTTTATTTTGCTTTGTTTACTTGCACAGCTTTGTCTTTGACTATTAAATAGTCGTCATCTCAACACACAAGTTTTCTCACTTTTGCCCTTTCAATTCTCTCTCTCATCCCACTGTGGGGAGAATGACCAAGCAGCTGTGTGGGGCTTAGGTGCCCCATTAAACCATGACAACCCAGTACCCAAAACACTTCTTAACTTTACTAGAATCCCTTAAACAAACTGACATTGCTGAAGATTGAATAAAGTTTCAGTTGAATATGAGGAGGAACTTCTTTACTCTAAGGGTGACTGAGCACTGGAACGGGCTGCCCAGGGGGGTTGTGGAGTCTCCTTCTCTGGAGATATTCAAAGCCCGCCTGGACGAAGTCCTGTCTAGCATGCTCTAGGAGAGCCTGCTTTAGCAGGGGGGTTGGACCAGATGATCTTCCGAGGTCCCTTCCAACCCTTGCGATTCTGTGATTCTGTGATTCTGTGAAAAGTGAAGATGCAACTTCACTGAATGCTCCATCACAGCCTGAACATCACAACAGCTACTATATAGTCCTATTAAATCTGTTAATACTATTATTTCTGAAGTGCTATAAAAAGTGCCACAAATATCAAAACCAAACCCTAAACAGGGTTCCACTGCACAGCTAACATAGGACAGTAATATAGGTATTACCAATACACAGCCAGCCCTTTTAGTACTGGCATCCTGCCAGCTACTCCTTGGATGATAAAGGGACTGGAGCATCTCCCCTGCGAAGAAAGGCTGAGAGAGTTGGGCTTGTTCAGCCTGAAGAAGAGAAGACTGAGAGGGGACCTCATCAACACATACAAACATCTTAAGGGTGGATGTCACGAGGACAGAGCCAGTCTCTTCGCAGTGGTGCCCAGCGACAGGACTAGGGGCAACGGGTGCAAACTGAAACATAAGAGGTTTCAGTTGAATAGGAGGAAAAACTTCTTTACTTTGAGGGTGACAGAGCACTGGAACAGGCTGCTCAGGGGGGTTGTGGAGTCTCCTTCTCTGGAGATATTCAAAGCCTGCTTGGATGAAGTCCTGTGCAACTTGTTCTAGGAGAACTTGCTTTAGCAGGAGGGTTGGACTAAATGATCTCCCAAGGTCCTTTTCAAGCCTTACCTCTCTGTGATTCTATGATTCTACCAGGTAGCACTCATGGCCTTTGAGCTCTGAAAAAACCCCATTCTTTTCTTGATCCACTTACTCTTTCTTCAGTAGCTGTGGTCTCCAAAAGAATGAGGATGTGGTCTGTGTCCCAAAGCCTGGGTCTTGCTGCTTTTGCAGTAATCAGGACAGTCTAAAATGACAGCTGCCTCTTATTTGCAACACCAGCCTAAAGACAAGGAAACACATATAGCAGCAGCCTGCACCCCATAGTGGTCTTACAGGCAGTTGTAAGATCCCCCACAACCATGAAGAAATGGAGTCCCCTCCAGTACCACCCACCTTTTCTGTCTGACACTTACCTCAAAAGCCAGTTTGCAGTTCATGAGCCTGTTGACTGGTTCTTCTGGTTCATGCAGTCTTTTTTAGGTTCCCTTTTGGGTCTTTTCCTTATCATCCCCAGACACGTGTTCTTCTGAAGCTGGTATTTTATTCCGGTTTTCCGTTCTTGCAGACAGTATTGCCCGTGTGTTGCCATGCAGACCAAAGTCTGCCCCAGTAATACTTCATAGTCATCCTGTTGGTTTGGGCCTGGATGTGGCAGGCTTCTGAATCTGGCTCAGAGGACTGGGCTATTCTTTGCACATGATGGGATTTACCCCAGGAGCTACTTGGTGGGTTTCCCATTTGCCCACGCCCCTCCTAGCCTTTTGACACCCCTCGTCTTGAAGCATTCCTCCCATCACAGAAATTTCAGGACTTTCTCTGCAGCCTGGCTAAGTGGGGGACCCCGAACCTACCTTTTATTTTTGTTTAATTAATTCCTATTCACATTTAAACTTAAATTATTCATCCCATTAGCTCCTATTAAATAATGTTTTATCCATTTTATACCCATGTTTTTATGGCTAGAGACAACCAATGACAGGGCTGCCTGAGAGCATGTGGGTATGACAGTGTCAAGAAACACCTGCCAGCCAGTAACAATGAAGTATCAAAACACATAGGAAATGATGCTGTTGAAAGTGGCAGCTTCCTTGTATGTAATGACAGGGCGCTTCCTTTTCTGATGTGCACTGGGTACACTGGTAGGCGAAATTGTCCTGCCAGCCAATCCTGCCTGCTAGCCAATCACGGGCCTGCCTGAGAACACATGTCATCTTAGGGACAATAAATCATAGAATCATAGAATCACCTCGGTTGGAAAAGACCTTTAAGATCATGGAGTCCAACCGTTAACCTAGCACTTCCATCCCACCACTAAACCACATCCCTAAGCACCTCATCTATGCATCTTTTAAATACCTCCAGGGATGAGGACTCGACCACCTCCCTGGGCAGCCCATTCCAGAGCCTGACAACCCTCTCGGTGAAGAAGTTTTTCCTAATGGCTAGCCTAAACCTGCCCTGGCGCAGCTTCAAACCATTGCCCCTCGTCCTATCGTCTGTTACCAGGGAGAAGAGGTCGACCCCCACCTCACTACAGCCTCCTTTCAGGTAGTTGTAGAGGGCGATAAGGTCTCCCCTCAGCTTCCTCTTCTCCAGGCTAAACAACCCCAGTTCCCTCAGCCATTCCTCATATGACTTGTGTTCCAGACCCCTCACCAGCTTGGTTGCTCTCCTCTGGACATGTTCCAGCAATGCAACATCTTTCTTGTACTGAGGGGCCCAAAACTGAACACAGTATTCAAGGTGCGGCCTCACCAGCACTGAGTACAGGGGCACGATCACTTCCCTACTCCTGCTGGTCACACTATTTCTGATACAAGCCAGGATGCCATTGGGCTTCTTGGCCACCTGGGCACACTGCTGGCTCATATTCAGCCAGCTGTCAACCAGTATCCCCAGGTCTTTTTCCACCAGGCAGCTTTCCAGCCACTCATCCCCAAGCCTGTAGCGCTGCATGGGGTGGTTGTGACCAAAGTGCAGGACCCGGCACTTGGCCTTATTGAACCTCATACAGTTGGCCTCGGCCCATCCATCCAGCCTGTCCAGGTCCCTCTGCAGAGCCCTCCTCCCCTCAAGCAGATCAACACTCCCACCCAGTTTGGTGTCATCTGCAAATTTACTAAGGGCACACTCAATCCCCTCATCCAGGTCGTTGATAAAGATATTAAACAAAACCGGCCCTAGAACTGAGCCCTGGGGGACACAGCTTGTGACTGGCCACCAACTGGATTTAGCTCCATTCACCATGACTCTCTGGGCTCGGCCATCCAGCCAGTTTTTAACCCAGCGAAGAGTATATCCATCTAGGCCATGAACTGCCAACTTATCCAGGAGAATGCCTTTCCAATTCCCTCTCTGCATGACCTGACAAGATCCCTGTACTCTTCTTGGGTTGCCTGCCCCTCCTTCCAGAGCTGGTAAGGTCTCCTTTTTTCCCTTAGTCGCAGGAGTAGACCTCTGTCCAGCCAGGCCGGTCGTCTTCCCCGCCCATTTGTCTTACGGCACATAGGGACAGCCTTCTCCTGTGCCTTTAAGACTTCTTCCTTGAAAAATACCCAGCCTTCTTGGACCCCTTTGCCCTTCAGGACTAGCTCCCAAGGGACTCTCCCAACCAGCGTTCTGAGCAGGTCAAAGTCTGCCCTCCGGAAATCCATGGTGGCGGTGCTGCTGACCCCCTTCCTTACCTCACCAAAGATCAAAAACTCTACCATTTCATGATCACTAAGGCCTAGATGACCTCCGACCACCACCTCTCCCACCAGTCCTTCTCTGTTAGTGAGCAGGAGGTCAAGCAGGGCACCTCCCCTGGTAGGCTCACATACCAGCTGTGTCAGGAAGTTATCTTCCACACACTGCAGGAACCTTCTGGACTGTTTCCTTTCTGCTGTATTCTATTTCCAGCAGATGTCTCGGAAGTTGGAGTCCCCCACAAGAACAAGAGCTCATGACTGAGAGACTCCTGCCAGCCGCTTGTAGAAATCTTCGTCAACATCCTCATCCTGGTCAGGTGGTCTGTAACAGACTCCCAACATGATATCTTTTCTGTTGGCCTCCCCCCTCATCCTCACCCATAAGCATTCTGCCTCACCACAAGTGTCAAGCTCTGTACAATCTAAACACTCCCTAACATACAGAGCCACCCCACCGCCTCTTTTTCCTTGCCTGTCCCTTCTGAAGAGTTTGTAGCCATCCATCGCAGCACCCCAGTCATGGGAGGCATCCCACCACGTTTCTGCGATGGCGACTACATCATAACCATCCTGCCGTACAATGGCTTCCAGCTCCTCCCGTTTGTTGCCCATGCTGCGTGCATTAGTGTAGATGCACTTGAGCTGGGCTGTCGGTTTCACCCCCAGCAATGGGGTGACACCCCCAGGCTCCTCTCTAGTGAGCCTGTTTATATCCCCTCCCCCCTTCAGGTCTAGTTTAAAGCCCTCTCTACAAGCCCCACCAGTTCATGAGCGAGGATCCTTTTCCCCCTCTGAGAGAGCTGGGCACCATCTGTTGTCGACAGGCCCGGTGCCGTGAAAACCTCCCCATGGTCAAAGAAACCCAAGCCCCTCCGATGCCTCAGTCAATCACAGAGCAGTATCACATTTAACACAACAGCAGCTCTGTGACATTAAATGGCAGCCCCGTGTCATTAAATGGCAGCCAAACTAAAATTGTAGCCCCTTGTGTATGGAGGGGAAGGACCTCCTGGGTCCAATGTACTTCTGGGGTAAACTGGTAGGGATGGCCATTCCTGCCAGGCGATCACAGCAGACCACATGGCTGGCAAAGAGGACCATGAGGCTGCTGGGAGGGGACAGGATTTCTGCAGTGGGCAGGGCCCTTCTAACTTCCTATCTTGTATGTCAGTGGCACCTGTACTACTAAGGATAATCCAAAGTAACTTGACAGAATGTTTTGAAATATTTTCTAGAGAAGTTAACGTTTAGATTTGTTAGTGAATAAAGGTTTGTCTATAGATACAAGGAAGCAGTTGCTTTACAGACGTATTTGTTACCAGATTTTGAGTCCAAAAAGTCATTGGTATTACTGCAGGTATACTGAAGTATAAATATGACCAAGCCATGTTATTGAGCCTATGTATAGAAATGGAAGTGGTTTTTTAAGTAGGTCTGTTTTGAACAGCATAATTTATTTTACCAGTATATGAAGATTTAATATCTCATCCAGTGCTAAAGAAAATCACACACTTAAATATTTGAAGTAACATCGGATCTCAGCAATGTCTGTAGGAATTGATTCAGCCATGGTCCTAGTCTTTTGCATTGAAATAAATCTTTGAATAAATAATAATTCAAGGAAGGACTGAAGTATTGGACCAATTTTTGCATAGAAAAAAATAGGATATGACTTTTCCATTGTGTTCTTCCAGTATTTTTCCAGAGTAGATTAGAAAGACAGCCCAAATCCCAGAATTATACATCAGACTGCAATACTCGGTATGAAAATCAGTTTACATCAGTAATCATCGCCATTCTCAAGGCATTTGCTTCTAAACGTGAACATAAAACTGTTTGGCAATGCTTTAAATCTCCTAGGCTGCAATTGCTGCATTCTGAAGCATGAAATGTTTGTCTTTTGGGAATATGTTTTGTTTGACTTTGATTGTCTGTTTTGCTGCTTTTAATAACAAATGGCACTATTTAGTTCAATTCTAGTGTTACTTGTTAGAAAGACGTAATTTCTTGATATTTGGGCATGATGATTTTTTTCTAGCTCTGTGCATTGTATAATGGCTACATGTTTTTTACGGAGCTGTTAACATGCATTCTTTAGAGGGTAATAAAACCTCCTACAGATCTTTTCTAATAAAAATTAGTCTGGTGACAGTTGGATTCTGAAAAAGAAACACTAGCTGTACAGTTTTACAGTTAAGAAAAGCTTCCCCCCCCCCGCTTTTTCGGAAGCTATAATATAAATATAACACTAAAGCTTCTAATTAGTAAAAAATGGTGTTAGAATGAATATAATATTCTGTGTTCAAATATGTTAATGAAAAGATAAAAAAAGAAAAGCTTCAGAGGGTGTTGCCTATTAATCTGGTTCATCTGCTTGAAATGTAGTTTTTGTGAAATAAAAAACCACCCTAAAAAGCTTCTTTTTTTTAGGGAAGAATAAAAATACAGTGACATTTCTGATGGAGGTTGAACCTCTGATGTTCACTGTACACCATAAAATGTATTTCCTCTCTTAATGGAGTTCTGTTTCCAGAAGATAAAGTGTAAGATGAGATTCAGCATCTCTGTTTTAGGGTCTTAACTTATCCTTTATGTAACATCTAAAGGCATGTATTTGAGTTATCCAAACGTCCTTAGAACTTTGGCTATGGCCAAAGGAGAGGCGTACAGGTCTCCACAGGATGTTTCAAGACAGCTAAATTAGATAATTCCTTTTTTTCCTTCGACTGCATGGGTAACTGGCATAGAACAATTCAGTGACCTCAGCTGATAACTGTGAGCAACTTGGAAATGACTAATAACTAGCCAATAGATAACATTAAATAAATAGCTTTATCAGAACAGGTAGCTGATTCAGAGGCATATGGTAAATCCCTCCTGTGCACTCAAGATTCAGAATGCCTGATCTTCCCTTGGTGATGGCTACAAAGCAAAAGAAACTTCCTTTTCCATAAACTTCTGTTGGTTAGTGAATTCATCCCACATAAGGAATTTGTAAGGTATAGACCTACCTCAGCCTGAAGAAACTCTGTTTTGCCAAGAAAAAAAATTAAGCAACAAGCCACAGAACGGTTTACAAGAAATTCTCTTGCATTCTTCCCACTAACTCTGGTTCACTGTACAGCAAAAAGTAGTTTTTGCTGTTTATGGGACCAAAAATGCACGGAATTGAATGAGCAAGAGGGAATGTGAATATGGACTCCTAATACAGAAGGCATTTGTAGGAGAATTTCTTCCTAGAAGCTGTGTCTACACAAGTAAATTAAACAGTACTTGGGAAGATATTCTCGAGCATTGGAACCCAATCTTTTATACTGGCAAAGTGTTAGAAAATTCCCCATGGTGATTTTGGCATGTACCAACTGGCAGTCTCCCACAAGTGTCTGGACACTCCCCAGAAATTACAATTTGTTAGGGATGATTCCAAGAGGAATTCTGCATAAAGGCACCCAGCTCTGGAGACTAACTTGTTAGGATTGATGCTCATTGCTCATTGCCACCTGGCCCCAGGTGCCATTCATGGGCACATGTAATTTAGTGGTTTATAGCCAAGAGCCAACAAGTTATCATTATGAAGTCTTTTCCAAATACTCCTAATGTTCTTCATCCTAATGATAAAAATAATAATTAAAAAGAAGAACAGAAATATTCCCTAGAAAAAGGAGACCAAAGAAATTCCTGCCCTTCTGCTGTTATTTCATTCTCACTAGGCCATATAAGTTCTTCAGTTTATTCTCTTCTTCTCAACCCATGAATCCTGAACTGAATGAGGAGAGATATACAAGCAAGTAAAATAAGTTAGTCTTCTACATTATCTGATCTATTTTTAGAGATGAAAAAAGAAATTTGGCTAAGAATCTAAGTCTCAGGTTTTAAGAGTAGTTGATGCCATTAATTATTTTTTTTCTAAAATAATTTACAGCTGCTGTTTTATGACATTAACATTATCACTTAGAATGCCAGATTCCTGAAATGTTTCTTAAGCTGACATGCTTTCTGGTTGGAAGAGCTTGACAAGGTCTCATTCAGTTCTCAACTATGTGCATCTTGCATCAGTATAAGTCAAATTAACCATGGGCGAGTTACAAGATGAATTTAATCTATGACATATAGCAGGGATCCCCAGGAGATTAGAGGGCTTTAAATCCAAATTATTCACAATTAAATTAATGGAAGGCATTAGACATCTGCAAAGATACATAATATATTGTATGCAGTACTTAATCTTATATTTTAATAACTATTTTTGGGTTTTTTTTACATATTGTTCTAACCACATTACTTACTTATATTTTCTTTTGCTTCATCAAGTGCGTATTAGGGTGATGCTGGAGACTTCACATTCAGTTTCTCATAATCTCTAAGTTCTGCTGCTGTTACCCTTTGATTTGTTTTGTGCTTGTTTTTTTTTCTTTCTTTCTCCTTCTCAAAATGAACTCCAAATTTTAACTCCTGTGAGAATCACAACAGGTAATCATGTTCAAAATACAGTTGTGAAAAGCAGCCTGACATTATGCAGGGCTTCCCCTTTTTCTACATAACTTTGTACGAAGACCAGACTTTTTATTTCTGTAGTAGTCAAACTTTGCCTCTGGAGTTACAGGGTTCTTTTCCTATGTAAACAATACATTGAACCTATAAGAAACTTTATCTATAAAGCAAACCTTAACTAAAATAAACACACAACCTTTTCATCTTTTTGTTTGTTTGTTTGTTTTCCCCAGATGATGTGGTGGATAGGATAAAAGCTTCCAGTTTCTACCACAGAAAGCTAACTCACCCATTCCCTGTATTTATTAAACTAAATCACATTCTCAGTTTCTAATCTGGCTGAGAAAACTTACATAGCTTAAACTCTTCTCAAGGAAACGTGCTACTATTACTTTTCAAGGTTCATAGTGAAAGGAAGAATCTCTTTAAAGATCTAATTAATTACCTGATATTATTCTAGTTGGCTGAATGTGTCCTGTATGATTTGAAAAACGTGTTTCTATTAAGATTTTTTTTTTTTGCCTTGAATTTCCATTTTAAAAAATATTATCTCACAACAGACTGATTGGTTAATTAGCTGCTGTGGGTAACCTAACATTTGATCAGTCTTAAATTTGCAAGCAAGATGTAACATGTGCTGTAAGTGTTGTAATTGTGGGTTGGAGCAATGGTCTCTCTTATTCCTGTACTTTATCAGTGCCTGTGCTCAATGTTGGTTGCTGCTCCAAAGTCACAAAAGCTTGTAAGCTACTTTACTGTGTAATGAGATACCATGAGGGAGATTGCTTGAGTATGTCAGCTGGGGATCAGCTTGTGCCCTAAAGCATGAAGATTGATGGCCCTTGTAAATTTTTTTTTCCAGAGTTATTGTATCCACAGATGTTATTTGCTATTATTTGTTACCACAGTTATTTATGGGCCATGCTTCCAGCAGCAAGCCTACAGTTCTTGCATGAGAATCTTAAGCACTTCATTCTACCCCATCTACTTAGAGCTGTTATAAAATCTCATTGACATCTTTTTTAAGCATTACTTCTTGATTTTTAAGTCATAAATCAATCTAGAAAGATAACATTGTTGCAACAGAATTTTTGCATGTGTGTTTTATCTGTGTTCGGGCTTTTTCTGACTGAGTATCTTTCAAAGGCTTTCAACTCTGCATCATAGAGCATGCCAAACCCTTTCTGGTATGTTTCCTTTCAATCCAACAGTATCTCATTTTCTTAGGATTTGCAGTGCAATATTTGTGTCACAGTGTCTCAGGGGCATCTGAAGAATGAAGAGCGGTAACTCACCTATGTTGCATTTGAGTGGGGATTAACCAAATGGTGACCCCGTTCCATTTTGAATTGATATTGAAAATATGAAATACACTTCAATATTAAAAGAGACATATATTTGGTAGCTTCCTTATGAAAAAGCACTTTTAATAATTTCAATTTTTTTAATGAAAAATCTTTTCATCACAAAAGAAAACTTGTGAATCTAAAGAAACAAACCTAACATAAAACAAATTTAGAGAAAGTAATACAGAGTTGTATACTTAGGTGTATAATAGTCTAGACATATTAACAAGACTGAATATCTGTAGTTCCAGATATTTTACTTATAATAAGACACAGTTGCTGCACTGAGTCAATAATTTATTATCTAAGAGACAATGAGAAGAAAGAATGAAATGTAAAAAAAAGAAACTTAAGAGATTTCAGATGATTTGCTCAAGGTAAGTCTGCAGCAGCTGATCTAAAAATAGAAATCAAGTATCCTGATGCAAAGTCTGATATCTTACTGTTCTTGTCAAAGACTATAGGGAATACTAAGAAATTAATAAAATACCCATTAAAGACTTTTCTTATCTTTTTTAAAAAAAATAAAATCCCACTTTCAATTTTCTGTCTTCTATATATTTTCCTTTTTGTGAGTTCTTGTTTTAAGGTTTTGGGGGTTTTTGACATCTTGAAAATCCAAATTTACATCTAAGTTCACTTCTTTGCTTTACAGAGTGAATCATAAAAGTCTGTTCAAGAACAACCCTGTTAATAAGTTGCTGCAATGGGTTTCTTATGACATGACCTGAATTAACTTGTTTCATATAAATTAATGAAATAAAGTTGAAATGATAAGAAATTGGTTACAATTATCAAATATATAGCACAGTAACTAGTAATGCAATACTGATACAGAAACAAGATATTTCAGTCTTAGCTATTTGAGCCAATATTTTTCAGTGAATGGCCCAAATTATGCTTTTGGTGATTATCTAAAAAAGGGCAGAAGGAATATTAGAAGTGATAAAATACAGCTCTCTAGAATTCTAAGCCTCTTGAGCATTTCTGACCTTGAAAGAATCAAGCAAAACCAGAATCAGGCACCCGCACAAGGGGGAAAACTTTTACAAGACTGACTGTTGCTGGCAAATTTCCATTTATGCACTTCATGTAGTAGTATAGAGAGTCCAACATTAATTTAAATACTCCGTGGATGAAGTGAATACAAGAAGTAAGGAGGATCACCCATTTCAGTGGCTGTTAGCATGTTTTTGGAAAATATATGTTTTTATCATCCTGCATAAAGAGATCTAAGGAACAGAAATATGTGTGTATAAAACTATTCTATGCACTCATGCAGAACTATAGCCATATTAATAAAAGCATGTGGGGAAAATCCTGTCTTTGCAGAAATCAAAGGCAAAACTCCAGTGCGTGCTGGATTTGTATGTACTGGGTGCTGAGTATCTGGGTAAATATGCATTTCCTTTCCAGAAATATTTCCCACAAATTAGAATCCTGATATAATTTGTTATCAATAGGTCCAGATAATGACATATTTCTATATTTATAGTTCTATAATTAAGAACAAAAATATTTCATTATCAAATATATTTTTTTTAAAAAAAAATTATGCTTTAATTTAAAGTGAAGGAGACTGTTCTTTAATCTTAATTGTTTTCATAAATTTTTGTAGTCAGATGATCTACTTTTCTCATGATCCCCAGAACCATTCTGAAACTTTTGCAGAATCTAATCGAGAACTCTCTTTTGCTGACAATTACTTGTCATCATGTCTTTCAAAAAACAGAGAGTGAAAATCCTATATATTTTTTCCCACTGAAAAATACTTGAGGATCAGTTAATTAGTAGGAAAGAAATTGAGATCAAGTGGAAAAAAAACCCTACCATATTTTTGTCGTTCTAAATCCATGATTCTGTTCTGTTGCCCCCTGAAAAGAAAAGAGAAGAAAAGAGAAGAAAAGAGAAGAAAAGAGAAGAAAAGAGAAGAGAAGAGAAGAGAAGAGAAGAAAAGAAAAGAAAAGAAAAGAAAAGAAAAGAAAAGAAAAGAAAA